>JBAMMX010000006.1:2967500-3517500 GCA_037126225.1 Dillenia turbinata
ATGTAAAAGATCGCATGAATTGTGATCTTATGATGGACGTGAAATGCGTTTATATGCAAGTGAGAGATATTGGTATGTATGTCCATGTGGGACATTATTGGAAATAATTCAATTTAATTTAAAATTGAATTTATTGGTAATATATTAAATCCCATTATCCACGTGATCTGATGATCTCTCAACAGCAGGTTGAGCTTGTGGTATGCTTAGCAGCAGTTCAAGAGATTGTTTGGTTCCGTAAATTTTTTAGATGACTTAGGGGTTGTGGCAAATAGTGGGAGGCTAATGATAATTTATTGTGAAAATCAGGCCACCATTGATCACACCTAAGACCCTAAGTATTATAGTGGGACCAAATATACTGATATCTAATATCATTTTATAAGAGATATCACCGAAAAGGGTGAAGTAACAATTAAGTACACTTAAATATAACATGGTGGTGGATCCTTTCACCGAATCCATTGTGAGAGATTCCTATATGTGATATAGGAATCATTGAGTTTACGTGTATTTTGACATTTTTTTACTCTGTGATGATACTTATTGTATTTTATATATATGACATACGTGTACTATTCAATCACAAATTTATTTGTTACACTTATTTATTGTCATATACTCTGTGATTTATTGTGATAAATGATATGTCGAGCAGGCATGATCGACTCTCACATGAGTGAGGAATGACCACCTCCAGCTCTGAGTGAGCGAAGATGAGATGCTTTTTAGTTGTAAGAGACTTTGAGAGTGGCCATACTAGAACATAAGTCACCTTGATACGTGTTTAGGATGAGGTCATATGCGATATGACTGAAATGAAAATACCAACATCCATGTTGCCTGTAAGTAGACAGATTTGAGATCTCAGATATCACCTACGACTAGTGATATTGTCTCTGAAATACTTTCTCTGAGATCTCTGGGTAAAATCTTATGTGTAGATTGAGTCTCGTACCTGTACAGTGTAAAGAAATCTGACATATACCCTTTTGAGAGATAGGAGAATAACACTGTGACACGTATTTTATACCGCGTGTAATAAGACGACCAGAGATAGTGGGAGCATTATTTGAAATATTGACATGATTTAGATCACTGTTCCCACTGTGTGAGATCTGAGATCTATTGGGTGGGTTCTCTTGTATCTTTATTACTTTTTGCTTTTTAAGAGATCTTGGTTTAATGGTATTATTTTAGTCTGTTTACCTATGATCCGGAAAATAAATTGAGGTCTAAGGGGTAGGTCTAAGAAAACAACTGAATTGAGGCTAATAGATAAGATTAATCGATATTATATCATTGTGTTGTATTCATTGGTTAGTCTATTATGTTTGTCTATATTGGGATACAAGCATAATAGTGGTACACAATCGAATAATGATTAGAGATCACTTTCAATGAGGAAAGTGACTCAATGGATGTAATTGCATTGGATCTGGGGTACAGTGAGATTTTTTTGGTACAAACAGTAATTTCTCGATCATCCTAATAGGTGCATAGGTCTTTGCTTGTAGGTATACTCGTCGATCGCATGACGTCTAATCCTGTATGAAAGTCTAATAGAGTGATGTAAAAGATTGCATGAATTGTAATCTTATGATAGACGTGAAATGCGTTTATATGCAAGTGAGAGATATTTGTATGTATGTCCATGTGAGACATTATTGGAAATAATTCAATTTAATTTAAAATTGAATTTATTGATAATGTATTAAACCCCATTATCCACGTGATCCGATGATCTCTCAACCACCTATTGCTTCCCAAAATATGTTTCTCTCTTTCTCCCAACGTGGGTGAACATCTTTGATGATAGAAACACAATTTAGAGAGAGCAAAAGAAAACAATAAGAGTTTTTTTTTTTTTTTTTTTTTTTTTTCTTGATAGAAAAAAATATGAGTTTTCAAGAGTGAGAATCAATTGAGCGATTGAGAAATTTTTACGTAGGAAAATTTCTCTTGTCATTAGATTCACCGGACTTAGGTTGAGGTGTCGTAGATCTGTGATAATGGTTTAATTAATCTCGTGATTACCATCTCAATCATGTATCGTTCGAGAATTCACGGTTCAAAAATCAATATATTTTTGGAGGCTCTATATTGAGATATTTATCCGATCCGATCTATTTAATTTTTGAAAAATTATTTGTTTCCACTTAACATGAGAATTAAAATCCAACATATTATATAAAACAAATTCACGTAATGTCTAAATTATATGATTAAACAATATCCCATAAAATACTTAGGGTCCAAGTGGAGAATATAGAGTCTTAAGTGGACGATATACAGACAACTTCACCTTCTTTTTATTGAGAATAGGCTACTGACAAAGAGACGCCATAACGTTTTATGCTCAATTTCCTTGTCAATGGCAGCGTGCTCTTCTCGAAGCCCGTTAGGTATCCTTGTGGATTTTATGCAACAGAGGGCAAGCAGTTTCTCTGGAATGATCAATCTTGAACATGCTGTTCTGAGTATTTTGTACCATGGTTTTTATTTGCCTCCGCAACCCCAACGTTTTCCGCTTCTTTGTTCTCAGCCTCTTAAGCTCAAACAGATCTTCTCTAAGCCTCAATGCAGTCTGCGCAACCTTCTCTATTGCGGGGCATCACTTCAAAGTTCTCACATATTAGCAACAAGGTCTAGCTCAAGCTTGAAGTCTGAAGAATGTGGAAAGGCACAAAAGGGGAAAAAAATACCACCCTCAGATTTTGGATTCAGGGGCGTAAGGCAAAACACAGAACTCCTGTGGGTTAAGTCCTCAAATCAACCCAAATCACATGTCTCTAGTTGTTGGCCTGGCCGAAAGGAAAACTTTTTAACATTTGTCATTGTTTTGTGGATAAATCTAGAGCAGGGGGTGCCATATGTAAGAATCACTAGCATTATGTTTCCAACAAAATGGTACAAAAAATAGCCTAGACTCCCAAGTTTGACAACATTGTGCAGTACTTCAAACAGTTTCATATCCAGAAAATCCATATCTTTGGGGGATGGATAAAGAACTACCTGTAGTTTTCAGCAAATTCATTCGAAGGTTGAAAGAAAGGATAACCTACATTATCCCCAACCCAACATTGACCTACATGGTCGCAGATTGACTCCACTCAGCTTCCTCCTTCACATCTACCTATACCATCCCCAAGGCTAATAACTAAAAAATCGCTGCATGATTGGAGCCCTACAAATAGGGCAGTCCATAAATTTCAGTTCCTCATGCATCTCATTGCAAGCTGGGCAGAGAATCTTGTGACCACAGGGAACAAAAATCACTCTGGCTTTCTCAAACAAGCACATTACACACTCCTCATCACGATTTGATGGTCCTGGCATTGCCTTGGTTCCAGAAATTGAAGCACTTCCGCTGGCTGTCCCGCAGCCACCAAATTCTCCTTCAAAGCTTTTCTTAAGTGCCGCTACTTTTGAAGCTTCAAGTTGTGTATTCAAGCGGGACAACTTCTCCTCTAGTTTTACCACAAGTTCCAAATGTTTCACCTTTTCAGCTTCTGCTTTTTGTTTTATTGATTTGCTCTCTGCCTCCTCCCTGGCTTTGAGATCTTCTCTTTTCTTTTTAGCAGCAAAAGCAATTGCAAGTTGCTTCTCTTTCTCAATTTGTTCATGCTTCAATCGACCCTGCATTTTGTTTTTCGGGCCATATCAGTAAGAAGACCAGATATTAAAAGCGCACGTGAAGCAATATATGTCTATGCTTTGTTCATGAACACAAGGGTCATAAACTTGTTTTCGAAAGATATATACCTCAGCTTGCTGCAGACAGCTTTCAGCCTTGTCAACCTCCCTTTGCATTTCCGCCACCTTGACCCGCTCACCTTTGATCTTGTCTATAAGATAGTGCTTCTTCTTCTCCAAAGACTCAACTTCACTCATCGCAGTGTGCTCCTTCTCCTCCCATTCCGCAATTTTGGCATCTGAAATTTCAGCCTGGAGTCTGGCCTTTTCCATCTTTTCCTTCAAATCGGTGTTCTCTAACTCAAGCATTTGAAGAGTTTCCCTTGCTTTCTTCAACCGGCTATTGGCATATTCCACAGCCGACACCGTCTCAGACAGCCTCTTAGCACTGGTCTCCATAATTTTTTTCTCCTTTCTTTCTGCTTCCTGCAGCTGCAGTTTCATTTGTTTACTTTCTTTTATCGTGCTGGTTGCCTGCCTAATATACTGACTGGTCCAATCTTTCCACTCTCGCAGCTCATTCTGCAGCTTGTCAATTTTAGGAGCCAGCTTCAAGATGAGATCATCCTCCTCATTTTGCGGGACGTATGCACCCAATGTCTCATCAAATGGAATCCCATCATAGTAATCAGCGGCGGTCCAATTCTCAACTTCAGCCTCAAAATCAGAACCCTTCAGCATAAACGAGCTGGGGAGGAAGCCACTGGATCCTGTAAATATAGGTAACTTAGAATTCACATCAATTGCATGAAAATAATGGAAGAATGACTTTGGAAAAACATACCTTCTTCTGGGGTCTGCCATTTCAGGCACTTTTCGGAAACCTGACCATTTGATGCAGCCATTTTGGCATTATTGGAAAACTTTTTTGACACGTAGACTTTGCCATAAAACCGCTCTTGATTCGTTGCCTCCTGCAGCCCAACTGAAAATTGAGATGTTGGCTGCACAGAATTTCCACAAGTGCTTGAAGACTCTCCCACACTACCTGAAGAGAAGGTGGGAATTTTGGAAGGTTAAAAGTGCATTTTCAGAAGTACCCAGGGATTTGGAATACAATGTCTATGGTTAATTCCCATCTTGAATTTTAGGACTACGGGTTGGTTTCAGAAACATAGAAATTCACTTAATTCCCCAAATTAATCTTATCCTCAAAATGGTGATGAAGAGAATTGAGAAAAACAAATTAAAGGGTGGGTCAGATTCAGGTTTCAAGCTGCACTAGGGAACCTTATAAAAAGGAGAGAAACAATGAGGATTCAGCAAAAAAGGGGGGGGAAAGATGAAAGACATGGCAGTATGAACAATTGAATGATTTGAAATGGGTAAAAGGCAGGAGAATCAACATGATATTAGTAATGGAGACAATACCGTTGCATTTGGATTTAGGTCCATCAGCCAAAACCTCATTATCCTGCAATCAAAACCTCAGATTAATCAAACCCATTATTAAAGATTTCACTGGGAAACAAATTGACAAGAGACCCACTTAGCTATGCCAACGAATAATGCTTGCAGCAAAGTTGAACCCATCAAAACCCCATTTCAGTTAGCTCAAATAAACCTCAAGAATATGGGTATTCTCTGAGAAAGCTCACACTAAAACCTAGAACTCGGTTGGTCAAAGGATACTTAAGTTTCGAAACAGAGTTAAAATGATGCCCACCGTGTCTCATTATTCTTATTTTCTTACTAATTTTTGCTTTGTTTTGCATTTTTTCTTTTTCCAATGCGGAACAAGTGAAGCCTCTTGAAGAAATTATTGACATTTCAATATATGGACCGGTTAATCTCCATTAGTTGATCTTAACAATTTGGGGAAAAAAATCAATTCAATTAATAAAATATAATCTTAAATAACTTTATTAGCCAAAGTATATTACAAAATACTCTTATCCTAAGGAATAAACAAATTCAAATCAAATTAAATTTTATTGATTTGATTATTTTATTTTCTAATTATCACAACACTAATTAACAATACTTCAAATATCCCGTTATATCAAATTACATACCTTTTAACTCCTCAAACACCTTTTGAAGTAACATAAAAAAAAAAATGGGGATCCTGGTTAACCTAATTAACAGAGTTAATCTACTTCCAATTTTGATTCTTACACATTTACTCTAATGATAGTACTTTTTCTTTTGTGTGAAATTCTCATAATGCCCATTAGAGGAAGAGAAACAAAAATAGATGGCGCGTTGCATCACCATGGATTTGCCTTTTCAAACAGTACAAAGACGGGAATAGGATGCTAACTCGAAGAATTTTTTGAATGCGTGGCGAAGCGCGAGCAAGAACGCAAGAACCGGAGAATCTCGCTGATTCTGGGGTTTGTGGGGACAGAAACGCCGGTCCGACCAAATGCAGAACCACACCCCCAAATCTTCTCAGGTTCTCTCTCTCTCTCTCTCTCTCTCGCTTTCTCACTCAATATTCTTCATTCTTTTTTTTTGTGCGTATGTTCTGAATTCTTGATTTGAAATTTATGTTTTTTTTGGTGTGAATTGGATGTCTTTAAAAAAAACCCATTATGGTTACTGTTTGAATGGATTGGGGAAACGGTTTTGCGGTTTTTCTCAGAAGTGGGTAAATGTTACTTTAGTCAGAGTGATGGTAGAGAGATTTTGCAGGGTAATATCTTGAGGAAATCTGTGGTTGTTGAGGAATTGTTTTTGTTGATTATATTATTTCTGTGCCATATCCTTGTGGTTTTGTTTCATGGAGGGTTTGGTTGTGAACATTGGCACTTCTATGTTTAGGCTAATTAGAAGAATGATTACGGTTTTATTGTTTAAATATGGGTTGATTGATAATTGTTTAGTCCTAATCATTGATGGCAGTGAAATTGTGGGAATATTGCCCTTCTGAGGAAATTGATGGCTTTTGGCCGCTTGTTTTTCTTGGTTCTTTTACTTCTTTGTTGAGCAGATGTTTTCATTTTTCTTTTTGCCCGAGTATTGGGATTTCCTCATATCCTATCCCTATTTTTATCTCCTTGATTCCAACTATCGACACTTTCACATTTAAGCTAATTTAAGTTTTCACTGAGGGCATTTGTCTTTGGTGAGGTGCTGGTTCTGAAGGGATATCTGCTGAAGAACTTTATTGAGAGATTTTGCTGATTTTTGTTGAAAGAGTGTTATGGGATAGGATATTATAAATACTTGGAATTAAGATTATAAATAGGTTTTAACGGTTTTTGATGGAAAATACAAATAGTCAAGGTAAAACAAATCATACATAGATATCACAATATCTGCCAAATGAAGAATGTTGAAAATTAGGATTACATTGATTCTTGATGGTTTCTGTTTATATTGTTTCCATGGATGGTTCGGTTGGAGGTTGAGCTGGATCTGACAATGTGGTTGGAAGTGGACAGAAGAAAGCAAAAGAAAGGATTGGGAATTGTCAAATTGATATAATAGTTCAAAGAGTATTAGAATGCTAGCAGACAAGAGGATAGACCACCTACTAAAGGGAAGTTAGGCTTAGGCTTCTTTTCGTCCCTCCCGTCATTTCCCTTCAAAAGGTTTGACCTTAAAGATCAACTTCCTAGAACTCATCAAAGTAACTAATTTTCTCATCATTCCTGTATCCAGACTTCAAAAGATCTTACTTAAATTGTCCCTGATCACAATCTTGCATTTCAAATGAAAGGAATGATCCACAATCTTCTAATCTGGACTAGCACTTTTTATCCTATCTTGCTCGCTACATGATCGAAGAATATCTGAAGTTATTCTTTCATGGGGTATGCTGCACAAAGAATCTCCACTACACACCTCAAAAGCTTCCTTCTGTTGAAACTTTCCAACTTTCCTAATTAGCATCTAGATTCCTAGTCCACCCAGTTCCTTCCCTCTTTTAGTGCTGCTTCATCTGTTGAAAGCAACACCATTAGTCAAGCACCAAAACTAACTTTTTCCGCAATAACTCTTCATTGCCATGATTTTCCAAGGGCCTACTCATGGAATGATTATCTTTTCAAAGAGTCTGCTCCACAAATGCCAATCTGCAATACAACATGCTCTTCTTTCTCATTTTTTTCATATAAATTTCTCTGGATGGTATTTAATCTCTTTATTGACCAAGAAAGGAGTATTAGCAATTAATGAAAACAAAAGTTTGAGGAACTTTATAATTCACTTCAGCAAGAATCAGTTAATCCCTTTTAAGTTGATGATACTCCAAATAGCTTCCACCTTTGCTAATTTCCTCCTCCACTAGAATTATATATTTGACTGTCCTTGAAATTTGACCAGGAAGAAGTAAGTCCAAGACTTGCCATTAGTAAAACTCAACTCCAACTACCAATGTTAGCAATAAGTTCCCTATCATACCTTAAACATACCAGGTATACAGTTATCTAATGGATGGTAACACTAAGATTCTCTCTTGAAACTCAGATTAAACCATCTGCCTCCAAAATGATTATAAGATTTGGACACTATTTGGTGAAAGCAATTAAGGCATTTGGACAATGCAGTAGAATATTTTTCAATATCACAATGACAACCACAAAGAGAACTAGAGGCGTTATTGTGTGTGTGATCTGCCAAAAAAGGTTGTGAACAACCTTGTGTCTAAGATGAAAAATAGTTTAACAAGATGGAGTGAATCATCTGCTAAGAAAAGGTTTCTAACAACCTTGTTACGAGGCAAAAGAGTTTAACAAGTTCACCTTGTGATTCTTCTGTTCGGAACTAATGCTGGGTTCCTTTAATGAACTCGTCCCGAGGACATCTCCCTCTGCTACTTCCTTGCTATCCTGCAGTTAAAATTGTCGTGTGAGTTAAATAGACAATCAAATGGCCTATGAATTAAGAATACTGAAGTTAAGTTCTATATAATTAAATGTAGCTATCTATATCACAAAAATACCCTAGAAATTGGAGCCTTAAGAACAAAATGCTGGAAGAAGGTTAGCAGATGCTCAAAGCATTTTGATAAACATGTGGAGCTTAGGATGAGTAATGTCATAAAGAAGTGGTGGCTTTTCCAAAAATTGAATCCAAGATCTTGGCGAAGATGTGACCAATTTTAATATTAGGCAAAAACAACAAGAAATCAAAATTAATCATACATAAGTGTCATGAATTTGTAATAATTTGAATAAGATTTTTACAATAGCGATTGTTTTCTCCTCATTATTCAGATATTGAAAGAAATTAATGCCATGCGATTCAGGGAAATATATGTGATGTATAAAGAAATTACAAGATGAGAAACTCAGTCATGAATATAGTCACAAATGATAGTAAAGACAGAGATTTACCATTGTTGTGAAGATCAAAGCTTTGTCAATTTTTAGTACATCAAGATTGACGGAGATCTTATTGCTCTTCCAAGCGAAGGTATCGACAAATAAAGCCTCCTAGCAGTGAAACCCTAATCTTGAATTTCGTCTTAGGATAGATGAGGGCGTGTTTGATTGTTAGAGCAAAAAGAATTTTTATAGGTGAAAAAGATGGGAGAAAATGTTTTGATGCATCTTTTTGATTTGGAAATCACTCTCGATTGATTGTACAATTCTTGTAGATGCAATGTTTGGAACAAAATTGGGAATTTATTATATTTCAAAATGTAATTTCTAATCTGGGTGATCCATTTTTAAAAAAATTAGGTGCTTAATTCAATATTTGGGATGACCATCTCAAATAAACTTGGATAATTTTTAGTCTCTCTCTGTCTCTCTCCCCCCCCCCCCCCAGGGGTCTTTTTGATTCAACTCCTCATGGTACGGTATTATTGTGGACTCTTCCCAGCCTTTAAAAAAAAAAAAAATTCTTTTCCACTTACCAAAAGGTGGAAAGTGCTCTTCTGTGCAAATTGCTGAAAGATTCATAATCCATTCTCTAAAATATTTGAGTCATCAATCTTTCCATGAAGGTCATTGATACATCACCATGTGCCACTGAATCGATGATCATCGGTGACTTATTTAATTGCCTTAAAAGCAAAGACGTAATGCTATATAAAGGCATCCTCCCCATATTCTTTTGTTATTTGGCTAGGGGTCTTTGTTTGCTTTTGTGAAGAACTATATAAGGGACTTGGAAATTCTCTTTAGTGGAAAATTTTCCAAATTGTGATTTCATGAATGTGTGTATTAAACAATATATAACTACAAAATGTGATGGAGTAGGGTAGTCCTGATCGCAGTTCAGGACTGGAGCGGAACCGAAATTCTTGGTTCTGAACAAAACTGATTCATGGTTCCTGCTCTGGTTCATACTGGTTTGGTCTGGTCCTGGTTCTAACCTTTTTTTTTTTTTTTTTTTTTTTTATAAAAAAAAGGCATCTTTACTCAAGCTTCTTTAGCCTTAAGCCTTCCTCGAAGAGACATTTCTATTTCTTCAACTTCAGTGATCAATTCCACCTTCAACTTCAACTGTGACCAAGGCTGAATTGTTTAGCCTTTGAAAGTGAAAGGGAGACTGAGAAATTGACTAAGGTCTAGATCTAGATCTAGATCTAGATTGAAGAACCAGAGAAATTGAGCCCCATCTTGATCAACAATAGATTCAACCTCTTGATCAACAATGGATTTCAGCTTCTAGTTTTTCGATCAATTTCGGAGTCGATTTCTTCTTTTCTTTTTCCTCACTTTCAATCGATTCGATTTCAGTGACAGATGACAGTGGAGATTCTTGATGTGAGAGAGAGATAGAGAGAGTTTTGATTTGGAGAGGAGGCAGACGGATATGGGAGAGAGAGATGAGCTGAGACAGATGAAGTCTGAACCAAGAAAATAAATTGAATGAACTTGCGGTTCCAGTTCAACACATAGTGAACCATAGCTGGACCGTGCACCTCAAGTTTCTGGTTCAAACTGGACTGGTTTGAAAGTGGTCTGGTTCCGGTCCTGTTTACTGTCCACACCCAACCGGCTAGAGAAGGGTATATCATCACTCCTCATGTGGGGCCTTTGATGGCTTATGAGAGGATCCCAAACTTGTGAATGGGCTAAACAAGCTTCTTAGTGTGGAACTTAGGACTTGTAGCTCTAATACCACGTGGAACAACATATTACTCCCAAGATTTTTGAGCTAATATAGTCAAGTGAAACATTAAATGTCTTTTGCAAGAAAGTTTTGTGCATCTTCATAATTTGGTATAATAAAGTTTGCAACGCCATTCGTGGTCTCATTAAACAGTGAAGTGAGTGAGAGAGAGAGAGACAGAGAGAGATTTGATATGGAGAGGTGCCAGGCGGGTATGGGAGAGAGAGATGAGCTGAGACAAATGAAGACTGAACCAGGGAAAAAAAAAATTGAATGAACTTGTGGTTCCAGTTCAACACATAATGAACCATAACCAGACCGTGCACCTCAAGGTTCTGGTTCAAACCAGACTGGTTTGAAAGTGGTCTGGTTCCGGTCCTGTTCACTGTCCACACCCAACTGGCTAGAGAAGGGTATAGCATCACTCCTCATGTGGGGCCTTTGATGGCTTATGAGAGGATCCCAAACTTGTGAATGGGCTAAACAAGCTTCTTAGTGTGGAACGTAGGACTTGTAGCTCTAATACCACGTGGAACAACATATTACTCCCAAGATTTTTGAGCTAATATAGTCGAGTGAAACACTAAGTGTCTTTTGCAAGAAAGTTTTGTGCATCTTCATAATTTGATACAATAAAGATTGCAATGCCATTCATGGTCTCATTAGATAGTGAAGTGAGAGAGAGAGAGAGAGAGAGAGAGAGAGAGAGAGAGAGAGAGAGAGAGAGTTTTGATTTGGAGAGGAGGCAGATGGGTATGGGAGAGAGAGATGAGCTGAGACAGATGAAGACTGAACCAGGAAAAAAAATTGAATGAACTTGCAGTTCCAGTTCAACACATAGTGAACCATAACCGGACCATGCACCTCAAGGTTCTGGTTTGGTTTGAAAGTGGTCTGGTTCTGTTCCTGTTCACTGTCCACACCTGACCAGCCAGAGAAGGGTATAGCATCACTCCTTATGTGGGGCCTTTGATGGCTTATGAGAGGATCCCAAACTTGTGAATGGGCTAAACAAGCTTGTGGAACTTGGGACTTGTAGCTCTAATACCACATGGAACAACATTTTACTCCCAAGATTTTTGAGCTAATATAGTCAAGTGAAACATTTAGTGTCTTTTGCAAGAAAGTTTTGTGCATCTTCATTATTTGGTATAATAAAGTTTGCAATGCCATTCATGGTCTCATTAGATAGTGAAGTGTGCTCTATTAGGCACTTGATGACATCTCATTCCATTAATTATGCTTGACCAATCTAAAGTTGAACTTGTGCTGAACAACCACCGGGTTGCAACAAATATTGAGAGATTCCCTATAATCATCGTACATATCTTTGTGATTAAGGACAAACGATGTGTTAAGGAACATAATATTTCCTATGCTGCCAAAGAAAAAAAAATGGTGCAACTTGGTTCTCTGGTGCCCAAAGACTTGAATCAACCTGATCAATTTGCTTTGGGGTTGTTCAGATTATCTGATCTGTGGTTTGGTTCTGGGTCCAAATATTAGAACTGGTCAAGTTCAGTGTAGGTCTCTGGTCCATTGCTTGACTCCCGTGTTAGAAATGACTATATATATTGCTACATAATGTAGCACAAAGCATCAAGCTAAACCCTTGTTGCTTGGGTTTCTCTTCTCTCATCTACCTCAGCATTTGACTCAAAGATCGGTCTCTGCAACATCAGATAGGGTTTCTCTTCTCTCATCAACCTTTGCATTTGACTCAAGATTAGATCTATGCAACATCAAAATGGTAAGCCAATTGTCTTTTTCATTGAACTTTGGCCTCCCTCCCTCCTCCCAAACCCCCCCCCCCCCCGGGGGTGCTTCTAACTTGTTCTTTTTCCTCCTGGTTCAGTGTTGAGCTGTTCATAGAGAAGTTAGTTTGTGCTATGAGATTGATTGTTGTATTGTATAGTTCATCTCAGCATTGATGGGCATTTATTGGTTCATCACATAACTTTTAAAATATGGTGTCTTCTTTCAAATTTTGTAGCTCAAGGCTTGAAGATTTAGTAAAGTTGGAAACTCCTTTTGTTAATTTAAACTTGAATCTATTTGAGTTGTTGATAGAGTGATTTTTTATGGTCTATATTTGGCTACTTTAGAAGAACATTGATTCTGTGTGTTATCATTGCATGGAGTTGCTATATTGAGCTTCTTTCGTTTTTAAAGATCATTGATGGACTATAAGCATTCCGATTGCAAGAACAAATCTCATCCTATTAACCTTGGCTGGAGATTTGGTTACATCTGATTCTTTTTTTTTAATAAGTTTTAGTTTTTAAAGATCCAGTCTAGGGATGAGGGTTGAACTGATGCTTTTGCCTTCCATGGCATTAGCAAAGAACTTCTGAAAACATTTGACCAAATCCATAAGCACAACATTAGAACAATCTTGAAATAAGGCTGTAGTGGATCCATCTGATCGAACTTCATCTCCATCCATTTTAAAATAGAGGTCCCCAATTGCCCAATCGTGAAAATAATAATTCAATGCTCTGATTTTATTTTACTTTTTATTTTTTTTTTTATTTTTTAGAGAATGCTCCAATCCAATTTCTTGATCCTAGGTTTAGGATAATTCCTCCTTCGAGTAAGTTCTTTATGTTATGAAAATTTTTATTTCAGTGACAATAACACTGTTACTTGGAATTCTCTTCTTCTTCACAGTCCCAGTCCCTGCCCATTTAAACCTATATTCCCTTTTCAGCTAATCTCCTCTTTCATAACAAGCTCCTCTATATTCCTGATCTTAACAATTTTCTCCTAATTACCTGACCATTTGTAACTCACTACTAGCATTTAGCCTTTATACCTTTGCTTCACACTTGGTAGCTTAGAGTTGACTTCACATTGTGATGGAGCCCGAGATGCCAGGGGTCTTTCTGTTTAGAATATACCCTATCTCCAAGCCTACAAAATCATGGTATCTTTTTGGAATTTCATGGGACTTCAGGCTTGGGGTTTAAACCTAGTAGACGAGGTGATTTATTGTTTATTTGTTTCTACTCAAACGTGTGGAGAGGGGAACACTAGCATAGCTTACCATAGAGACCCCATGTTGTGGATGTAATTTAATTGTGGCAGGGCTTCTTGAGGATGGATGATGAAACTTGTTATCGATGCTTAAGGTCTTTACTCATTCAATTCATTCATCATTGATTGGTTTCCCTCCTTTTTTGTAAGGGCCTTGCAAGACGGCTTCCATAGTGTCATTGTTTGTTTTTAATGTCATACATGTGAAAAGTATTTTCTTGACTTTAAGAGCAATGAAACCAATAGCTTTTGTTGTAGTTTCGGTAAGTCTGGCATGTAATGGTGTTGTTCCCTTGAGCATAGAAGGTTGTAGCACCAATTGAAGGTTTTATGTATTCTTGTAGCTGAGATCTTGGGTTGAAATTTACAATAGTTTTTGGAGTACAAGGAGATGCAACTAAGCGGGATCGAACCAGGGGAGGGAGAATGGAAGTGGGGAGACTCTATTGCTTGAGCTGTCCCTGAGGGACCAAACAAATTTGATGTTGTCAAGCTGCCATGTTGTAGGTGACTTGATCCGCTCTTAGAATCAATCTAATCCGGCTTTGTGTATTCCAATGGCATGTGAGGCGATCTATAAATCTTAATAAGAGTCCAGTAGAGGACCTCTTCCACTCCTAGTTCACCTGCTGGTCTTGCAGCATATACAGCCTCACATATAGCCATCAACCTGCATTCAAGAACAACTAGATTTTGTAGTACACTGGAAAGCATTTAACATGGTTTGTAACTTTGGTATGATCATTGTACTAAAGACCCTGTAACTGATAGAAATTACTAAATTTTTGTCTTTAGTTAGACTTTAGATTATATCTCGATCCTGCATTTTCAATTGGTACTCATTTAGTTGTGCTTTGGATATCACAAGAATGACAATATCGTGCCAAACAAATACATGTGTCTGGGTACTCTTTGGTAACACAGGTCAGTCATGAGGAAGGTTTTATATAACATCATAAAAAACATCAATGCCACTTCTCTTTTCCAGGCAAAAGCACTAATAGGTATTTTTTCCCTCCCAGAGAATGTCAAAGATCCATGCCCCCCCCCCCCCGGGGGGGTTGTTTTCTTTGCCTGTCACAAGAAGGAAGGTTTTCATAGGGGATGCTCATTCTTAAGACAGAGCATTGGAGTCTAATGAACCGACCAACTGCTAGAACAAAGGTTATGTAGAGACCCCAAATGCAGGACTTGCTGAGAGTTTCACCAATTCTGCCTTCTGTTATTGATGAAGAAATGTTAATATCACAATTTAGAAATGCAAACAGCAACGTATTAAGTCGATGCATAATTCACTTTTACTTACATGGAGTTTCCTCAGATACAATGATGGCCACAGGTCCAGTAAGAGCTCCACATGTACTTAAATTTAATGAATAAATATCATGGAACGATGACCATTCATAATCCCTGCGGTTCATGACAAGATCTGCAGTAACTGCATCTTCCTGCAATATGTTATTTTTATCATAAAAAGGAAATTATTCACAAAAGAATACAAAAGACGGGAAGAGCACCAAGGAAGTGCTCGCACACATCGCATACAATGCAAGTCTATAGGACCTATCTACAAAAGGTTCCAAATATTTAGAAGTCATCCAAAAACACAAACTCTTTAGGAAATTATCCACAAAAGCCCAAAAGAAATCTCCACACCCCCCCCCCCCAAAAAAAAGAAAAATTCTCGTTTTCCTATTCCTCCCTTCACACCAACTGAAACACAGCTCAAGCAAACATCACCTTGCAATACATTAATATGTACAATAGTTTTACCACTGGAAATCCCATTTTCATGGTGACTTTTACCAAAAATAAGGTATCAATTTGAACTTTTTTCCTCCCTCCCTATGAAATCAAATCACTCAGGAAAGGTAGGTGGAGAAATAAAATCAGTGAAAATGGTTGTCGAAATAAATGTCCACTCAGAGAAAATCTCGAATAATGGTTGTCATGCACACAACGTGCTATGTGGTCAAGTTTGGTGCACATATAAGTGGTAAACTGGGTCAGAATTATATTCTACTCCCAATTCTGGTTGGAATGGATTAATTTTAGCGATAAGATTATCTAATCCAAGATACAACTTTTTTTATGCACCACAATCAGATATACCATCTACACCCATTCACATGGAAGATTAAATAGGACTCGGTAATTATGTGTTTGAGTTTGCTCATGTGCATATACATACATAAGTAGAGGATATAGCTACACATAGATGCAGAATATCTACACACCAATGCAGACACATATATTCTTTATTTAGTTTAGGTTCCTGCATACCTGTAATACAATAATAATTTACAGAAATAAATACAATACGCACACCCAGTCACACGAGAAACAATAAAATGCAAATACACGTGTATCGGTAGCTCAAACATACACACACACTTGCAGTCACAATTCTGTAAGCATGGTTTTTCTATCCAAAACTAGTTACAAGATTACAAATAATGTTATTCAATCTAATCCATTTGAGTAATTAATTCTATTTCGTCCAATCATGTGTACCGATAATAATCGAACATTTCCTAGATGAACAGATTGCAAGCACTGCTATATTCTAGAGTCCACAGATTCCCATCAGGTAAAATCTCTCATATAAAAATAATAGCTGCAATTAAGCTAGTTTTCCTTGATGGTATCGCAGTGAGAAGTGTAATACAGTATTTACCTCATTGAAAGGTCTGATTTCACCAGAGCCAGTAACCCGGAAATGTCTTGGATAAATATTGTTAACTCCGAAAGAGTTAGTAGTCCCATTTAATTCATTCTGAACATCTGCAGGCTTTGGAAGATATGAAGGATCCACATTCCTTTCACATTTTGCAACTTCCTTCCCTTTTGGTCTGTCTCTAATAAGTATCCACGGGAAAGAGACATGCATGTCCCAATTGAGAGACTGAATAAATCTTCTAAGAACAATATCAGGGACATGCCACAAAGTATTAGCATCTGGTTGGCAGCAGATTACTTGAATTTTGCTTCTTGAGTACAAACTTGAATAATCATTGGGAACAAACTTAAATAATCGTTGGGAGAAATATTAACATCTTCATCAAGCTCATCCAAGGGAATAGGCCAACATTCCATCTAAGGTCTGAAGATCGATCTTGAAACTTGCATCTTTAATAGGGCTTGCAATGTTTGTTGGGTTGCCACTGCTGTACATCTGCAGAGCATAGAGAAGCTTAGGCATATAGTATGAAAGCATAAAGGGTATTGTAGTAATCAGATTTCATATCCAGAATATAGTACACGAAATTAAAGGACCACATAGAATGTAATCTGAAATGGTCAAAGTAGGATTAGGCAGTCCAATTGATCCAAAAATTTGATTTCGCAAGGGCCAATGAATGCAATGACAAAAATGTATAATGTTTAGGGGCATACTATCTTGAGTAACAGTGCTTCGGTTATCTTCATAAACTTCGATCAAGAACAACTTGGAACCATAGAACACATGGATTCAAACAGGGAATGTAGACGGAGAACAATAAGATTTTATTTAGAGATACATCTCTAAAATATTTCAAAGAGTAAGATAATTAAAAGATATTACAGAAACTAAGATAAGTTTGGTTCCACCACAATGCGTTCTCTACCAATCCCTTATTATTATTCTCATCATTTGCTACATGTCATCTTCCTCTTTGTAAAACTTCTTTACTTTCTCTCTTGATGCACCTACAAGGTACAAATGAGAAGTGTTTCCTGGACTGAGCTTGAAAACCATTGTTGATGAATCGTTGTTGCACTGACAGCCTACAACGGAGGCTTAAAAAGGAAACAATTAAAAAAAAAATCAATAAATTAAACAAAACAACTGGATACTCAAAAACCCTCGACTTACTATCACTTGGAATCCATAGACTTAACCAAGAAGATAAGAACGTCACCAAAAAATCTTGTGAAGATAAGAAATACTAGGAAATGCATATGGTGGGTTCCATCTTGAAGTTACTTACCAGCAATGGGGCCCAGAAAACATAGAGTGAAATGAAGAATAAGCATATTCCACTACAGAACTTGGTCCATACTGATTGCTTCTCTCCTTGCTTATCATTCGCTCTGTTTAGCACAGCATCACATTTCACAAGATACAAACTTGCATGCATGTCTTCCAACTACAAAGCACACCCCCGCCAAAAAAGAAGTTAGTGGATAAGCTAGCAGCTCCAATCAATTTCTGCACCAATAAATGTTTCATGGCAATAAACACATAAAAAAGAATAAAAAGGGGGGAGAAGGGGGGGGGAGAGAGAGAGAGAGAGAGAGAGATAACGTCATACAATCAAATAAATACTTCACACATTTAAATTACTCTTATGATTCCACCAGAATTGACCTCGACAAAACAAGATATCTTTATTGGTCTGTCCTAAAGGGCACCACAATATTCCAAATGTCGGAAATCAATGGTCTGCAACCACCGTGCAGCAGCTTCTAAATACCCTCATATGTTCAAGTCATTGAGCCACATCATCAAGGCATATTCAACCGGAAAGTATTTAACCCTCATAGTTTGTCATTGACACCCATTACTTGCACAAGAAAACTAAGAGCTCTAGCTGACAATATCTTTAAGGTGTAAAGTGATCAAAGCAGAAGAGAAAAGAAGAGCCAGAAGCAAATGACAACATCATACATCACTCAAACATCAGAAACACTAGACAAGGAGTATTTTGCATTGAAATAAAGAAATCATTGCAAATTACAAACTAGAGTCTGTGACAAGCTTGTGCTATGGTTCAAGAATAGCCTCACATTGATATCGTCCACCTAAAGAGGAATGATGCATAAAGCTGTAATTAGCCAATATGTTCGCTAATTATAAGAAAAAAATAGACTAAGTTCAATTATTATTTCTTCCGCTCTTTGATAGGTGCCCTTGAAGACTGAAGAAGAGTAAGCAATTTTTCTTGTGTGCTCATGATATTGCAGTAATATTCTATTGTTAAAGGATACCAAATTGGCATAATAGCCAATGACTTGACGCATTCTTCCAGATGAAAACAATGTAGTGAATGCATCATTATAAGGTTAACACAATTTTGAGACCAAAACGAAGCATTAGACATTAAAACAACTTGAACTCTAGCCTAGATGGTCCTTCATGTGGTATTCATATAACCCAGGTAGAAAAATTGAAGTGCTAAATCATCAAATGTTTTTAAACTCATGCTAATTCCAATATTACAAACCAGACTCCAAAATCTTTCCTTAATTTGGAGGCATTAGCAATTGGAATCAATTATAAAGACAAACAACAAAATGAAAATCAATGAAGAATTGCATTACTTACCAGCCATAAGCAGCAAAGGCAGAAAAAACCCAGTAAGGAAACTCCCCATCGCAGCTTCTTTTGCCCATACAAACTCATCCGATTCATCCAAAAAAAAAAAAAAAAAAGAAAAACACTCTCAAATTCAATGAAACCCTTCTTGGGTAGTTGAGATTGCCCCAAATCAAAGAAGACCTACTTCTCAGAAATTGCAAATCCTCTCCAAGAACAAGAAACCCTCTAATGAAATATTTCAAATTTCGGCAAATCAAAGAAGACCCATGTCCCAGAAATTGCAAATTCTCTCCCTAAACAACAAAGCCTTTTCCAGGGTTTTTTCCAACAACCCAGATAAACAAATCAGGTAACTCCAAAATTTTGTAAAAGGGAAAAATTATATATTTTTTTAAAAAAGAAATCGTCTGCCTGAGAAATGTACCATTATAACATTAAAAATTAAAAAAAAAATTTAAATAACATCCTAGAAAAAAAAATTCTATTTTTAACACCTGTATTTCGTGTTTTGAAAACGTGATATGTACTATTCATATAAATAGTACATATCGCGTGTTCAAAACATGACATGATTTATATAAATAGTGCACGTAAATAGTGATATACGAGTGCTAAAAATAGATTTTTTTTTTTGATACGGTGTTATTTTAAAAAATTTTAATTTTTTAAATTATAATGGTACATTTCTCGGTCTGCCTATCTACCAGCCTGATCTAAAAGTCACCAACTGCAGAGTGAAGGATGGAGAAAATAAAAAATGAATATTCGAAAAATTGGAATTTAATATGGATAGTGACAAAAAAAATTGAAATGTGGGGATCAAAGTGAAGGAGAATACTAAGGTGTGAGGTTCTTGTTGTTACTTTGACCCAAGTAACTTTTTCTTTCAGATGCAATTTGCCTTTTCTTCATTGTTTGCTTGGTGTGAACGGCAAGGGAAATCAAGGGACTGAGTTGAGGGTATTTTGGTTGCATCTCCTCGTATTACAAAAAAAAAAAAAAAGAATTGAAGACCATGAAATGACTAAAGAGGACTTTGTTTTTTTTTTTTTTTCCATTTTTTCTTTGCAAAGAATATTTAAGATGTAGTTGCCTTGAAATATTTAACATTTACTTTATTTCTTCTAGGCTTATAAAAAATAATTAAAAAATCTTAATTGTAAATAACAAATCAAAATCAGAAAATATATAACAAATTATTCATTTTTTTCATTGGCACTCTATTAAATCAATTATTGGTAAATTATCTTCTTAATTTACAAAAAATGACAAATCAAAACAATGCCAATACACTCTTAAAAATTTTCATTAAGAAAATTTTAAATAAATTTAAAAATACAATAGTATATCACAATTTTGTTATTTCACAACCAAAATTGTGTAATATTCAAATTCATCACTTCAATCGTTGATCATTTTTATCATGGTCTCGTTGCCTATCCTAGTGATTTTGTAATATACATTTTTGATTTATTTAGTTAAACACCCCCCCCCCCCCCCCCCCCCCCCCCCCCCCCCCCCCCCCCCCCCCCCCCCCAAAAAAAAAAAAAAAAAAAAAAAAAAAAAAAAAAAAAAAAAAAAAAACAAAACCCCCAAAATAAAAAAAAAAAAAAAAAAAAAAAAAAAAATTTCTCCCCCCCAAAAAAAAAAAAAAAACCATCAATTCCCCCCTTTTTTTAAAAAAAAACCCCCCCTTAAAAAAAAACCCCCCCCCCCCCCCCCCCCCCCCCCCCCCCTCCAAAAAAAATTAAAAAAATTTTCAAAATTTCAAATTCCATATGAGCAGATATCAAAAGTTTAAAGATTAAATTGACTTAGTTATTGTTAAATTTGATGGTTTACAAAAAATATAAAGCCAGTTATTGAATGACTGGGTAAGATTCTAATTTATTCTAAATCTTATTTAGTAAAATTTTGAGAAGTTTTAAATATTAGAGAAGAGAATATTAAAAATCTAGTGTTAACTCAAATCTTCTGGTTGTATTGTTAAGTTGTTTTTTTTTTTGGTAATTTATTTAATTTTTTCGTAATGAAAAATAAGTAAGATTAACGAATTTGTTTTGATCCGTTATTTTTTGTAAATTATAAAGATAGTTTTAACAATAATTGCTTTAATGGTGCACTAAAATTGGGTTTTATCTAACAATATTTGTTATGTTAAGTGTTATTACATAATGAAAAAATGAATAATTTATTATGTATTTTTTGTATTGATTTATTATATATTCAGTTAAGATTTTTTAATTAATTTTTTAAGCCTAAAGGAAACAAAGCAAATGTCAAATATTTCAACACAAAGGCCGAAAGAAAGCGAAACCAAAGTCCTCTCTAGTCTTTTCACGGTCCTCAAATCTTATGCCACCTCTTTGCCTTGGGCAAGCCACTTGTCGTCGACCATATCTTCCTTATCTCTCTCTCTCTCTCTCTCTCTCTCTCCGTGCTCTGAGAGTTCCCAATGAGAATCAACTCTAAATACTGTCTGAAAACATGAAGACATTGATCATTTCAACCACTCTCTACAACCCCAGAATTTCAAAGCTCTCATCAAAACCCTTAATCCTCTCAAACGGCTTATACAGCTCCCAATTTCGCCGAAAAAGAGTTAGAATCATCCATGCAGGTTCAAATGAAACAGAGACTCCAACAATTGAACAAGAAGAAGAAACCGAGCAATTAGAATCTGAAACAGAAGAAGAAAGCAATATATCCACCAAACCCACTTCTGCAAACATCGAAAAAGATCTAAAAAAGGTGAGTTTAACTCTAAATTTTAGGTCTTTGGACTTAATGTTGTTGTTGGTTCCTTGCATTTTTTGCTACCACATCTTAAATGGAAGAAGATTTGGTATTCTGTACTTTTTCATTCTATGTGAACTCACAGTCTAGGAAAACTACTGGTAGGAGCAAACGCATTCTTAGTTTACTATTTTGCTGCCCTTATTTCGTTGTCTTTGATTTTATTGTTCTTGATTCCTTTTTTTTTCCCTCAATTGACATGAATAACAGGTTGTTCAGAAGACAGCAGCAACCTTTGCACCAAGGGCTTCAACTTCAACAAAAAACCCTGCAGTGCCAGGGACAGCTCTCTACACAGTCTTTGAAGTTCAAGGGTATGTTTCCATGTTGTTAGGAGGAGCCCTCTCATTCAATCTCATTTTCCCATCAAATGAACCTGATATCTGGCGGCTAATGGGGATGTGGTCCGTTTGGATGTTCAGTAAGTAATTCCGCACCTACATGATTTTGCCCCCGTGAATCCAAATAGAAAGCAGTCTGAGTTGCATTATTGTCACCAACAGCTATTCCATCTCTGCGTGCTCGAGACTGCTCGAAGAATGAGAAAGAAGCTCTCAACTATCTCTTTCTCCTGATCCCATTGTTGAATGTTATCATTCCATTCTTCTGGAAGTCCTTTGCAGTTGTTTCGTCCGCAGACACTGTTGCCTTCTTTGCTATGTATGCTTGGAAGGTATATCGATCTTTCATTGTCCTGGTTTCTAACATGGTACATGTTTTTGCGGTATGCTCATCGAGTCCTATTTCCACAGCTTGGTTGGCTTCAAAAAACAGAGTAGCAACAATGCGGTGGCCGCTCTTCACCGGACCAACAAGTGTATCAGCGAAACTATTTCTAACAGATCATAGCCTGTCTCTGCAGCTGCTGCAACATAGAAGAGAACATGGGAGAATCCATGAATGAGTAGGAGACAAGTGCCTAGTATGTGAAAGAAAGTAGGAGACTTGCATCTTATGGAGGTTTAATACATGTAGTGTCCTAAGGTTGCGGATTCCAATGCACGTATGTTTTCCCTTCAATCATGTATTTAAAACGAAATGAATGAAAAATGTAGAGCAACAGAAAAGGGAAAAAGTTCATTTCAGCTGGCAGTGAATACATGTAACAGCAGTATATCAACGGTAGTTTTGCAGCACGGAAATGAAAAACAATCCACCAAGATACAAAGTAGACATCCCCAGTAAAAATGTGGACAGCAAATTACTCTCTGAACAAAAATGCAAACTTCAGCCCTTTCGATGTAAATGCAGTTCTGCCCACAGTGGAATCAGCTGCTTCTTCAACCCACACTTTTCGCGCAGGTAGTTGCTTGATTTCTGCCTTTCAAGCTGGTCTCTCCAACAGATGCTTCATGAATACAAATGAAGACAAGAATCACATTAACGTGCTCCATGTGACGGCTAGAATTTAGTTGGAACACATCAAACACTTTTTGGAACTGCATTCAATTTAGAATCTGTACCGTCGGAGGATGATTTGCCCGAGATTATTATTACTGTCTCAGAAGTAAATGGAAAAGCTATGTCAGTATTTCAACGTACTGTTTCCAAAACAAAATTTACTCAACCTAAACATCTTACAATCGCAAAAAGTGGGGATATCAAATATACAAGATACGTGCAATATACAATGGTCCCGATTTTCTCTGCCAAGGTAGTATTAGCATAAGGTCCCCAAAACAAGCTAAATAGGACCAAAAATCAAATCTTTCAACCAAACACCAATCCATTACATGTAAAATAACATGAGAACAGGCTCATGCATGACCTTCTAGACATTGCACGAATGTTCTTCATCATGATATCTCAAGATGTAAAAGTCAAGACCTGTAGCAGAAGGTAATGAACCATTGCAGACATTACTTTTACACATACTCATCATCACTGTCTTCTTCATAATCAGAAGATGACTCATCACTTCTCGGTTCCACAAAGTATTCATGTCAAAAGATGAGTCTGTTTCCATTTCTTCCACATCAATGAAGTCACAGTTCATCCGCTCAGCAAACTTCTCATCTGAACAATTAAGGAGCCATGCAAGAGAACATTTGAGACCCTTCTTTGCAACCCTCCGATGTCTCGGCCTTATAGTTGACTCCAATCCGTATGTAAAGAAAGCAGGGAAAGCAACTAAGTCATCCAAGTCCCTACACATCTCATTTTGGAAATAATCGAAGCTTAATTTCACTATGTCAAGATTCAATGCAAGCAACTGTGGACAACCCATAACCATTCCTTTCACTTGTTGTAAAGACAATCCACAATCCAATAGAAAATCAACATGTCTCAATACAGCTGCACTACTGAGGCTGACAACCTGTGGCATTTTCTCAACAACTGTCCCAAATTCTATAGGATCCAGTTTGGTACTGGAACTTAGAAAGCTCATCTGATTCTGAAGCTTTGGTTTCAGGTCAAGTCCTATAATTTCAGGATAGTGAGCTATCACTGAGGCAAGTGACGCATCCCTGACGTTGAATTCCAAAAAGGATTGAATATTTGGTTTCACCTGCTCCTGTAACTCAAACCCAAGTATATGAGGCCGCTGCTCAATTAACCTTGCCACAGCCAATCTTGGAAGTCCCAAGCTTTCAAGATAGTCCACAAAAGGTTTAATAACCCGACCAACTCTCATCCCTAATATCTCCGGATATCTAGTTAAAATCCTACCAATTTCCCTTCTTGCCACACCAATTCCGACCAAATAAGCCACCGAAGTGCTCATAGTTCCCTCCAGCTTATATCCCAAAACTTCTGGATATTTCTCAAGTACCCTAGGAATGTCATTTGGCTTAATATCCATTCCCTCAAGATATTTAACTACAGGTTCAAGATCAACCACAACACTAGCATGTAAAACTTGCGGATATCTCCTCAAGAAATCCGTGAATGTGGATTTACGGACACCCAACTTCCCAAGGTAACCAAGCACAGGAATCACGTTCTTCTTAACACTGCACCCAAGAACAAGTGGGTAATGGTTAATATCCTCAATCTTAAGAACTAATTTCTGCAGAAACTCCACAAGCTCCTTCATGACCTCAACTGTCACGGGAAGTTCCAAACCATCAAGCTCATTAGGAACAGTACCTATTCCCCTCAAGAACTCATATACACGCTCCCCATTGGCAGCCCTCTCATTTTTCATCTCCAACAAACTCGGACGACTATATAAAGAAGAAGACCCTACTTGTTTCCAAGACAAACGCACATTATCTGAAATTGACAAACCTGAAGCCACAGAACTAGATGCATAATTTTTATTGGTAACCGAGTGCGGTAACCTAGCAATCAACCCACTTTTGGTCCTACAATTGAACAACATTGGACTAACTAATCTTAAATTTGGTGTGGTTTTACATAATGTGTGGTTGATAAGTCTGGATTTACAGGTAAAAAAGTAGGGTTCGAGATTACTGAACAGCATCTGATCTTCATGCTCTCTTAGTGAAAGTGTTTTTCCTCCCACTTGAATAGAAGAATGAAGGGAGGAAGTCAATTGCCCCTTCTCCGGCTAACCAATCGTACTGAACTGCGACACAAAATATACAACTAAAACTATAAAATAAAAAAATGTGAAATTTTGAAAATTTTAGAGCACCGAATGAAGCAATTACTCGAAATTAATACTAAAAGCAATCAACTTCACCGACAAAATGAAATGAAAAATTCGAGTGGATTGAATTCAAATCAGAAATGAGCTATATAAATCCAATCTGGGAAAACGATGACTAAGACTCAAATTCAGAGAGAGAGAGAGAGAGGTACCAATAAGGTCCAAAGAAAACCGGGGAGCTAAAGAAAGTGACTGTTGATGTGTTGTAATTCTAAGAGACCAAAGAAAGTATGTAACAACTAATTGATCGAAAAAGAAAAATATAAAATAGACCGAAGAATACATATTTTATTAAATATTTAGTAATTTTTTTATAAAAATTAACTTAACAACCCAAAGTTTAAAAATCTGAAAAATAAAATTGAATCCAAATTAAAAAATATTATCCTAATAGTTCTAAAATCAAGCATATTTACTGGTAAAAAAAAATTCAAATCTCAATAAAAGAGGTAATCTTCAATACTCCTCCTTGCTTCTTTTAGTGCAAACTCTAATCTTCTATATCATTTGTCTCAGAGCCTCTGCCCTTCATTAGCTCAAGTTTAGCTCTCAGTGAAGCAACTTCCTCTTCCCTTTCCAAAAGTTTTTTGTGTGCTTCATTGTGCTCTCTCTCTTTAAACTTGTTTTTCATTTATAGCTTTATTATGAACTGATCTATTGCTGCAATTCTTAAGCCTAACATAACTGCGGAAAAAAAATCTTCACCTCTAACTTTATCCTTTACAGGAGTTTGAGTACTATGTACGATACCCTTTGCTTTAGCACCATATTCAAGGGTAAAAATTGACTTGTGCAACTTCTTGGGATCTGGGCTTTCACATAATATCATCAGAATCTTTGACTTAGTATCTTCAAAAAAATCCCTCTTTAGTGCAATATTTCCTTGATTAATCTTTGTAATATGCATTTTTGTCTCAGTTTCTTTGCTTGTGAAATTTACCATTGCTTCTTGGTGTTTTAGTTCTGAATCTTTGACAAAGGTTTCATGCAAAGACTCGAGCTCCAAGTTCCTTGAGGTGGCTTGCTCTAATACTTTTTCTTGTTGCTGCAATTGCTCCTTAGTAGATTTAAGCTTCTCTATTTTTTTGCTCTCCTGGATTCCAGCAGCCTTAAGATTTTTTTCAATACTCTCCAGTTTTTTCTGTGTCCAGCTCAGCTCATTCCGCAGAACTTCTAACATTGGCATACTTGTCACCAAATTATGCTTATTGCTGGAAAATGCTATGTGCTCCTCCTCCATTAGATTTAGAGCAAAACTTTTTGCTCTCATTTTAACTTTAAATACATCTTTATCCGTTGCATCTTTGATTAAGCACAATTTGTCTTCAAATATGACTTTGAAGCCTTTTTCAACTAACTGTCCAACACTAAGCAAATTTTGATTAATGTCAGGCACATATAGAACATCAGTAATATATTTCAAACCTCTTAAGCTTTCTATAGCCACGGTTCATTTACCCTTGACTGAAATGAATTCACCATTTCCGATTTTTACTTTGGAAACGATAGTTTTATCAAACTCTTTAAAGAGCTCTTGGTCATTGGTCATGTGATTTGTGTAATCACTATCAATTAGCCAAGAATTGTTGGAGCTATTACTTGTCATGAAGTGTGTTGCAACAAAAAGTTCCTCCTCTTGATGTTGCTCGGTAGAAACTTTTGTCTCTTCATGTTATTGAGACTTGCAAATTCGCTCCATGTGTCCAATTCTACCACATTTCCTGCACTTGACAGCAGGTCTCCACCAACACCTATTATGCGGATGATTCATCTTTTTGCAGTGTGGGTAAGGTGGATAGGTCTCAACCTTGTTTTTGTTGTTGATGTCAACCTTGTTCTTCTTCTTTTCTCTGCCTTCTCCTAAATTTTCAGCCATTACTTAGAGAGCACCCTCCACATATTCTTCCTTTCTCATCATTCCCTTTTGCTCCTGTGCCTGTAATGCATTCACCAATTCGCGCAGAAATCCTGGTTAAGTCCTTTGAGTCTTCAAGAGAAGAGATCTTGGACTCAAATCTTTCAGGAAGGCTCACTAAAACTTTCTCTACAACCCTTTGATCTGTTAGATCCTCACTAAGTAGTCGGATCTTATTCACAACTTCCATGAGCCTATCAACATATTCTTTGACCACCTTCATCCTCAAAACTTCAAATTCCCTCTTCAAGTTCAGAATCTGCATTTGTCTGATTCTATCACTCCCCATATACATCTCCTTGAGCTTATCTCAAGTCTCTTTTGGTGTTTCACAAGCAATAATCCTTGTGAAAATTGAATCAGAAACAGCAGCATGAATGTAGGGTAAAGCTGTTTGAGCTTTAGTTTCTTCTTCTTCATGAACCTTGATTTGATTGAGGGTTGGATTATTTCCCAAAGGGGATATTTCTTTTCAACCCACTGCCACAAACCAAGACCTCTCAAATAAGCTTTCATCTTGACAGCCCAAACTTGATAGTTTTCACCATTAAAAACTGGGGGTGAGAGAGTAGGTGTATTGTTAGAAGTCATGAGGGGCTAATTGTGTTTTTTTTTTTTTTTTTTTTTTTGAGTTTAGATTCACTCAAACTCACAGATCCCTCAAGAAGATGACTCTGATACAACTGTTATAATTTTATGAGAGCAAAGAAAGTATTTGGCAACTAAGTGATTGAAAAAGGAAAACATAGAATGGACTGAAGAACACACATTTTATTGAATATTCAGCAACCTTTTTATAGAAATCAACTTAACAATCCAAAACCTAAAAATCTGAAAAATAAAATTGAATTCAAATTAAAAGATATTATCCTAACAGTAAAAAAAAATTCAAATCTCAATAAAAAAGACAATTTTCAACAAAAACAATCTACTAAGAAAATTGGTTTGGTGAGTTGTAATTTTTCATTTCATTTTTGGCGCGACGATGGAGAGGAGTATTGAAGCATGAAGAAGCAGAATATTTGATGACTAAAGTCAATGAAACAAATGGGTAGTCCATGTTATTATTTTTTTTTTGGGTGCATTTTGTTATGATGGTGGTGCATTTTGTTATGCAGTTAGCTGGTGCTTTGTTTCTTTGTTGTGCATTGTTAGGAAGTTAGAATCTGATTCCCTTCCCTACCTTCTTACAATTTGTATATATACCCACCATTGTATTCCCTTTTGAAGTAGCAAGAATGAAAATTAAAACCTGAAGTTCTTCTCCTCTATTTTTGCTTTCTGCAATTTTTCTCTCTAAAACTTTTCAAGGAGAGAGAGAGTGAGTGGCTTTGGGTGACGCAGAGTAGAGAGAGGGAGAGAAGGGGATGGGGTTTAGGGGTTTCTGCGATGGTGGGAAGATGACTATTGATCATAGATTCGCCTTTCCTTACCACCAATACTTTTAAAACAGAATCGATAATCAAACTCGGATAGTCTATTGATTCTTCGGTGGAATTGATCAACCCATTTTATAAATCGAATGTTATTATACTCATACTATACATATAATTTATAGATTATATATTTTAAAATAAAATAAAGTTTATATATATTTATAAAAAAATAAAATTATATTATCAATACATAAAAATTATCCACTATAACAAAAAATCGATTGAGTCGATTTGAATAATTTATTGATTTTATTAATTTTGATCAATTTTAAATAATTTTGATCAAATTTAATTTTATTTAATTTAAAAAATAAATTAAATTGAATTATAAAATGATTCATGATTGAACCATTTATCCATACCAATTTTAAAACCACTGGTTACCGGTTTGTGCTACTGACCCAAACCTGGATCAACGTGGACTATTCGAATAATTTGGACTTCATCAAACCCTTTCAATGATTCGGATCTTCTTCACCAAATTTTCCTGGTTAGCCCAATCCGGTATTCTTCCAAAAATTATGGACCCAAATTTTCATTTTTGTTTTAAGTAGTTTGGTTTTTTTTATGATCAATTATTCAGAGTTTCGTTTCAATTAATTTTGATCGAGTTATTGTCGGATCCGCTATAAGAAGAAAGCACTCCCAATATGATTTTTTTCATTTCCAATAAGAGTTAAACTCGAAAGCTTAGTTAAGAAATCGCAACATTACCTATCAAACATTGATTTTAAGTAGTTTGTGAGGGCACCTAATATGATATAATTCATATTATGATCGGTGAAACTATACTTTATTTTAAATATAAATAAAAAATTTACATTATTTTAAATATATGTTAAAAATTCACATATATGGATTTTTTTACTATATTAAGTTTTAATTTTATAATTTTCTATGTAAATTAATTGGTATATACAAAATCATTTTATTGTACATTAATGAAAGTAATGATAATATCAAAATGAAGAAAAAAAATTAGCGAAACAATTCAAAAATCACAATATATATTAAAGAAAATATTGAATTTCTTTGAATTAAGTAATCGGAAAGTCTATCCCCTTAATCAGAGATTTCGTATTCAAACCCTGAGAGAAAAAAGATTTAGGAGAGTCAACCTCCTAAAATGGGCTACACAGTACTAAAACCAGATTAATTAAATGAAATTCAGATATCGATCGGTGAAAAAGTATATATATATATATATTAAATAAAATTACTTATATAATTAACAAATAATAATTGATAAATGCTGAGAGTATTGATTTATGATTATTAAAATAATTTAAAATTTCATATTAAATATTAATAATAATATTATAACTAAAATTTCATATTAAAGTAATAACTAAAAAAATAGAATTTTATATGATGCATAAGAGGTTTTTTCTATGGGACTTGAAGGACGAACAAAATTTTGATATATTTGATAATAATATTTCAGTTATTTAATTTTTAGTCCAGTAAATAATATTCAATAAAATAAAACCAACGAAAAAAAAAGGAAGAAAAAGAAATAAATTTATGCCAACATCAAAAGCACGTGCATGCACGTGACCGTATCGAGTGACCCGAACCGAACTTTTGGAGGACAAACACGATGGTTCTAGTTTGCGGAATTAGCAGGATCAGAAAATTTAAACGAAAGTGAAGAGAGAGAGAGAGACAGAGATGGGCTCATCAAGTCTCATCAGTTTCTTGGGGTTTCTGGTCCTTTCTTTGACTGTGAGTTCCCATGCTTCCTCGCACTGCTCAATCAAAGGCAAGTCCTAATAATCATTCCCCAATTTTATTACAGTGTTCATGATGTCGTTCCAAATTCTGAAACAATGTTTGAATTCTGGAGTTGGGTTCTGTTCATCTCTCTTTGATATTTGATGGGTCAATCAGTTTTGGCTCTGATAGTTTTAGTATTGTGCTTTGAGTGAGGATTAGGTTTTCATGTGATGTTTTATGCTTGTTGGGGGGTTTCTATTTTTAATAAAAAAGTTTTGAAATCTCGTGCTTACAATTACAAGGACGAGGCTGATACAAACCTTCTCTAAGTTTCGGAATTATGATTGATTGTTTTAGATGACCTGATACATGTTCTTTAGAGACACATATGTTGCTGAAAGAATGGCAAATAAGGTTTTTGTTGCGCAATGCCATATGTAATTGCTCAGTTACTTGAACAAGTTTCCATTTTTATGTGTTTATTTCCCAGTTTGTTATTAAATCAAAGTAGCTGCGCCGGGCCACAAGCAGTTCATAGTGACCAAGCCTTTTGTAACCTGCTTATTTTCAGTAGGTGAACCGCTATGATATTTGGAAATTAGTTAGGATGATTTAGAAAATGCAAAATTCTTTTGCTCGTTTGGTCAAATTTAATCAAGTTATTGCATATGTGAATTGCATGAGTGTCAAAGGTAAATCCCCAAAGGAAAGAATCATAAATTGCTATCGGTCCTATTTTAATATCTCTTCTCTAGTACAACTCTGCGTTGATCTAGATTTGCTTTGCTAATATTTGTAAAACAAACTAAATTGTTTCTATATGCTATATAGGAGTGCCTCTGGTGAGAAACATCAGTCAGCTTCCAGAAGATAATTATGGAAGAGATGGCTTTTCTCATGTTACTGTTGCTGGTTCAGCCTTACATGGAATGAAAGAGGTAATGAAGACATTAGTTTCTGTGGAGTATTGATACTTCAATATATCTAACATCAACGCATCCCATCGAGTAAATATAGTGCCATCATTTTTATTAAATTTATTTCCTTTGAATCTCTTGTCTTCTTTGCAACTATTTGAATTTTAGAAAGATAAATCCATGTCTAAGCGCATTTTAGGAGTATATCCAGCTTATTGTGGGATATGTTGATGGAGGAAGAAGCTAACAAATGAGTTCCCATGAATGTGAACTGAATGCTTCATGATGTAGAAGCTTCATGGTATCCGGTGCCGAAACTCCCACATTGTGGGCTCTGGGAAAGCTTCATGTTTTTATTTTTATATTTTTTTGCAAAACTTGCTCAATCTCAAGGCATTTTCTTTGCATGCAATTCTTTCAAACATTACATTATTATTTTGGAGTGTTCAATATGATCAATCTGGTGATTGCAAATTTCGTGTTGGCAATTGCTTCAAGGGCATGTAAATATCACATAAATACAGATCATTTGGTTGAGCAATTTCCCTCACTTTTTACTTTTGTGGCTTCTGACTTATAATACCATTTCGGTTTCTGTTTACAGGTTGAGGTATGGCTTCAAACACTTACTCCTGGGTCTCATACACCTATTCATAGGCACTCTTGTGAGGAAGTTTTTGTTGTCTTAAAAGGAAGTGGCACTCTCTTTCTTGCCTCAAGTTCACATGAGAAATACCCAGGAAAACCACAAGAGTTCCCCATCTTTGCAAATAGCACATTTCATATCCCTGTAAATGATGCTCACCAGGTACTTTCTTACCATATTAGATCTTCTAGATAAGGATATGAATACTGAGAACCTGTCTCCTAATTGAGTTTTCCCAGTGAAATGGATACAATTGGTTGATATAACTGTTACTCTATTGTTGCTGAAGATTCTTATGCCAACTTTGTTTTTGCTGGTGGTGATGTGTGAGGAAGGCATCCAATGCCAGATTAGTGACTTATATGTAGATTAGTCCCACGTTTTGGTCTTGCATATGCCCTTATCTGGCCGTTTTCCTTTTTTTATTTTTATTTGTGATTCTGGGCTGCTTTCCTGATAGTCAACATCATTTAGCATGTTTATGTCAGGTTTTGTTGTAAAAGTTATGCTGGTTCTTACATACTGTAATCCTAATCTCTAGCTTGGATATGCTTATTGCAAGATTAAAATCTAAAGAAACCTGAGGAAAACTAATGTGGTATCACTAGAGAGGGCTTGTGGAGGAATGGATGACCGAACCGACCCGACCAGGTGATGCAGGTTCTGTCGGGTTATTCACCATATATTGGTTGGGATTGGGTCATCCATTCTGAAAAGAACTTTCCCAATCTCTCTCACCATGATCCATTGGGGTTCTGTTCATCCCTTGCACAAGCCCGTAACAATGTCCTTCAATGTCTATCTCTTCTTTGTCATCCCAATCAGTGCTCTCTCTCTCTCTCTCTCTCTCTCGGTTGCGATTGCTGCTTACGGGGAGGCTAAGTTCATGCGGAGACTAGTTTTGAAACCGACTAAACCCACACTCACCTGACCGAAATGGGTTAAGCCTTCTGTTCAGTGGTGCTGTTCATTTTTCTTATTTGCTTTTAATCAACCCAATATTTCATCAACCCGAGCTGAACCCACACTAGTCCAACCGGTGCTCACCCTTATTGTTTGCTATCTTTTATTTCCAAATTTCTTGCATCTTTCTTTCCTGTAAGCTATTATTCTGGTTGAGGAAAGCCATCAAATTTACATCTTTTATATCTCAACTACTTTTCCACCTAATGGCAGGTCTGGAACACAAACGAGCATGAGGATTTGCAGTTTCTTGCCATCATATCTCGTCCACCTGTAAAAGTGTGAGTAATGCCTTTTTTACTGTTTAGTTGCATGTCCCATATTTAATGTTGCTATGTCTAAAACAATGTATCATGGTATGCATTTAATTTATATTACCATTTTTTTATATAAAAAAAAATGGTTTACATGGGCATCTAGCAATCTGTTAACATGGTTTGGCTTCTCCTTTCTATTTTGGTTATATTTATAATGAGTTTGACTTACAGTTTCGCCTATCAAATAGCCATAAAGCTAGCATTCCACGTAAGGATTCTAGTAATTTACTTTGTTAAACTTGATCTTAGTACTTGGGTCATCTTGGAATCTGTGGACTACATGATTGCCTACTTTCTGGTGATTCCACCATAGGCTTTCTCTAGGAACCACTGAGCAGAGACTCTGCCTGGATGCCAAGACAAATAGTAGCTCTTAAATATGGGCTGATACCATACCATACCTGATCTACCTGATATTATAATTGAGCAGTGAAGTCTTGTTCTCTAACATGAAGTACGCATTTGTTTGTAGAAGCCAAATCAAATCAATGCTACATGTCCTTTTTTTTTTCCTTATAAAAAAATTTTGGTTTGCTACAATGTTATTGAAGTTTCTCATTTCACAATAATGCAAAGTAATATCGGATCTCGTGCATCTAATTTTTGATCTATCGTCTTCACAGTAATATTATCTAATTCCAACTCTGAATTGTGCATTAGATGATCTTAACATGAGAGTGGGCATAAAGATATCTTCTCTCTGCACATTGCATTTATGATTTATATTCTTGTATTCTCATGGATGATTCTGAGTTGTTGAGGTCCAACACTCAAGGTCTGTCATTTTGAGCATAAACTCCCAGTTGGGTCCACCTAGTTCATATATGAAGGCCTGATACTCTTTCGATGTTCATTTAAAACAATAAATGAATAAATAAATAAATAAATAAATAAAGTGTTGAACAAAAATGTAACGGCTTCAACTTGGGTGAGAGAAGTGTTCCTTCTTAGGACTTATCAACAAAGGTGTGATTTCCGACATTGCATTACAGCCCAATCTTTTAGTAGTAGCAAGACCTATGAAAAATACAAAAATACAAAAAAAGATGTAAAAAAAAATTATCCATGAATCAAAGAGAAATGTGTATAACAAATTATACAAGAGGCCAGAGACTCGATATGGGAAAAGAGAGATCTACAGAATTGTCAAATTAAGAGAAAGGAAGGGAAAAGATCTGAATGAGGTTATATGTATTAAAAGTGAAACCAATAGTAAACTAGTAAAGAATGAAGATATAAGAAAGTGTTGGAGAGAATATTTTAAAATTTTGTTTAATGTTGAAAATACAATAGGTATAAAAAATATCGAGATATTTGTAGAGGAGATTAATAAAGACTTTAAACGTACAATTTGTCTCTATGAAATAAATGAGACCCTAAATGAATGAAAAATAACAAAACCATAGGACCTAATGACATCCCTATTAAGGTATGAAAATGTTTGGGTGAATTCGGTATAGTAATGCTAATGACTCTTTTCAATAAAATTTGGCAAACAAAAAAATTCTCTAAATATGGAAATAGAGTACACTTGTTCCATTGTATAAGAATAAGGAGGACATACAAGATTGTTTTAACTATAGAGAAATTAAACTTATGAACTATACGATGAAATTATGGGAGATAGTGATAGAGTATAGATGGAAACGGGAGATAAGTGTGTCTCTAAAACCAATTTGGATTTATATCAGGACGATCTATCACTGAAATAATTTACTTGTTAAGACAGTTGATGGAGACATTTAGAGCGTAGGGGAGATACCTTCATATGGTATTCACTAGCCTAGAAAAAACATATGATAAAGTCTTTAGGGAAGTATTGTGGTAGACATTGATGAAAAAAGAGATTTTACTGAAATATATTAACCTGATTAGGAATATGTATGAAGGACTTGTGATCAATGTAAGGACTTGCGGGGGTCTAAATGATAACTTTCATATTAACATTGATCTCCATCAAGATTCGGCACTGAGTCTCATACTATTTGTATGAAATCACAAAAAATATTCAAGATGAAATGCCATGATGTATACTTTTCGCAGATGATATAGTTTTAGTTGATGAAACTAGATAGCGTATCAATATTAAATTAGAATTATGGAGGGTAACGTTAGAATTCAGAGGATTTAGATTAAGGAGGTACAAAACTGAGTATATAAAATGTAAGTTTAGCGGTAACCGTCAAGATAATAAATAAACGATTAAATTAAATGAAAGAGAAGTATCAAAAAGTAAACGATTTAGATATATTGGTTTTATTATTCAAAACGATAACAATATCGATAGATATGTAAACAATAGAATTCAAGTGAGATGGATGAAATGACGAAAGGCATCCGGACTTCTCTGTGATCGCACGATACCATTACATTTAAAGAAAAAATTCTATAAAATCGTAGTAAAATCTGTTCTATTGTATGTGACTAAGTATTGAGCTATTAAATAATAACAAGAGTAAAAAAATGATTATTTTTAAGATGTGAATGCTTAGATGGATATATGACAAAACTAAAAAAGATAGAGTCAGAAACGATGAGATACGTAATAAGTTGGGAGTTAATTCAATTGTAGGACGTACCGGTTAAGAAAACAAAAAACTTAAAAATATGAGATTTAATAAAATATAGAGGTAAGTCATTAAAAATTTGGATATAATGTATTCATAATTTAGTTGAGAAGATAATTTTAGATAGGAATGAATGACGTAAAAGAATTCGTACAAATTAAATCTTTTTTTTTTTTGTCTCTCAATGGCTGACCCCAAATTTTAGGATAGAAGGTTTAAATTGTTGTTATTGTGATTATGCCTCAGGTTGCCCAGCGTGAAACACTCCCTGGCTTTGAACCACATGCTTAGTTACGAATAGGATAGTTTGAACAGTTACTTTTGGCTCTTGGTGTGAAAGAACTGTTCCTTCTTGACATCTTTGAGAAACATCAATCTCCAGTAGCCTCATTTCACATAGCTCTGTTACCGGGTCATCTTATTCCTTCTCCTTTTCATGGTACTTATGAACATACCCCATGTGTGCTTTGTGGGCGTGTGTTTCACACCATGCTTTGAAACCATCGGGTATAAGTGATCTCATTTTCCGTTCCAGGTTCACATACGAGGACTGGTTCATGCCACATATTGCAGCCAAACTGAAGTTTCCATATTATTGGGATGAACAGTGCCTTCAACAGCCTGTTAAAGATGAACTCTAAACATCTTGTGCTACTTACCGTTGGTGTCTACAGCTGATGTGCACCACTTGAGGCTTAACTAGTTGTGCTCAAACACCCGGAGTTTGAAATTTGAAGAGAAGAAATTTTTAATTTGGTTTATAGTAAGTGCAAATGTATGCGCTTAGATAATACAAGATCAGCTTCTAAAATTAGAGTTTATGTATATATTCTAGTTTTGCTGCAGAGACAATTTTGACTTAAAGTGGGGTTGGACTGGCCCCTAAACATTTCCATCGTTCTTATTAATTGAATTACTACACTTATTATCCTTTTTCATAGGTCGAGCAATTCAGTCACGATTCATTACCTCACCCAATTCCTCATTCTCTTTCAGAGTTGTCTCTTTAAATTCTCAAGCCGTACATCTCTTAAATTTTTTGCCAAAAATGCTCACCATAAAGCAATCTTGATCATGATTACAAATAACATTATGTTTGCGTGCGTGCGTGCGTGTGTATTCTTTAATAGTAGGCATGTATGTGTCTGAATACAAGGGCAAATAAATAATTCAAATTGATAGAATTTCTTGATTTGAGAAAGGGGTAAAATGGTTCTTCAAATAAATAATTCAAATTGATAGAATTTCTTGATTTGATAAAGGGGTAAAATGGTTCTTCAACAACTGGAAAGCAAATTGTTTTCATTTCTAACTAAAATTAATTTTTGTCTGCCTTCTTGAAAGGGAATTCCGCCTTCATTGTCCAACCCAATCCCCTCTTTCTCTCAACTTGTTATTTTATTTATTTATTTTTTTGTTTTTGTTATACTGGAATTTGAATTCAGAATCGTCGAATTTAAAAAAGGGGTTGTAATCACTAAACTATCTTTTTGGAGCTTAACTTGTCATTTTATATTCTCAAGGTGTACATCACTTTTTTTTTTTCTTGAAACCAAAAATAAAAAAAAAAAAGAAAAGAAAAGAAACCCATCCAGAAAATCTAAAATGATCCTTCTGCGTTCCATCGCTTGAGGAGAAAAAATTGCGATATGTAAATACCTTTTTTCTTCTAGTAGAAAAAGCAATATTGTCTGATTCAAGATTTTGTTTGTGAGAAAGGCTATTACGTAACCCCCCAAAAAAAAATAGAAAGGCTAGTTTATGTTTTATTTTTCAATTTTTAATAGAATAACAAGCCAAATACTAAAAAAAAAAAAAAAAAAATGTACTCAAATTTTAGATCAATCATATCAAACTACACCTCTTTCTCCTAATTTTAAAAATAGATTTATTTTTACCTTTTAATTGAACATATATTTCATAAAATGTTATTTATAGAAATTTTAAACTCGAGTTATTCTACTAAAATAGAATAATTTTAACACATGCAGGTACTATTATCATCTCCCGCACTATGCACAAAAATGTCAATATTTTTTTTTAAAAAAAAAGAATATAGAAAAAGAATGCAGTTGGAAAAAATCTAAAACGTGGTGGGTTTAGTTTCCAAACTTTTTAAAATCTAAGTTACCGTTTGAACAGAGAAAAATCTCTACATAAACTCAAATTACTTCGAGAATTCGAATTCTAATAAAAAACTAATATACTGTCAATTAAGTACATTTCCCACTTTCAAATTCTTGTTAGTTGTGTTAGAGGTGAGTTTTAACTCTACAGATTTTGATTCCTTTTAACTCAAACGGTTGGTAGTAGAAATAATTTGAAATTTGTAAAAAACTGTCGGAAAATATTCCAACGGGAAGGCTCTGAGTCTCAAGTCAAAAAGAACAGTTTTTGATAGAAAAGAAAAGATGAGAGTAAGAGAGCGAGAGAGAGAAAGTTGGTCTTTCTTTTAACTTGTGTGTCAAATGTATGTCTTAGAGATTGTATCTAGCCTTCGGTGCACTGAAACGATTTTATATGAGGCACCACAAGACTCGTGTATTCTCAAGATATTGCAATCGTAGTTTTCTTTCGAGAAGATCCGAAAATTTCGGAATTCCATAATCAAATATTCTAGAGAATTTATGATTTTTATCATTTAGGAAATTCGGTGATATAGGAAAATTTCTTCCCTTATCGACTAAATTCTAAACATTTTCTTTCTTATCTAGGAGATATGTTTTGTGTTGAAATAAGAAACGAAAGGTTGATATGAGATTTAGTTAAAAATTACTTTTAATTAATGCGATCGGTTCTTTAGGGAGTGTTTGCTCATCGGTAAAGGAGAAAAGAACATCGGTTCGAAGTCGTCAAACGTTTCTATGAACCATTTGAACTGTCATCGTCGAAAATTAACCTAACGATCAGTTGTCAGTCACTCTAGAGGGGAGATAAATCCCTCATCGATATAAGTCCTGACACAGGTCTCCGGGTCCTTGAGCACTGTTCCTATGGTCCTTGGGATCTTGACCCATCAGGTTGAGACAATTCACTTGATTTAGACTACTAGTTTTCATTTTCAACCCAAAACTCCAATGGGTCTCGACTATTATTGGTTTTGAAAATGAAATGATCACCGCAAATCGTAGGCATACCCATTAGAATTTCTGGGGTTTAGTAAGTCTCGGCATCAATCATATTACGACTCTTTGAGTTTCATGGCTTTTGGGATCGGTGTTTGTTTTGGTGGGTCTTAAGTTTTTCAGCAAATTCATCCTACTTGTTCTGGAGACACCATTTGAACGCTGAAGATTCATGTCCAGCATGCTTATTGATGGGGCCATCATCTCATCCCTACCGAAAGGTGATTCATACTTTTCGATTTGATCAATCTTCTAGGTTTATGTAAAATTTTTAAACTGAAAATACTATTTGTCATTGCTGGATTTATAAATTTTTATAGAATTTTAAAATTATATAGGAAGTATTTTTTTTTTCTTGAAAAAATTTTGGTGACATATGTATATACCATTTTTTTTTTCTCTGTTTATAATAATTATAAATTGTGATAGTCGTGATCTTGAAATGAAAAAAGAACTCACGAAAAACATGGACAACTTTACTATTTGAGGAGCAAAAGTTGCTCGATGAAGTGAACAAATCTTGTATAGATCGAGCAATATTGTCTATGTTAAAAGCAAAGGAGATGACTCGCAGGTATCAGGAGGAGGCAAGGAAGTGTCATCAAGGTGTGGGGGTATGTGAAAGGGCGAGAGAGATAGCAGAGGCAGATCTTGTGATTGAGAAGAAGATAACGAAGTTGTGGGAGAAATGTGCCACAGAGACCGGTTGGTTCGACCTAGGGAGATGACAATGCAGACTTATGAAAAGGAAAGAGAGGAAGCTGAAGCAGCAACATGCACACCGATATGGATGGATGGAAGGATGCACGATCTTTGCAAATGAAGAATGAAGAAGAAAAGAGAATTTTGTTAGCTCTTTTCACAATAGATGATAAATATTGAAATTTAACCTTGTATTGGCAAAAGAGTTTAAAAAATGTATAGGCTAATTTCAATATTGGGCTTAAAAAATCATATCAATGAGAACAAGATTCACTTTCATTACTCATATTTGCATTGGCAACTGATTACACCTTAAAAGACAATCATTCCATGGCTTCTCGAAGAAAGGAAAACATATAGAGAAAAAGAAATCGGCTCTTTGGACTAATTGCTAATGCAGAACAAAGGGTTATTTCTTTTTTGTCAACAAGGATCTTCGATCAGCTTCTGCCTCTGCCACAAGAACATAAAATTCTGCTCCAAGCATATCATGTATGTCAATATTCAGTGAGCTGCTCAACTCCACCGTCTGAGTGATTACTTCCACGGAGATATTAAAGCCAAGAACAGACAAGACACGGACAGCATTTGCAGTTCTGCATATGCTCTGTCTAGTCTCTAATGGAATGTAATTATGCTCTTGTTCATTGAGACTACTGACAGAACTCTGTTGTTCAGATTTGCTCATTTGATCCTCTACCATATTGTCCTTAGCTTCAACATGTTCACCAACCCAGATGAATCCATTACAGCCTAGTACCAGATCAATTCCATACTTCTCTAAGTGGTGGAAATGTTGTTTGCGTCTCTTCACCAAGTAAGGAGGGATTGTTAGCAACTGACCCCTCTCAAGCTGCAAAGCAGATTAGTATTATCAAATAACCAAAAATATAGGTGACAATGACATTAACAAGAAGTTTATGAACAAGATCAATGGTAGTTGAATTGCATAACTTTCAAATTAAGGTTAAAAACATGAATAATTAGTTTGAATCACCTAATTCCATAAAAAGTGCTGGCAGGCACCAAGAGACCAAGGCAAAGAAATCCTTACATGGATTGAATGTTTTTGAGTCTTTCCCTTAATGCAACTTTCTTTAAATAAAATAAAAAAAGAATGCTCATATCCATTCTTAGTTTCAGGGGGTATATCTACATGTCAGAGAAAGTTGCCCTTAGTCCATCACATCTCTCTCTCTCTCTCTCTCTCTCTCTCTCTCTCTCTCTCTCTCTCTCTCTCTCTCTCTCTCGTGTGTCTCCATGTGTGGCAATATATTTCCTAATTTGTACCACATGTTTTTAACAGAAACTTATATAGACTTCATTTTACGTGGGTAGTGCAAAATGTCCTGTATCATAGAAATCCTTAAGCCATATATTTCAGAGTATTTTCCCGTGTGAAGATTTCTTCTAAAACAAAACAAAATGGTTAAGATGCTGAGTCAACTCATATTTGGAACTTTGCCATTTACAAAACCCTTTTATACCCAAGGCACAAACTATATTGAGCCAGAAAAAGAAAAGAAAGAATTCACAACCTTTCCATACTTCTGACTTCTTGCTTGCAGTTGTAAATTGCCATCATGTTGGAAACCCCGAACTTCTGCCTGCAAAATGATGTCCATATAAACCAGGAACTGAGATCTTTCTGCACTAAATATCAACGTCAACATGAAAATTATCCCAAGAAATACTAAAATCTAAAGCTAACAGCAAAATAACTTTGAATACAGTTAATTACAACAACATCCAGAGCCTTAATCCCAAAATTTGGGGTCTGCCGTGAGAGACAAATATAAGAACCCCAAAATTTGAACACAGTTAATTGAACCATAAAATTTGCGAGTTGGCACTTTTGCCAGTGCTCCAAACAGTTAACCATTTCACAATCCCCGCATGAAAAATAAACACTCCCCCCCCCAAAAAAAAAGTCCGCTGTACATGAACCCTGCCCAACTTTTATTTAGAATTAATCAACCCACATAGATCTGGTCATGGCTAATCAAAGCATGTTTAGCAGATAACATACAATTGAAGAAATAACCACTTGAAAACTTACACAAATGACATCATTTTCTTCAAAAATGCTGCGCATGTTTAGTTCATCGACAGCTGTCCGACGCCTCTATGATCAACATAGTGAGAAACAGGTTAGTGTTGGTAATAGAACCATTTATGTACAATAAAATTAGAAAAAAACAAGAAAGAGTAGACAAAAAAGTTATTCCCCATTTTTGTTTAGAATACAAGCCACTCAAAATAGAAATTTATCCTGCCTTTAATGAGGTTTACCTATCCAACTTGGCGGAGAAATGGATTTTCCCAGAAAAAGGGCCGTTGCTTAAGTGTGATGAACACAGTAAATCAAAGTTGTTATCATTTTTTTTTTTTTTTCAAATCAAACATTGAATGAGGATATAAAGATAATGTGGGTTTCTGGCTTTCCATAAATGTAAGATCAAGCCTTTAAAGTGTCAAAATCAGGGGACGATGAGAACCCCAAATCTGAGAAAAATGGATTGAGCTAAAGCATGCTCACCAATACTAAACATACAACAACCATCCATCTAAGATTTCTTTAAAGCAGGTTATCTATGGCATAAAAATATTTCTTCTCTACACTGCTTAAGTGATATATTAGACCGTAGTGCTTCCACTGTAAGGACTAGCGAGGTTGAGTGGTAGCTTCCTTATTAACATTTAACTCCATCAAGGTTCGGCATTGAATTCCATACTATTTACAATAATGATGGATGAAATCACAAAAAATATTCAAAATGAAATACCATGGTGTATGCTCTTCACAAATAATATAGTTTTGATTGATGAAACTAGAGAAGACATAAATACTAAATTAGAGTTATGGACGTTAGAATCTAAAAGATTTAGATTGAATAAATCTAAAACTGAGTATATGAGATGTAAGTTTAGTGATAATTATCAAGATAACGAAGAAACGATTAGATTAGAAGTAAGAGAAGTCTCAAAAAATGAATGATTTAAATATTTTGATTCCATCATCCAGAATGATGACAATATAAATTGGGATATAAATAATAGAATTCAAGTGGATTGGATGAAATGAAGAAAGACATCTGGAGTTCTCTGTAATCGCACGATACCATTACAATTAAAGGAAAAATTCTATATAACAGCAGTAAGACCTACTCTATTATATGGTACTGAGTGTTGAGTCATTAAACAATAGCAAAAACAAAAAATGGTTATAACTGAAATGAAAATATTTAGATGAATGTGTGGCAAAACTAGAAATGATAAAATTAGAAACGACGAGATACATAATAAATTGGGGGATAACTCAATTGTAAATAAGATGCGAGAGTACCGTCTGAGATAATTTGGACATGTGCAGTGAAGGCCTAAGAATGCACCGATTAGAAAGGCAGAGAACTTAAATATAGAAGATTTAATAAAACGTATAGGTAGACCGTTGAAAACTTGGATGCAATATATTTATAATGACATGATAGTTATAGATTTAGTTGAGAAGATGGTTTTAGATAGGAATGAATGACGTATGAGAATCTGCAAAAACTAATCAATATTTTTTATTTTTATTTTTATATTTTTTATTTTTTATTTATATTTATATATATTTTTTTTTTTCCTTTTCTTCGATTTCAATATTTGTCTCTCACATGGCCAACCCCAAATTTATTGCTTCCACAAAATTTGGCCAAACTATCTCCTAAGATATCTTATAATCTTGTTTCTTTAAAAAAATTGCGTCAAGAGGCTCCAAAGTGAACCTCTGCACAGACTTCAAAATCATTTCACTGTTTAACCTTAAAGTAATATAATTATAGCACCTCAACAACTGCTTAATGGTACCATATCTTAAATCCTGCACCAGACACATATGCAGAATATTCATAAAATCTTGTTCCATACCCTTGGCAAGAAAGGACAAACTTTTGTCCAAAACTACTTGCAGGTGTAGCAAATAAAAAGAAAAAAGAAAAAAATACCACTCTCTTAAAATCGTATATCCATAGCGGACACCATTAAATATCATACTCATAGCCATCTCACATTTCAAATCAGATAAGTTACGCCCTCTCCCTAATAACTTGAAAAAGAATCACAACCCCGTGGAGTTTTTGCCTCCTTCGCTATCCACCCTTTTCTGCAGGGTATTCAACTGAAATAACTATCATTTAGTTTCTATTAGCTCCCCTATCCTATGCAAAATATCATACCCATTTAGATATTGAAACTTATGAGAAGCTATCATTTTTTTTTCCTTCATGATCCACCATTTTTCACATGAAAGAGGGGGCACCAGCGATTTTTTTTTTGGGGGGGGGGCGCTGTCCTAACATGCTTTTCCATAATTAAAGTCATTTCACAAATTTATTCTCTTTAACAATTTATGATCAGTTGATCACATAACAAAACATTTTTATTTCTTTCCTTCACTTATTATGGCAATGACAGTGAAATTACAAAGCATCATCAAACAGCGAATCGAATTGCTATGAGATGTATTCACCTATTTCCAGAATCTTTTTAATTTCATCATTTAGTACCAAAGTTGAAAGAGGTACAATTAGGCTGCTTAATTATCAAAAAGGGGGAAAATTGACAGATTCTTTTGGTCCATACAAGGTTCTGAAACATGAAACATGGCAAGAGCACTTAATCTTGAGAAGGGCATGTAAATGACCAACTACCATAATATCTGGTATTCACGCTGACAAAAACTACACAGTTTTTCACACATCATAGACTACTCAGACACCGATCATTTCTAGTCAGGACATTTAAACTCTAAAACTGTGCAGTTATGCAATTTGACATATGTGTGTAAAATACCAATTTCCTTGTTCTTCTATCATCTTCAACAGTAGACCTAGGGTGGGGGGATAAAAAGAAGCCATCAAAGGATAATAATGAATAGTTTTTTGATGTCCAATGCAATGTTGTTTTTTCTATTCATGATGGTCTCACTGCGCACATAGCAATTAAGAAGCAGAGTCACAAACAATTTCAAAGAATTTTGTAATCAAACTCATACCTGGATGCCATCGGGTAAGTTCATGGAGGACAACATCAAAACTGCATCTTGGCTATAATTGATCTCCAGTCTCCACCGCTTAGGAGCAACCTGCACATTTGACACAAGCACAGGATGGGTAAAGAAAGATTACTAAATTTTGTGTATAATTAAAAAAAATAAAATAAAAATCTTTTATTACAAAATTTTCCACTTCAACAGGTGCAGGGCCTTTTCTATTTGTTTATTTAAAGCAAAATAGAAAACAAGGAAGCAATATCCATCTGCATTCTAGTTTCTACAGTCTGAAAAGCTCAAACAAGGCAGTAGCACCAATAAGTGTATTCCTATTAGGATGCAGTAGATATGGGACACAACACGATGCTACACAGACATAGCTACATAATAAATTAGTTACAAAATGTTGCATCATGTAATGTCATAAGGATATGTTTGACACCGACATGACACAAACATGACAAACACACTCATAGCTACAAGTGTCCACTATAAGCAAAACGATACAAGCAGTCACAAAATTTGCAGAACATGGGGTTTTGCCAAAACTGAATGGAAGTTAATGTGAGCTAGGAGTTGCAGAGAGAAAATGTTAATAGGAAAAAAGGATACCTCAATAACACGACCCACTATAATATCTCCAGTCTCAGGCTTGTATCTGAAATTCACACGAAATAAGCATAACCGAACCTCATGAATTGAAAGTGTGAGGAAATTGGAAAAAAGAAAGTATTCGGATAGACCTAGCTCTCAAAGTTCGAACGTAGACGAGCTTGTTGACTCGCTCGACAACGCCGCACAGTGTTGCAACGATTTCACCATCACGCTCTGAGGTTCCATGTCCCCTGTTTTGTCAATTCAAAATCATGAGAGAGAGAGAAATAGAGAGTTAGGGTTACGTTTGTTTGCTTACTTGAGAACACCGTCTTCGAAATTGACGGGAATAGAATCAGCGACGGTGACAGCAGCGTTGGAATTGGATTTTGAAGATAATGATTCGAGCTTTTCCAGTGCTCTATCGAATCTGATCTTTTGTGTTTGATTTAAAGAAATCTGTAACCCTCTCATTATCTCACTCTCTCTCTCTATTTCTCAAATCCCACCCAATCCAAGTCGAGGGTTCACGATTTGCTCTCAACCTTAAGCTTAAAGTGAGGCGGAGAGAATAAGCAAAAGTCCTAGCCTAAACCCTAGCTTGACTTTTTGAGTTCCGAGTTGCTGAGTTCGGATCACGCTCCTAACCGAGTTCACCAGGGACAAGGAGGGTACGGTGAGAAGCGATGGGGGTAGGTTCGACTCAGGCGCAGCCCAGCAGAGGTTAGGCCAAGTAAAATTATCATCTCAAAGCCATTAACATGTAACCCGTAAACAATTCAGACGATTTTGCATTTAATTCTAAATATTTTTTAATTATTGCATCTTAAAAGCACGTACGTGACTCAGTTACAGTGAAAACATACATAATAATTTTTTAAAAAATAAAATAGATTGAGTATAGAGTTAAAAATCTCATCGTGTAGAGTCTCCAAAATCGATCGTACGTCCCTCGATCGGATCTCACGGTCGGGATGATGATCACGATGTTAATCGAATCACCACCGCAATATCACAACGCTGCAACCCTCAATTCAACGATCGTTGCGGCGAAAAAAATTCCTTACGTAGAATTTTTCTCAAACCCTTATTTTTTTTATTCTCACCCTAGAGAATAATGGGAGTGGTGTTGTGGTATTTTTGGAAAACCCCTTAAAATTACCATAATACCTCTCTTGGGCATATCCAATTAATATCTTCCATTTACACATGAGGGCATTTAATATTCGTCACAAGATCACAATTCATGCGATCACATCACCCTACTGGACTTTTATACAGGATTGGACGTCGTACGACCTACGAGTACACATGTAAGCAAAGATCTCTTGATACACCTGTTAGGATGATCGAAAAACCATTGTTAGTATCAAAAGAACTCGCTGCATCCCAGATCCAAAACTAATTACATCCATCGAGTTACTTTTCTCATCGAAAGTAATTCTCAATAAACGTTCGACTATGTATCCACTATTATACTTACATCCCAACATGGATAAGTATAATAGGGATGCCGGTGAATACAACACAATGATGTAATGTCAATTGATCTTCCTTTTTTTCAAACTCGAATCTATTAACCTCAATTCAGTTGCTTTTCTAGATCTGTCCCTCAGATTTCAATTTATCTTCTGGGCCATCTATAAACAGACTAAAATAGCAAACATGAGCCGAGACCTCTAGAAACAGTCGAAAGTGATAAGGGTACAAGAGATCCCACCCAATAGATTTCGGGTCTCACATAGTGGGAATAGGGATCTAAATCACATCAGTGTCTCAAATAATACTCCCACTATCCCTGGTCGACATATCACACGTGGTATGAAACGCATGTCACAGTATTATTCCCTTATCTCTTAAAGGGTATATGTCTGATTTCTCTAATACTGTGCAAGTATGGGACTCAGTCTACACATAAAACTTTAACCAGAAATCTTAGAGAGAGTATCTCAGAGACAATATTACTAATCGCAGGTAATATCTGAGATCTCAAATCTGGTTATTTACAGGTTACATAGACGTGGGTACGTCCATGCCAGTTATATCGCATATGACCCCATCCTGAACACATATCAGGACGACTTATGTTCTAGTATGGCCACTCTCAAAACCTCTTACAACTAGAAATCATCTCATCTCCGCTCACTCAGAGTTAGAGGTGGTCACTCGTGTGAGAGAGTCGACCACGTCTGCCTGACATATCATTTATCACAATAAATCACAAAATATATGACAATAAAATAGTGCTATACATAAATGACCCAATCATGCACGCATGTCATATATATAACACAATAAGTATCAGTACAATGTGAGAAATATCAATATACATGTAAACCCTATGATTCCTATATCTCATACAGGAATCTCTCACAATAAGTTTATTAAAGAGATCAGCCAATACGCTGTATATTAGTGTACTTAATTTGTCACTTCACCCTTTTCGGTGATTTTGCTCATAACGTGATATTAGGTATCAATATGTTTGGATTTACTGTGATACTTAGGGTCTTAGGTGTGGTCAATGACAACCTGATTTTCTCAATAAATCATCCACTGGCCTCCCACTGTCTATCACAACCCCTAAGTGATCCAGAAATTTTCAAAACCAAACACTCTCCTGAACTGCCGCTGAGCGTACCACAAACTCAGCCTCTATTATAGATAGAGATATATAGATTTGCTTCTTGTTACTCCAAGACAACAAAACTTGATATCGATTTACATACATTCAGATCACCAACCCAGTTGGTATCTAAATATCCAACAAGATGCAAATCACCTCTTCCATAACATAAAGAAAGGTCCGCAGTTCTCTCGAGATATCTCGGAATACTTTCACTGCTCTCCAGTGATCCCCTTTAGGATTCGATAGATACCTAATTACCATATTGACTACAAAGCAAACATCTGATCGTGTACGCAACACTACGTATATCAGACTACTAAATGCACTGAAACAAAGGATTCTGCTCATTTTCCTTGTCATTTCCTGAATCTTAAGACATATTTCAAGAATTAGGGTTTAACCTTTTAGCGATAAGAGTATCTTTAGGGTCGTCGTCAATCTTCTCGAAGCGCTCGAGAACTCCATTGATGTTGGACTCCTGTGAAAGAGTCAACATCTGTATCAAGCGATCCCTCTGGATCTTAACTTCAAAGAAGAACTGAGTCTCACTCATGTTCTTCACATCAAGACTCGACAATGTCCACGTCATAGTGGTCATCAGATACTCTCTATTGTTCCCAATCAATAGAATGCCATTCACATGAGGATATGATCACAAAAGAATAAAAAGAACGTAAAAGGGTATACGCGATGATCCTCCTCGATCATCACGAAACCGTGAGATATCACCTCCTCGTGAAATCTCAAACGCCACTGCCTGGATTGATGATTAAGGTCGTATGTCAACTTCCGAAGTCGATAGACCTTATTATCTAGATCTACAAGAATAAAGTCAAATAGCTGTTCCTTGTAGATCTTCTCATCCAAAACTCTTACTCATGAGAACAGTCTTAACGTTCATTTGGTCTCACTCCAGATCCATATCATGTCTATAACAATCGCTAAAAATAAACGGATCGAGATAATCTCGTCCTCAGTCTGAATAACCCATGGTTATCAGATGAGTTTTACACCTCTACACCGATTCGTCGACCTTTTTCTTGATGTTGAGAACCCACATGTTCCCAACGGCCTTACTACCCTCAGGCAAATCAACTAGATCCCAAATCCCATTGATTCTCATTAACTCTTTCTCTCATCCATGACCTCAAACCAATGGTCCTCCACAGAACCCTCAAGAGCCTCTAGGACTGTTAAAGTTTCTCGTAATCCTCAAGAGTCACACTTAGAGCCTCTCCCTCAATCGGGAGGCGACGATTAGGTACTTGTCATCGACTACTCTTCAAAGGAGGGGAAACATTTTTACCTCTAGATGGATTACTCCCACTAGAACCAAGATCCGTAATGGATTCTTAGGTTCCGCCGCTGAAATCAGCTAAACCACTACGCTCATCCATCTGATAGAAGGTAAAGTCCTAATTGATTTCACCTCTCATAAGTAAATCATTTTCAAGTAACTCGACATCATGAGACTCAATCTCAGTAAAAGTGCTATCTGTATGCTCATTAGAACACAACCCCCTAGAGTGTTCTGAGTATCTCATTGAGATATATCTCTTTTCTCGCAAGCCTAACTCGCCGTGTAAATACGAGAAATAGTAAACATACGCGACACAACCCTATAATCTCAAATGGCTAAGGTCAGGCTGCCTCCCTATCCAAAACTCATATGGAGTACTGACTACGGACTTTAATGAAACACAATTGAGGACGTAAACTGTAGCCAATAACAATCTCCCCAATAGGAAATGAGTAAATTGGCTCGCATCATCATCGACCTCACCGTCTCAAACAAAATCATATTCCTCCTCACAGCTACTCTACTCCACTGAGTAGCAAGAAATAGTCAGTTTCTCGTAATGCCCTTCTTGAAATAGAGCTCTTCAGACAAATACTCACGCCCTCGATCGGTTTTAAGAATCTCCACTCTCAAGTCTAACTAATTTTCAATCTTGCTAATAGCCTCCTGAGGCACCTCAATGACTTAGACTTGCGCAAGATCAGATAGACATAACTGAAATGCAGGTAATTATCTATGAACGTAATAAAGTACCCAATACCATTTCAGGTTCTCACGTTCATAAAGCCACAGATGTCGGAGTGAACCGACTGCAATGGAATCCCAGCTCTCATTACATTGTTGAATGGTTTTCTTGTTACTTTGCCATCTAGGCAAGATTGGTTAGCGGGTTCTACAAACCACTCACTGCTAACCGGCTCATCTTCTCTCACAGGAGGATATCAAGAAATACCATTAAAAGGAATCACTTTCAGTGCACATAGTCCCTCATGGACCAAAACAGAATCAATTAAAGAACTGTCGTAATAAATTGAAACTTAAAATTTTCAAATTAACAGAACATATCCTAGGCTGAAATTAAGTTCCGTCGAACATTCGAAGCGTAAAGGGCATACAGAGTTTAGCAACTTTGCAACTCCAACTTGCAAGTGCTACTCCCTCTGATGTTGACAAACGCTCCGTTTCTCTACGTAAATCCTCCTACTTGAGGACTCACTGGGCGGAACTATATAAGAGCGCTCCTATCTCGAGTTACGTGGTCGGTTGCTTCCATATTTACAATCCATGAAGAAGAGAAAACAGTGAGCATCTCAAACCACGTAAAGAAGAAAGAGTTAATTTTCGCTTGTCACATTTGTGAGCGAAATGAGCAAGTCTACTATAGATGTAGCATTACACCTTGGTCCTATCCAACTCCTTCCTGCGCTTTAATATTTCGTTGTCGGTTTTGTCGGATGGTTTCTTCTTACCTGAACCTCGAGTCCCACAGGAGTCCTTGCTCGACTCCACTACATAAGGATGACCCGAGTATGACCTACTCGCCTCTTGACGTTCCTACTTGAGCTCACTGTGCCTATTCACATTAGTAAAATTACAAATACTTTTATCTTGTGTGAAATAGATTTTCATGATTTCTCATGAATCAGATAAAGAACTGGGTCGCATCCAGTACAAGAAAACATATCCGAAATGGGCTCAGTCATGTTCCCCAACTCGGCGATCATACTTGACATTTTCATCAAATGTTATATCATCATATAATCAACTCTTTCTTTATAAGTTATTAAACTTATAATTCAGTATCTTCGTCTCAGGATCAGTAAGAGCACCATAATGCTCTTTATAGGACGAGCCAAACTGATAAAACCGTAGGAGATTGCTCATAGACTGGGATCGCATCATCATGCATGCTATTTAGGAGGATTGCCCTAACTCGGCCATCATTCCTTTTCCATACACGTAATGTCTCCTAATCCCATCTGTTTGAGTATGGTACCCTATCCGGAGTCCACCATCTCATGCCTCAGAATTTTAATTAGATCTTACTCCTCGAGGATAAATTGAATCTACCGGTAAAAAATCTCGTAATTATCACCATTCAATTTTATCCCCTTACAATAATCTAATACGACAATCTTATAAGCAGTCATAGAGATAATTGTGACTTGTGATATTTATTCTCACATTTTGTGCACCCTATAAATCAACAAAACACAAATGATTCGAATATAGACCCCAAGACGAGTGTATGAATCAACAGACACCATACACTACAATCCGGGATTGTATATCACCATTCGGACTAGGATTCGGTACACAAAAATTCACAAAAAGTCACTTTTATGGATGTGGGACCCTCAAAAATTGAAAAAATTTCAATTCCAGACGACCTGACGTGCCACCAGAGGTCCCACGCGCCACCACGCTCCAGTGGCGCGTCCCTACGCGCTTGCACGCGCCGGGGACAGCTTCTGGCACGTGCCAGATGCGCAGCGCGTCGGCGCATGCGCCAGACAGGCAGACGCACGAGTCACGTGCCCGCACGCCTGCGACCTGCGTGTGCACATCGGTTCCAGACCCAGGTGCGGTCGGAACCCGAAAACTCCGAGCGCAGGTCAGGGGGACACGTGTCCGAGTCGTAACCGACCCGATGACCCTAGACTGGTTCATGTGCCTTTTCTCGTGCGTGAACCTCACGCGCCTTTTGCTGTTGTCTTCACGCTCCACTCGTGCGCGTGCAGTGCACGCGCCAGCGGGTTGGAGCCTTTCTTTTTCGCCCGACTCCTTTTGTAACCGGGTTTTTCAACCCGGTTGCCGAAAAATCTCATTTCCGATACCGTTTTTATCGGATTTTTTATAGAATCTCTAATTTCATTTATTCCAAGTATCCTTGACTCGATTTTTGGAATAATTACGCCCTAAACAAAGCGTATTTCGGATCCAAAATTTCGGCCCTCCGCGGTCAATTTTGAAACTCAATTTTCCGACATCAACAATATACAATATATATATCAAATCGAAGAGCATGAAATAAGGAACGCAGATCTATAATTTTCATGCATTGATTTGCCCTAAAGCTTGACAAATCTGGGATTGAATGATTCAGTCACTACTCACGGTCGAAATTTTCAACCGAAATTTTTTTCGCCTAAACGTGTTTAGAAAATTACAAAAAAATTATTTTCATATTCTACGGACCATGGGTAACACAGTGATGTTCGCGGATTCACGAAAATCATCCATGATCTGAATCCCAAATTTTAAACCCTAAATTTTTTATACCCAAAAATAATTTCGAAAATTATTTTTAATAATCCAATGTATGCTTTGATACCAATATTGGATATTTTTGTGAATCAATCACAGTGGAAGCATACACAATAATTTTCAGAAAAATAAAATAGATATGGTATAGAGTTAAATACCTTATTGTGTAGAGTCTCCAAAATCGACCGTACGTCCCTTGAGCGGATCTCGCGATCGGGATGGTGATCACGATATTAATCGAATCACCACCGCAATATCATAACGCTGCAACTCTCAGTCCGACGATCGTTACGATGGAAAAAATTCCTTACGCGAAATTTTTCAAACCCTCATTTTTTCTCTCACTCTAGAGAATATATTAATTACTTTTGATTTTGTGTAACCCTCTCTAATGGCTTCTCAACCACGTACAAGACACTTTTTGAAGAAAAATGTTAGTTCATTTTAAAATTCCTTGTGATGCACATAACGTGGAGTGAATAATGAGAGTGGTGTTGTGATAGTTTTGGAAAACCCCTCAAAATTACCATAATACCATCCTTGGGCATATCCCATATCCAATTAATAATTGAATCTTAAATGCACATACTTGCTTACCCTTTTTATATATATAGGCATAATATCATATAAATTAAATAAATTTTAAATTAAATATATCAAATTTTATGAGTCAATCCACATTAATATTTTTTAATTAAATCATAATAAACAATACAAGAAAAGAAATGAATTCTCAGGAAATAGGAAAAAATAGATCAAGATAGTCACTCCACTCCAGAGATAGTGAACACAGATTCTTGTTTCATTTTCAATTTTTTTTAGGTTAGAAAGGCTGCTTGATAGTGGGGCTGTGCCTAGGGGTGCTATGACACTCCAATTGAGTTGGATAATGTTAATACCCTAACTCAGCTCGAGTATTGATTAGATGAACTTGAACCCTAACTCGAGCTCAAAATATCGTCGAATAGTGTCTCTTAATTAATCAATTTCTGATAATATATTAAAAAAATATATTTATAAACGTAATTTTATATATATAAATTATTTTAAAAAATATAATTAATTGATTTTGGATAGATCATCGAGTTTTTAAGCTTGACACAGTTGGGCTCGAGGTCAATACTAAACTACCGAGTTCGAGCTCGATTTGAACAAGCTCAAGTTGAGTTTTGACTAGGTAGTGTCACAGGTACCCGTGATACTATCTGAGTGTCATAATACCCCTAGCTATGTCCATACTTCCTCTTCTTCTATTTTACAACCGGAATAAAATATCTGTTGATAAAAAAAATGAGATTTAAGAGAACTACCGGCTAAATTAAATTATATAGATTATATATATTATTAATATATATTCTTAAAGTTTTAATAGTGCCCATAATTATATCAAAGTAATATTATAAAAAAAAAAAGTTGTCTAAAATTTATAGTTTTAGATTGCAGAGATCTCGAGAAAAGAATAAAAGAAAAGGAGTAAAATTTGGCTAATACATGGGGAGAAAGATAGAAAGATAGAGATCAAGACAAAGAACTCTTATGGTCTGGATGAGAGAGAGAGAGAGAGAGAGAGAGTGCATTAAAATATTTGTGTACAACATCTGAGTACCATGCATGAGAGTTAAGATCATTCTAATTGTCAATTACAAAAGTAATCAATATTTCTAACATTAAAAAAATCAAATATAAAAAGAAAATATATTAATAAAAAATAATTTAATTTGCTATTATAAATATATATGATTAGAGAAACAATGAAACAAAAAATTATTTCCTTGGCACCCAAATTAAACAAAACCCTAGGTTTCTCAATTATTGTCCATCACTCTAACCACCTTGGTTCTAGTGGTAAAATCTTAAACTCATTTTCTAGTTTATAGTCGACTGGTTTTTATTTTCTTTTAGGAGGTGAAATATTTGGGCATAAAATCAATAATATAGAAACAATTCAAAATTATTTTTCAAAAATAATTCCTTTTACTGCAAAGAGATTTCCCACCACAATAGGTAAATGAGAGGACGAAATTTTGCATTAAAACCAAAAAACCAAATCAAATTTGAATATTTATTTTATTACAAGGAAAAAAAAAAGATGTATGAAAGTGGAAAATAAAGCACCAAAAAAACACAAAATTATGGTTTAATTTTTTAACTAAAATGAATATGGTTTTGGTTTATAATAGATTTGAATCTTTTCTTTCCTTTTTTTTTTTCAAAACAAATCATGGAAACCAAAAAATTATCTAAAAATAAGGAAATATTAAAGTACAGAAAAATGAATATGTTTAATAATAATAAAAACATGATAACAAAAGCAATTAAAATTAGAGAATCTAGTATTAAAAAAAAAAAAAAAAAAAGTAATCGAAATTGTAAAGATGGGTCCAAATTAAAGGAGCTCCCCGAAGATTCTTCTCTTCCTCACAATCCCACCACCTCAAAATTCATCCCCCCCAAAAGATGAAATTGAAGGATTCAATCATTAATAACCTCTTTTCTACCTTCTCCAAACCTGCCTACCATGGCTGTCCCACTTCAACCTCTTTTCTGATTCCTCCTACTCTAATAAGGCAAAGACAGGATGGCCTCTTGGAGGAGCACCTTCTCTTCTTCGCTCCTTACTGGCCTCCTGTGCCTCCTCCTCATCCAACACCATCTCCCCGCCGCCACTGCCACCGTGATGACCCAAAAACCAACCTCCGATGTTCCCATTTTCCGGGAAGCACCCATTTTTCGAAATGGGGAAACATGCGGGTCCTCGAATGCTGATAAGATCCACGTAGCTATGACCCTTGATTCTAACTACCTACGTGGAACAATGGCTGCTGTTTTTTCGATTCTCCAACATTCGACGTGTCCAGAAAATGTCATGTTCCACTTTCTCTGGTCCAAATATGAGCCAGAGGTTGTGACAAACATAAACTCCACATTCCCTCATCTAAATTTCAAGGTTTATCGCTTCAATTCGAATCTGGTACGAGGAAAAATCTCGACATCTATCAGACAAGCTCTTGATCAACCTCTGAACTACGCTAGGATTTATTTAGCAGACACACTTCCGGCAGATGTAGGGAGGGTCATTTACCTTGATTCAGACATTGTCGTAGTTGATGACATTGTTAAGCTATGGAAAGTTGAATTAAGAGATAAGGTTGTTGCAGCGCCAGAGTATTGTCATGCAAATTTCACCAAATATTTCACAGACTTGTTCTGGTCAGACCCAGATTTATCGAATACTTTCGAGGATAGAAATCCATGTTATTTCAACACAGGAGTGATGGTGGTCGATATTGATAAATGGAGAAAAGGGGGGTATACACAAAGGGTTGAGAAATGGATGGGAGTGCAAAAGCAAAAGAGGATATATCATTTGGGGTCACTGCCTCCTTTTTTGCTTGTTTTAGCTGGGGACATCAAAGGGGTTGATCATAGATGGAACCAACATGGTTTGGGTGGGGATAATCTTGAGGGGAAATGTTGGAATTTGCACCCTGGTCCTATTAGTTTACTACATTGGAGTGGTAAAGGTAAGCCTTGGTTTAGGTTGGACTCGGGAAAGCCCTGCACTGTTGATCACTTCTGGACACCGTATGATCTCTATCGTTCGGCTCAATCTCTTGAGGAATAATTTAAAAAAACAAAAAAATTGTCCCATTAGGTGGTTGCTGGTGATAAATTGGGTAGGAGGCTTCACCCTATTTTTGTGTATCCTATTAATAAATAGCTATTCTCGTGCTTTTTTTTTTTTTAACTTCCTTATTTGTCTGCTTTATCTTTTTCTTTTTCTTTTTTTTTAAACATGATATAACAGCATTTGCCCCTTTTTTTGCTTTGCTTGCTATGCTATTCCATGGCTCTCTGCAATTTTTTGTTAGTTCTGTCCTCTGCTTTTTTCTCCCTATGGTTTTAGCAGCTACTTTCGGCTATCAGCTTTTTCCTCTGCTCTACCTTTGTTGCCTGATTTTGACGGGCACAAGAGATATTTGAACTCAAGATCTTAATGAAAAGAAAATAGAAAACGGTGTCAATTGAGTTATAGTTCATTTGTTTTTTGATCGCCCATTTTTTCTTAATGTCTTAATAACATATTATACAAGGTCGAGATGATCTTTACTCCCAGTTCCAACTTGAATTGGGTGGCTGTCAATAATTCACCTTCATAAATTCAGTATTCTTAATCATTAAGACATTATTTGATATTTTTTTTTGGTACCAAGACATTATTTGATATAATACACCTAATCACCCTATAAAATAAAATAATGTTATTGTGTCTATTAGCAAACAGAAATACAAGTTATTTTTTCTTTTTTCTTTTGCTTTTCTATTTCTCTACTTTATCCTCCGTTTTTAACAATTTCACTTGTTCTAAGAGTTAGGAGGAAGAAAAAAAAGGAGAGGGATTAGATTGTTTGGCATTTACTAGGGTTTGTGAAGATTACGGACAGAAATATATGATAGGTTAACTTGAGGTAGAGTAATACAATTTCAGTTTTTAATCGGCATATTTAGATACAATTCTATCAAAATTTAGACGTGACAATTTTGTAATAAAAAGGATTTATGACCAACGTCTCCTACAAGTATAACAATAGAATATCAAACTCTCTTAATTAAAATTTTAAATTTAAATTTTAAAAATAAAAAAATAGACAGTGAGAGAACCTGTCTCTAAATTAAACTTCATAATATTTGAATTAAATTAGTCAAATATTTATATATCGATGCTCAAATACAAAAAAAGTAAAAACTAAAAAAGATTTAGGAAGTCGTAAAGTTTGAATTTCTTGTTATTCCCTGTGATTAGAGTCCCAAATCCGTACAAATCATGTTTGATAAAAAAAAAAAGAAAAAAAAAAATATCTTTTTACTCTAAAATTAAGAAAGACATAAATGTGAATAGAGCACTACCATCATACCTTAAGGCTAATGCCTTCTTTGCTCCAAGCTATAGTTCCTTGTCATTTCCTCTTTTCTGCTCTTGATAAATGCATCTGATTTCTCATTTATATTAGAACTGACGCTAAAAAGAGGCCTAATACGTTTGGGGCGATCCACACTTTCCTCTTCTGCTATTGGCTTCTTTCTGTCTTTGGCAATAACCTCCGTCCTCTCTGACCTGCCTTTGCCATCTTCAATCTCTACAAGTAGAGGAAGTTGAAGTTTCTCCTCCTCAGTTGGAACATAAATTGTAGGATTAGGGTTCCCCAACTCACCTATTGCTTGTCTAAACTCGACCTTGATTTCGCTATCTGGGTTATGCTTAGTCTTACCCTTAGAATTGATAAGAACCCTTTTCTGATCTCGAATACCATTTTCCACCGGCACTTCCAACTTGTTAGGGACTGGATTCTCCAAAGCTTTGCTCCTAAAGGGTTGCATGATGAGGCTGTTCATGATGAGGTTGAAAAGCCTACGACAAATGCCAAGAGGCTGAAATTTGGTCTCCTCTTTCTTCATTGCTTGATGGGCAAAACAGACTAGTGATAAGGAAATATGTATCCGAGAGAGGGGAAAAAAGGAATTGGTGGGTCACAGTGAGTGATTCTATTCTTTCTTAATGGGATAACAAAAAGAGAGAATGTGACATACTTTTTTATTATTATGTTATGACTTTTCAAAATTATAAAAAATATTAAAATTATTTGGTATTTTATAGTATTGCTGTGACAAACTTAACATAGGGATGATAATCATCGTAGAAATCGAATTTTTCTACCATGACATGTGTACGATAATGTTAAAAAAATGGTGATATTGGTCATTCAAGACCCATTTCATGTTAGAAAAAATAAATAAAAAAGAAAAACTTAATGAAGATGGTGGGGTTTTTCTTTTCTTTTTTTTTTTCTTTTTTTTTTTTAATTCTGCATGCTTTAGTAGGAAAAGTGATGTTTGGAGGAATATATTTGGCAGAGGGGCAAATGCAATTCTACCTTTGCTTGAAAGCAGTTATATTCCCAAACAGCGGATGGCACGCGATGAACGGCATCAATGCGGCCCATCTCTGCTATGAACCGTTGGATAGAGAGGCCAACCGGTAATAATTTATATGAAGAAAAACTTTTGTACAGTGCTTTTATTTTATTGTTTTTTATGTTAATTTTTTGGTTAGGCATGAATCACATTGCCTCCCATGCCTTTTTCATAAATAATGCAACGAGATCCGAAGATGAAGCAAACAGGCTAATAGTATAATTTTCCAAGTTTTGTGGACCAAATGGCTTTTTTTTTTTTTTTTTTAATACTTAGTCGATTAGAATCTATAGTCATACTCTAATTAATTCAGTTTAAATTATATCAGACCCTTTATAGGATAGAGTTCTTCCAACATAATTCTTTTTATTTTTAATATTCAAAATCGAGTTTTAGTCAAGAGATTTAATATTCTTTTCACTAGATTAACTGTTCAGGGCCAAATGGTTTATCAATGCTCCATTGCGCAGTCTTGGTCCGAGGTCACTCTATAGCTCCATATTGATGATACTCCGCTCTTTTTTTTTCATTTTTTAGTTTTTATCGATTTGAGTTTCGTTTGATTAATTCGGTTTGAATACTGTGGAGTTCATTAATGGGTAGGTTCTCTTAAAAGCTTTTCTTTATTTTTAGAATTTAAATTTGAGATCTCTAATTAAAAAAGTAAAATTAAATTTGACTATTTAATTAAGAGAATAGAATATTCGAATGCTCAATAAAAAAAAGTCTAATGATACTCTACTCTTACAAAGGCTTTGGATGGGTCGAAGCCCACTGGCCGGGACATTCCGTAAAGACCATGACAAAAGCTTGACAGGGTACCCAAAGGGATTATTGTTCTTGCGAAGACCATTTGGTATCTTGTGAATGCCTTCCTGAGGATCGGGCATTCTCTTTTTGATTTTGTGGAATGAACCCTTTTTAAATATCTAATAATCATAGAGCCATTTCAAAGTGAAAAGAATTATGAGTTGGTAGGGTCATTCTATATAACACTCATGCATTATTGATATTTAAAAATTTATGTTACTGTTTAAATAATATTTAATTATTTTATCTTTCAATTTATTAGAAATCGAAATCACAGCAATAATATAGAATAACGATAATATGGTAGAAGAAATCGTTTTAATAAATTTAATAACAATAATATAGAATAAAGATAATAGAGTAGAAAAGTTGCAGTTGATGACTTCCATTGTATAAAATTCAGGGAGTTTTGCCATCTAGGCTGAAAAGATTAGGTTTGACCCTCGGGCCAAATCAGTCAGTACTTTTTTTTTTAATAATCAATTGATATTTAAAATTATATTTTGATTAATCTGATTTGAGCGTTATCAAATCCGTACTAAGCAAATGCATCCCTTCAGCTCGGCAAACACGGCCTTACACAACCAATGGTAACTCTTTATCAAGATACCAATTCTAGCTTACAATTGAAGGGATTGGTTTTGCTTTAGAATTTTTATTGGGTTTCTAGGTGGCACCTACTAAGGCAAACTATATTTATATTCGATAAAAATATTTTTTTTTTTCGTTACATCGCGATTTGAATTTAAGAGCATCGAGTTGGGGGATTGTGATTACTAAACTGTTCCCTTAAAGATATATAAAATATATATTGAATTAATTAATTTATATTATTACAAATAATGCACAATATATTTTATCATTAATAATTAATTACGTATTTTGATTGATTACATTTTTACACACTAAGTTTTATAATTAGATTACAATTTGCACTAACATATCAACATTGAAGATCTGATTAAATATATATATATCAACTACAACATTGCATGCTTTCTCCTATTTATGAGCATCAATAGCTGGTGGTGGGGGGACAGAGGCGCGAGATGGACAATGGAATAGGAGAGAACTGCATGTTGGAAGGAACAAGTGAAGAGATGGACTTGTTGTAGAGAAGTAGCGAGAAAGTTAAACAGCAGAGAAGTAGCAAGAAAGTTAAACAGTCATTGGACAAGGAAGGTTCTACATCGAAGTTGTCATTTAAGGAAATGTTAATGGGACAAAGCCCGGCAAAGGTGACAGAGGTGCTGGATGAAGAAATGGAGTCTGACACCGAATGGGAGCAGTTCCTGGAAGAGGAGATGGACGAAGCTCATCATGGACAAATTTCTAGGGTACCAATTTCCAACGAGAAGCTAAAGGAATTATGGAATCCATGGAGGAGGTCTCTGGTAATCAAGCTCCTCGGTAAGGACATAGGGTATCAACTAATGAGCAAAAAGATCCATACATTGTGGAGAGTGGAAGGATCGATAGACCTGCTTGACCTAGGGGCTTTCTTTCTAGTCAAATTCCACTCAAAGCAAGACTCTTTTCATTCTTTAAAAACGGGTCCATAGATTATACACGACCACTATCTTACAGTTATGAAATGACAACTTTGGTTCCAAGCAAATGCAACAAAGATAACTTCAACAATAGTGTGGATTCATTTTCCACAGCTCCTGATTGAATTTTTTGAAGATGAGATCCTATTTGATATTGGCTGGGCAATTGGAAAGCCAATTAAGATAGATGCAAATACAGCCCATGTTCTCAAGGGAAAGTTTGCAAAGGTTGGCATTGAGCTGGATCTCAACAAGCCATTGGTGTCTAGGGTTTGCATTAAGAACAGAGTGCAAGGGGTGGAGTATGAGGGGCTTCAGACTTTGTGCTTTGTTTGTGGCTGATTTGGGCATAATAGTAAAAATTGTGGAAAAATTGACAGAAGAGAAGGGGAGAGGCATAGTGATCTGGTACTGGAAGGAGGCAAGTCTGGTAATTCATCGGTGAACACAGGCGGGGAAAGGGATAAGAGATTAGGCCCTTGGATGTTGGTGAGTAGGAGACAGAGAGCTTCCAAAAATGGCTATCATAGAGAAAGAGGAGATAAAGATGGTTTGCAGGGGAGTAGATTTGCTATGTTGGGGAAAGTCAACCATGCCTTGGAGATCGAAAAGCAAGCGACAACAGAGTGGATAGGAGAGAGTGAAAAAGAAACATCAATAAGACAAGGTACAGTGATCATACCTAGGAATGGAAAGTCGAGTAGAACTGCTGTAGAGGCCATGAGATAGCATGTCAAAAAACTAAAGGAAGCCATGAAGAGAGAAGAATGAGGCAAGCACAATAGATGGAGGGCATGATTGTCAAGAGGAGAGCTGAATTGGCTCGTAGAGAGAGTATAAAGAGAGGAGTGAAGTGGGTTAATGGGTTGAACTCAAGGGGTGTTAGCAAGTGGGTCAAATAGATGAAAGAAGTTGGGGATTTGGAAATAAGGGGAAATGGGCTAGAGGTTAACTCTCGACCAAGACTTATTTTAAGTAATCAAGCAAAAGGAAACATAGAGGGGGATGAGCCAAATGAGGAATTTGGTCCAAACAGTGTCTTTAATGAGCCTTGTGTAGGAAACTTTGTGTTGGATCCAGGTGAAGACATTTCATTGAGGAGTTTGAAAACTCAACTCTAACAGTCACTAGGAGTTATCCTAACTACCAAGAAGGTAGCTCATATGGAAATGAGGGGGAGGAATAGGGGAGTAAGGAAGGAGGTGTGGTTGGGAAGGCCCTTGATAAGAGTGAAGGCATCGAGTTTGATGTCTATTAACAGGGGTGTTGTATTTATTCTTCTCTATATTTTTCTTTATGGAGTGCAAAATAATCATTTGGAATTGTAGGGGGATAGGTAACGCAAGGTTCTGGCGGGCTTATAGGGAGCTAGTGAAATCGAAAGTCCCAAAGATCATCTGTTTGTTAGAAACCAAAGCTACTTTGAATAATTACTCGAAATTTCTCTTTAATTTGGGTTTTGACGGAGATTGTGTTGTGTAACCAGATGGGTTTAAAGGGGGGCTATGGGTCAAGTGGAATAAATGTAAGGAAAATGTGCAGATTGTCAAGCATTCCCGTCAATGGGTTCATATGAAGATCATAGAGGATGCCTTCGAATGGCGGCTCACCTACGTGTATGTGCAGCCTTATGATCATGAGAAGGATAAGTTCTGGGAAGAGATTCAGTAACTATCTAGAGAGGTGCAGGGGCTATGGTGTGTGATGAGAGATTTTAACAATGTGGCAGGAAGCAATGAGATTATTAGTCACAGCAATAGGGGGTGGAGAAGAGGCATTAGATTCAAGAAAAGATGGGCAGCTTGCAATTTCCAAGACATTAACTCTCTAGGTCCAAAATTTACTTGGACTAAAAGACATGAGAGGAGAGTTATTCTGCAGCAAAGGTTAGATAGAGTCTTAGGTAACATGGAGGCTATGTTAGCTTTTCCTGAAATGAAAGCTTTAACTCTCCCTTGTATGCATGGAGATCATAACCCGATTATACTCCACACTAGAATGACGACCCCCCAAACAAGAGAGCAGGCCCTTCAGATGCGAGGCTGCGTGGTTGTCTCATCCAGGGTTCAATAAAGATTTCAAAGATGCCTGGGATAGGGGAGAGGGTTTCCTGGTCCATGCTATCAAGTGTATAGTTGAAGAGTTGAAGGATTAGTATAAAAAGGTTTTTGGTAATATTTTTGTTAGGAAGAGAAGGCTACAGGTTAGATTGAAAGGTATGCAAATGGCTAAAAATTATGGGGTGTCGGATTCCATGCAAAAGCTTGAAGAGAATTTAAAGGAGGAGTACAATAAAGTGCTGGAGCAGGAGGAAATATTTTGGTTTCAAAAATCTAGGGTGAATTGGATTAGTAAGGGAGATAGGAACACTAAGTTCTTTCATATCACCACTAAGATGAGAAGACAAAGAAATAGAATTTCAGCTCTACAATTGGAAGACGGGTGGTGTACAGATCAAGGGAAATTAAAGGAGCATGCTTGTAATTACTTTTTTAATATTTTCAAGGGTAAGGATGTTGAGAGTCCCAGTGAAAGGTTTCATAGCATTATAGGCAGAATTGGCATGGAACATCATAAGAATCTCATTAAGGGAGTGCATGAGCAGGAAGTGAAGCAGGCCGTTCTTTCTATGCAAGGGCTGAAAGCTCCGGGACCCGCTGGTTTGCAACCTATTTTTTATCAAAATCAAAGGCTGGTAGTGAAAGACTCTTTGTGCAACTTTGTCAATATTGCTTTGAAGGAGGGTCACTTTCTTCCGGTGATTGCCAATACTTATATAGTTTTAATCCCTAAGTGTGATAGTCCTAAGACTATGAATGATTTCAGATCTATCAGCTTACTTAACACATCTTACAAAGTGCTCTCCAAGATTCTTGTTCACAGATTAAGACCTCTGTTTCAGGACTTAATAGGCCCCCATCAAAAAAGTTTTTCTCCTAGGGAGAGGTACTACAGGGAACATTGAGTAAAAATAATAGGAAGAAGCATGGCATGATCCTTAAGGTTGATTTGAAGAAAGCGTATGATAACGTTAGTTTGAGCTACTTAGGAAGGGTTCTCATCGACGCTAATTTTCCTTCGCCTCTGGTGAAATTGATAATGTTTATGGTATCTTGTGGTAGATTCTCCCACATCTGAAATGGTGAAGTTTTGCCACCTATATAGCCGAGGTAGGGGCTTCGTCAAGGAGATCCACTTTCCCCGTATTTGTTCATATTGGTTATGGAGCATCTGAACTACATAATTCAGGAAAGGATTAGGAAAGGGAGATGGAAGCCAATTAAAGTCTCTCGAAGCAGCCCCTTAACTTCTCAGTTATTTTTTGCTGATGACTTGTTCCTTTTTGCGAAGGCAAATATTTTGAGTCTCAGCTCTATTTTGGAGTGTTTAAGAGAATTTTCTGCTGAAAGCGGTTTCGAGATTAATCCTTCAAAGTCTAGGATTTGGTTTTCACCCAGAACCCCTTGGATTGTTAAGAGCACGTGGACAGTGGTCAGTAAATTTGTTCCTTCAAAGGATTTAGGCAAATACTTAAGAGTCCCTACAATTCATAAAAGAGTGCGAAAGGACTTCTATAATCATTTGGTTGAAAGAGTCGAGGGAAAGCTATGCGGATGGAAGGCTGACACCCTTAGTAAGGCATGAAGGAAAGTGCTCATTCAGGCTGTTACCTTAGCCATCTCCATGTACTCGATGCAATCCGTTTGGCTTCCAAGTAGTACTTATAATAGGCTTGATAAAATTAACAGGGACTTTTTATGGGGAAGCAAAGATAGGGATAGAAAGATTCATTTAGTGAATTGGGATTTAGTTTGTAAGTCTAAGAGAATAGGAGGATTGGGGTTGTGAAAGATATGGATGAGTAACATTGCTTTGCTTGCTAATATCGGGTGGGTGCCGATCAAATATGGGAACAATCTCTGATGTCAAGTTTTGAGAGCTAAATATTTGAAGAATGGAAAGTTGTTTGACTATCCTAGAAGAAGGGGTGGTTCAATTATTTGGAGAGGAATTCTCAATAATAGGGAATGTCTGATTAATGGTATGAAATGGAGGGTGGGTGATGGGAAGAATATAGACTTTTGGAGGGACAACTGGATTGGGAGAGTTAAGCTTGTGGATCATGCAGTCTTGCCTCAACCAAGACTATTTCCGGAATTTAAAGTGGGAGACTTTATTGATAATGGGGGTAATTGGAAGGTTCAGGAGCTCAGACAATGGGTGATTGCGGAGAATGTTGAGGACATAAAAGGAGTTATGATCTCTAGGACAGATAGAGTAGAAGACTCCCTAATTTGGAAGGGTACTCACGATAAGAAGTACACAGTTGCTAGTGCTTATAGCAGTCTTCAAGAGGACCCCATAAGTAGTGAGCAGAATGAAGAGGCTTGGAATGGTGTTTGGAAAATTGATTGTCCTGAAAGAGTCAAATTTTTCTGTTGGACAGCTATCAAGGGTAAATGCCTAACCAATGAAGTGAGGGTGAAAAAAGGATTATCGGTTAAAGATGTTTGTTCGCAATGCAATAAGCACAGTGAAACCTTAATTCATGTGCTTAGAGATTGCAGTGAAGCGAAGGTGGTTTGGAAGCTGCTAGACCCGAGAATTGAGGAGGAGGAGAGCTTTTGGTGTGGTGATATGGGGAGTTGGATCAGAAGAGGCTTAGGGAACAGAGTAGGTGCAGCAGAAGTAGAGATAGCATTGCCTTTGCTACTGCTATTTGGGTGCTTTGGAAAAGAAGGTGTAAGCTTGTTATGGAAAACGAGAGGGAGGATGGGCAGGTGATTGTCAAAAAAATCCACAGTTTAAGCAAGGAGTGGAGGGAAGCTTTTATTAAGGGGGTGGTCAGTGAGAAGATAGGCTTATGGGTGAAGTGGCATCCCCTCGACAGAGGTGGTGTGAAATTAAATGCAGATGGTGTGGTGTCCCGAGTTTGGAGGCTAAGAGAAGGATTGCGGTTAGCTAAAAGCATGCAGGTTTTGAAACAAACTACACTCACCTATTGGAGAATGATGAAGATCATGATCACCCTTTACACTTGATCAAGCTTGAGTGCAGAGATTTCTTGAATGAGCTAGGAGTCAATCGTGTTATCCACGTTTACCGTGAGATGAACAAGTGCGCTGACCTCCTAGCTAATTTGGGTTCAAATACAGCAGCTGGTGTTACCATCTTGGATGTCCCTCCTCGGACTTTGGTTGCTATTCTAAAGGAAGACAAGGAGGGGTTAGAGAGACTGAGAGTTAAGGCTTGAGTTAGCCTGCCTTGTGTTCTGTCTTGTGGGTGTTCTTTGTTTGTTGTCTTTCCTTTTTTCACCAAAAAAAAAAGATCCTATTAATTTTTTTTTTTAGTCAAAAAACTCCTTAAGGAAAAAAAAAAGTCCATGATTTGATAGATCTCTCTCTCTCCTTCCTTGTTTCTTCTTTCCTCTCTTATCTAGGTTGTTTGTTCAAACTTCATACCAAATATTAGTAGATAAAATTTTCCTAAAAATAAAAATTAAAGAAAACAAATTTAGGGAAAAGAATTTGTTTTATTTAATATATAAAAAAATTATTGTGATGTAAACCCAATTAACATCATTCTTTATATTTTTCTTCCCGATAAAATCTAGAAGAAAATAGAAAATAGAAAATAGAAAATAGAAGATAGATGTTGAAATTATTAGCCTTCATCGATTGTTGCAACTATTGACAATATCATGAAAAAAAAAAAATTTGAAAATTTTTATCCTAGAAATACCAATGAAAGCATCATTGATGGTGATAATTGGGCTTTTTGAGTTGGATTTTACAAAACCTAAACTCGACCCGATTAAATTTTAATAGACCAAACCTTAATCCGAATTGAGAAAACTCAAAAAATAGAGATTCAAATTTGGCCCGAAAAATTAGAAGGGTCTCGAGCCATTTTGGGTCAGACTCAACTCGAAACATAATTATTTTTTGGTTATATAATTTCATTTTTTATATTTTTAACTTATTTTATAGTATAATAAATTACAAAATAAAAATATGTAAATCATCCAAAATGAAATACAAAACAGATATCATCCTGTCAAATTAAAAATTACATACTATTATAAAAATTAACAATAACAATATTATAAAAAATTTAAAAAATATATTAAGAGCAATATATTAAAATCATTAAAATCACCATCTAGATATTACCATATTTGATTTTTAATTTTAAAAATGTAAAAAATAAACAGGTCGGGTCTATTAGTATCCAGCCTCAATCCGTAATTAAAACAGTCCTAAAAAAGGTCCAAAATCGGCCTGACCCCGAAATAAGTCAATCTCAACTCTTTAAAACGGGTTGAGCTCGGGTCAGTCTGATGCAATTGCCGGTCCTAATCATGAAAATAGAAGTGATTCAGGTGCTTGCTTCATTCGCTTCAAATCTCATAATAACTCGTGATTCAAGATCAAGCACCATCAATAAATTCAGAGTGTGTAGTGAACTTACTCTAAATTCACTATCGATCAACTCAACGACTATATTTAGTTGCAACTGTATTAAAATTTCTTACAATTAGATATCTGTCTCACCTTTGTCTCTCACTCCATATTTGCAATTATGGGCCTAAGGCCATCATCAAACTGTCAAAATGGGAATGAGAGAGGGTTGGCTAGGACTGTATTCCCTACAAATTGTTGATGTGGTCATCGTGTCTATTTTTAAGATTTTATTTTTTATTTATTATATAGAGATTTTAATTTAATATTTTTTGATCGGATGAGATATTTTTAGATTTAAAGAAAAAATTATAACTACTAAAATATAAAAATAAAATTTTAATTAAATAATAAATAATTTGATCATTAATTAACGTTAACAACATAGATAATTAGTATTAAGAAAAGGATAATTGAAAATTAAGTTATCCCTTTTGGGATCATTGGATCGAAAATAAAAATTATGATTACTAAACTGTTATCTTTCGAGATGTATTGATAATTAGTATTAAAAAAAAAGGATAATGTTTAAACCCTTTCAATGGTATTACCTGGTCGAGATATAATTAACCAAACTAAAAATATTAATTATTATTTGAAGAAAAAACCTCATCGTGTCCATTTTATTATTTGCGGCTGAGGGAACTCAATCGGCCAGGTTTTACTGCAAAATGATTTAAATTAAATGATTCACTCGGAGATATGGACTTTGAGTTAGCACCCCGGCGCACGTTAGAACGTGGGAAGCTCTTTCAATTTTCAAACTCAAGCCAGTAGGAAACTATGAAACCAGAGAAACACCGTCTCCGATCTCCATTCTTCATCATCAAACATTAGATACTTACCTTTTTGCCATCTCCCAAATCTCCAAACCCTAAATCGCACCCACCCCAAATCCATCGAAATCCAAATCCCAATCCCAGTAACCCAAAAACATAAAAAACGAGAAAAAGAAAAATACTAAATTTACATAATGAATTTCATCAGATCGGTCTTCTCAGAGGACCCGGATCCTCCAATTCCAAATGAAAACACAAAACCCATCTCAAATTCTTCCTCAGATTCCCCAAAAACCGGAAATCAGAACGACCCAGACCAAAATTCACCTTCGATTCGCTCCTCTGCGTCAAGCTCTAACCCCGTTGATGCTTGGAGTTTTGGGGGTATAATGAAGACACTTTCAAGCAAATCTGAGTCAATGATCGAAATTTGCCGAAGAGATTTAAAAGAATTCGGAACAGGATTGCAGAAAGAGACTGCTCTGTTTCGTGAAGTGGCGAGTCGGGCCGTGAAGGATCTTCCGTCATCGATTGAAGTCGGTGCGTCGAAGATCGACCAATTCGGGTCGTCGATTTTGAAAGGAACAGCCGAGATCATTTCTCAAGGCGGAGAAGCGATTATTGCTGTTGATTCTGAATATGAACAGAAACAGAGCGGAGCCTCCGCTCGGTATAGTAGGTTTGATGCTCAGGTTCGTGCAATTCAATCTGATGTTAATACTTATGTTGATGAAATTGAGGAGTTAGATGATTTTAATAAGTGGAGATCGGGGTTTGTGTTGGATGAGGAAGAAATAGGAAATTTGTTGGAAGATAAGGTAGTTGGTGGAATCTATAAGAAAGTTGTGCCTAATGTGGTTGATCATGAGACGTTTTGGTTTAGGTACTTTTATAAGGTTCATAAGCTTAAGCAAGCGGAGGTTGTTCGCGCCAATTTAGTTAAGAGGGCGATTTCGAGGGAGGATGAGGAGGAATTGAGTTGGGATGTTGACGATGACGATGAGAAGGGTGCGGGTGATGAAGAAGAGGTTAATGGATCAAGTGCAGAGCAAGAAGGCGATAGTGTGGAGAATAAGGAAGTGGGTAGTGGTGAATCTTCGCACAATGTGAAGGAGAAGGCTGTTGTTGATGAAAATGTTGAGAAGGCAAAGAATGTGGATAATGAGGAGAAGAGAACTGCTGTAGAGACGAGCACTGATGAAGGGGTTTATATGAAATCTAAGTTGGAAGAGGTTTCTGGAGTTAAGAATGTTGAGGTATCGAAATCTGATGCCAAGGTGTCTGTGGAAGGAAAGGCGGAGAATGGTGAGTCTTCTAAGGATAGTGATTTTTCTGTTGTGTCAAGCCAGCCTTCTGTGTCTGAAGAGGACCTTGAGTGGGATGAGATTGAGGATCTTGGTGGTCATGGTGAGGAGAAGAAAGTGACTACCAGTGGGAGCCCTAGCAAGGTTGATCTCCGCAAAAGAATAACTGCTGCAGATGATGATGAAGACTTGAGTTGGGATATTGAAGATGATGATGAGCCAGTGAAATCCTAGTTCAACATATATCCGGGTTTTATCTTTTTTAAAGGTAGCCTTAGTCTTTCTAATATGTCTCTCTAATTCATCTTTCCACACCGTTGTTTGCTGCAAATGTTTTAACTGTTTGGGGAGAATTCTCTTCAGTTGTCCAAATCTGCATGTATACCTATTCCATTTTGTATCATAACGTTAGATGTCAAATAAATTGTTTTTATAATATTTCTACTTAGTTTTTCTCCTGGTGTTATTATTGGTTTCTGATGTTAGCACTGCCATGAATAGCATAGAAGAAGACTACATTGACATAGGATTATTACTTCTTGTTTCACATCAGACTTGGAAGGCTACTAGTTTAGTTGATATTGGTGACTTTGCAAGTATGCATCCGATCCCTTCTTCTATTTGGGAGGCAAGCCGAAAGTTCTTAGAAACACAACACCTATCCTGGTATTTTTAGAAGTTGCTTGCTATGCTGGTTTCTTTGGGATTGCCTTTTTTTCTTTTTTTTTCCTTTTTGGTTACATAAGGGCTGCGATAATCGAGGAATTACATGCGTCCACGAAGGTTCGAACACGAGATCTTGGGATAGATATTAGAGCAAGAGCTCTTAACCACCAAACTGTCCCCTTGAGGACGGGATTGCCTTTTTTCTTAGAACCAGGCTTCATTGCTTACCCTGCAAAATTGTTGTTGCTTGAAGCGTTGATTATTATTATTATTATTATTATTATTATTATTATTATTATTATTATTATTATTATTATTTTCCATGTAGATCTGGTGTTGAGGGAACACGATAAATGTTCAGTCTCCTAGGACACACTTTATCCCTGTTTTGGCTTGCAAGTGATATATTCTACCCTCTGAAAATCTGTCCAGTAGCACCTATGACTTAAATTTTCTTCTTTTATTCCCTATTGTTTGCGTTGAAATGAGTTTGCATGCACCCCGCCCTATTTCAGCAGTGTTTGTTGGATCCATCAAATTTCCGGTTGGTTTGGCATAGAAAAAAAACCACATTGTGAGTTGACCCGTTAGAATTGCCTTGCTTTCTTGCTTATGGGGGACAGCAATTTTTTTTTTTTTTGGGGGGGGGGGGGGAGGGAGGAGGAATATCCAAATTATTTCCTGTGCTTTCCCGGTTTAACAGTTAACTCCTCAGCATTCAAAACTAGCAAATAGTCCACTTAATTTACTTAATCAACAAATTACCCTCTCATCTGTTAAAATTTGTTTCAACTTGAATTAATTGTCCCTTAATTAGATTGTGCAATTTAAATTTCTCGTCAACTGATCTGTATTAGGTGGATCTGGCAATTAATTAAGGGTTAGAGTTAAAAGTCTTGTAGGCACTTAGAGATCTAAAGAAAAGTCATTAAGAGATCGGTGAGCATGTGATGTACCAATCGATTCTGATTCGAGTTAACTATTGGACTCATCTCGATATCAGTTTTTTTCATTCTCAAAACTCGAATTCAAGATATTAGTTAAGAGAATTTTAGTGCTCTTGCCATTGGACCAACAAGCCGGTGATGTGATCTACATATTTAAGGTGGCAAGTGATGGAAAATGGGCAATTTGCTAAAGAAAATAAACTATAATGGATTTTTTGTTAGTTTTGAAATCTTAGAGGACTAGTTGTCGAAGGGGAAAACCATATGGAAATAGTTGTAGTGTTTTCTCTCTCTCTCTCTCTCTCAGAAATGATGCATGTGCCACCCATAAAAACCCTTTTTCCATGGATAGACCCTGGGCCAGCACGGACAGACTTGCCTTCTTTGCTTGCAGAACGTAGAAAAGCTAGTCTACAAGCCAGTGATCCCTGTGTCTTGACACAATCCTAAAGCTTAAAATATGTTGTTGCCCAGATGACCAGTGGAAGCCTATAGGCTCAAGAAATGCGTAGGAGAGGTAGAAGATGAAGGATTTGCCAATGCCTAATGTTAATGCTCTTTATTGTAATTGACATGAATAATAACATATGACACGATAAAATTATAAAAGTTCATATTATTTTCAGTTACAAAATGCCCTATATTGCATTAAAAAAAAATGGGGGCTGAAGTTCAGTGTCCTTGCATAGGCGACCTTGGACTTTTCGTGCTGCTTGACTCGCACAAGAGATGATGAACTGCTGTGGATAGATTAGCCAGGTCCAGCCCAAAAGGAAACATAATCTGCTGTAGTTTGGTTTCTGCCCAAATCACTACCACATTTGATTTCCTACTTTCATGTCCTGTTTTTGCAGTGAGAATTTCACAAGATTCTTGAGATCAATTCAATTCAAGCATACACCATATCTCGAATATGTATTGTGCCAGAATAGATGAGACAGACTGATAATCATAAAAAACTATAGATAATAGTAATTAAAAGGAAAAAAAAAAGTTTATTTTAGTAGAAATTTGTACACTTCAATACGGCTAATTCACACTCCACACTACATTGGACTTACTAGTTGTGGGGATCAGCCACCTTTTGTGAGGTGAGTCCAAACGCGAATAGTCCATGTACTTTGCCGGACACACAGTTTATGGGTTACTGGGATGGGTAATTTCTCATATTAGGGTTAAATTGCATCGAACTCAAAAAAGTAGGGCTTTTTTTTTCCAAAAATAATGAAGTCGATGTCAAGAAAATTGACTTTGAAATCGACATTCAGAAAGTCAACTCCAATGCTGCCCTCACATCCTGCCCGTCTGGTGGGAAAAAAAAGAAAAAAAAATAATTGAAGTCGATATCTCAGATATCGTCTTCTCAGAGATTTCTAACCAACAGTACAATTCCTGACCAATAGTTTGATTCCTGACAAATTCCTGAGCATCTGAAGTTGACATTCAAGAAGTTGATTTCTTGGATATCGACTTTAGGTCTATAAATACCCATTTTCGGGTCCCGAATTTTCACACCTCTTCTCCCAAAATTTCAGACCTCTCTCCCTTATTTCTCTGACCGTGCGAAGCAACTTCCCTCCTTATTTATTCTCACTTAATCTCTCCTATATTAGCCCTTTGAAGTTAATTGTAAAGTTATTTTTGGTCTTTAAATATTAATTTTTCTATGGCAAATGTTTTTTTTTTTTTTTTGGATTAGAATAATTATTTTTTTGTTTGAGTTTTTGCTTTTAGTTGTAGAGTTGGTGCCCCGACATTGAGGTAGCAAGCAGAAAGTATGTTTACCATCCTCAATGTATTTTTGTTGGGGCATTGCAATTTTTTTGTATTTTTTTGTTATGTTGGTTATTTGTTAATTTTTGTTTTCGGCATTGCAATTTTTGTTTTTATGTTGGTATTTTTGTTTGGGCATTGCAAAAGATTTATTTTTTTTCTTAAAAAAAAATTGTTATAGATTTTAAATATTAAAAAATGTATATTAATTTAAGAAACGTTACTTAAAAATTTTGTTATAAAATTTAAAATTTAATGAAAAATATATGTTAATTAAAAATATAAAAAATGATTAAAAATTTTGCGGTAGAATATAAATTTAAGAAAAATTATATTATATAATTTAAAATATAAAAAAGAAAAAAAAATTGCTATAGAATGTAATTTTTAATAAAATATGTTTATTAATTAAAAAATGTTTATTAAACATTGTGTTATAGATTTTAAATTGCACGAAAAGAAATGCATATTAATGGGAAAATGTTTGTAAAATATTTTGTTATAGATTTTAAAATGTAAATAATACATATTCATTAAAAAATGTTTATTAAAACTTTTGTTATAGATTTCTTATTTTAATAAAAGATGTATTTTAATTAAAAAAAATGTTTATGAAAAATTTTGTTTTAGAATTTAAATTGTAAAAAAAGTTAAATTAATTATTTTTTTTTGGAAAGTTTATTATGGATTTTAAATTTTAATAAAATTGTATATTAATTAAAAAACATATATTGAAAAATTTTGTTATAGATTTTAAATTTTAATAAAAATGTATGTTAATTAAAAATATAAAAAATGAAAAAAAAATTGTGATAGAATTTAAATTTAAGAAAAATTATATTAATTGAGAGTATAAAAAATGTTTAATAAAAAATGTTGTCATAGATTTTAATTTTTAACAAGAAATATATATATTAATTAAAAAATTTATAATAATTAAGAAGTCAAGTTCGTTATAGATTTAAAAATTTATGACCCCATTTGGTTATAGATTTTAAATTTTAATAAAATATGTATATTAATTAAAAATATAAAAAATGAAAAAAAAAATTGTGATAGAATTTAAATTTAAGAAAAATTATATTAATTGAGACTACAAGAAATGTTTAATAAAAAATGTTGTTATAGATTTTAATTTTTAACAAGAAATGTATATTAATTAAAAAATTATAATTAGAAGTCAAGTTTGTTATAGATTTAAAAATTTATGACCCCATTTGGTTATAGATTTTAAATTTTAATAAAATATGTATATTAATTAAAAATATAAAAACATAAAAAAAAATGGTATAGAATTTTAATTTATGAAAAAATTAAACTAATTAAAACTATAAATAATATTTAATAAAAATTTTGCTATAGAATTCAATTTATAATAAAAAATGTATATTAATTAAAAATAAAAGTATGTTTATTAAAATTAAGTTAATATAAAAAATAATTTAAAAAAATGGTATCTAAGTAAATGAAATTTTAATATAAATAAAGTATATAAGTTAATAGAGAATTAATATAGAATTAATTTAGAAAAGAAATAAGTAACATATAAAATTAAATGAAACTGTGAATTGAATAAATTTAAAATAATATAACATAAATTATTAAAATTAATGTAGTTTTGATAAGAAATTTAGTCGATGAAATTATGATTTGCAGATTTTGATGATGGTAGCAACTCATGATTATGACGACTTACAGCCCCGGTCCACGAGATCCGAGCGTATTGTACCTGTAGCCTTCACATCGCTCTCAGTATGTATGGCAGGATGGGACCGATCCACCACTGGACATACATCATGTTGATCACGGCTTTTGGTCTGCATATCCGTTAGACGTACGTATACAGCATCTCCTATTACGAGCTGGTTTTTACAGGGTGTATCGGTGTGGTCACATTCAGCTTGACCACTCTTTGATTACATCCCTGATCGAGCGATAGAGACAGGAGACACATACGTTCCATCTCTTCGTTGGTGAGACAACAGTTACGTTACAGGATGTCGAGATCCTATGGGGTTTACCAATTGACGGAGACGCTATCACCAGCATTGATGTGCCGCAGACTATTGCTGAATGGCAACACCTGTGCCAACAACTTATGGGCTTCATACCCGATCCTGCTGACTTTGATGGTGATCGGCTTAAAGTGAGGTCCATTACGGCTACGCTTAACTCGCAGCCCCTACACGCTGACTCAAATTGGACTACGGTATTATTTCATGCACGAGAGCATATCATGCAGTTGTTGGTCAACCTACTCGGGGACAAGTCAAGGTCCAAAGTTAAATTAATGTATTTGGATTTGCTTCGAGATATAGACGAGTCCGGTCATTTTAGTTGGGGCAGTGCAGTTTTGGCTGCATTGTACAGAGTTTTGTCCCGAGGGTATACCGATACAGTCAGATCCATTACGGGACCGTTGCTACTTTTACAGGTATCAAATTTGTTTTATGCAACCATGATACCATTATTCTATATAAATTTGGACCCTAATTTCGTTTTTTTTCCTCTATGATCACCTTTGGGTGTGGAAGAGATTGCCCATGTTCAGACTGATTAGATGTCCTATGATGGATCCCATTCCCACTGCACCAGATTTACCGAGTGGCCCACGTGGATCACTATAAATAACATTGAAATATAGTGGTGTTTACTTTTACTTATGACTTATGCACATTTACTTTTGGATGTTTTGAAATAGATGGAATGTTCGACGTAGTTTTGCAAACGTCGGACATCATGTTCTGAGAACTTATCGAGATCAGATGGACCACATGATAGAGGATGGGGTAAATTAACTAATTTTATGCATTAAGATGATATTTCAATCGAATTTCATGTGATATCCACTATTATACGTCACATTGACTTTTTTTTTTCATTTTCAGTTTATTTGGATATCGTATTCAGATTTCGATATAGATGTATTACCGCCTTACTATCGATAAAGTCGCGACATTTGGCGCGCATCCGTTCCATTGATCTGCTTTGAGATTGTAGAGTTACATAAACTGAACAGAGTCTTGAGACAGTTCGGCATCCAGTAAGGTATATCTATCGCTTTTGATACTGTAGTAAATTTGCATCGCATTGATCGGCGTGGGTGAGTAGATCAAGATTGGAGTAGATTTCATGCATCATATGTAAAGAGGTGGCAGAATCGTCGAGGTGACGTCGTCGATGGAGTACCGTTCTATGGTGGTGTAACGATGTCTCCGGAGTACATGCTCCACACGTTCATACGTGGGCAATCCGGCGCATAGTTATACAATTGGTTTCCATCTTACCGCAGCGTAGTTAGGGGTTACTGTAAGTCTAAACAACTTACCTATTATTATCCCATTCTTTTCTTTTCTTTTGAAAAATTAGTTGAGTATTGTATTTATTATAGGGTCGATCAATCGGACATATCCATCAGATTATGAGCAATGTGCTAGCTATGAATCCAAATGATTCTATAGCTATCAAGGTCAGAGAATTAGCATCACATGCACTTTTTGGTTTTGGTTGCGATTGACCATCTGCCTCTGTTGTGCCAGATGATGAGGGTCATTCATCAACATCTGGTCAGGCGTTTGAGGATGATACGACAGAGATGTTTATGGACTCTACATTTTTGATGATGACTCCTTCTACACCTGATTTTGACATTACTATTGATGATCCTTTGCCTATTATCCCTCCACGTAGGAGTGTCCACCAGCTGTATCGTAGTTGATTATCTCAGACACTAGAGTCACAGTCATTCGTTCCCACGTTTGATGAGATTGTGGAACTATCTAACAGACACGATCCTCGTCCTACTAGACGCCTGCCTCGTAGAAATGCTAGTCGTCCTCCATGTGGAACTTAAATTTATTCATATCAATTATAAATTTAAATTTGAGTGTCTTATTTATATATATATATGGTCTCTAGAGATCAGAAGACTAAATATGACTATATTAGATTTTATTAATATTTATACATGTTCTTTCAAGTTTACTTACATACTTGCTTAAATAAACTTAAGTAAAATCTTCAAACACATTTAATTTTATAAAAATCATTAAATTGAAATGATATAAATTAATTCATTTATGTTAATATTATAAAAATTAATAATTTTATAACATTAAATGTAATTGATATAAAGTAATTTATAATTTTATATCATTCTATAAAAATATTATAAATATTATAAATTACTTTATAAAAATAATGAGATAGTGTTATAAAAATTCATTTTCTAATATTTTAACCCCCTGTCATCTCATTCGACTATAAACTACGATACCCTTTTGGCAAATTTGTCAATGAAGTAACAAACTGTGTTAGGGCCATAATTACAGTTATACCCGTATTCATCACAAGCAATGAAGAGTTTGTCTATTTGTCAATGAAGAAAGAAATGATAAGATGGAACAAGATGCAATGAAAAAAACAATGAAGAAAGCAATGATATTAAAAATGATATTCATAATAAAGCAATGTATCAAACCAACATTGTGACAACAACTCATATATAAAACATTGAAAATGAAAAGTTACAGTATAACAAGATAGACCCTGATGTAACTTTACGAATTAAACAACTTCTCAATGTGTATTGGCTATATAGTAGCTAATTTAAGAGCATCTGTTAGACCGTCGGGTCTTTCTTCTTAAATCACGCATCGAAATTTGAGTGTTTTCTTCCTGTACTAAATTTATTTTGGGGACCATAAGTAGTATATCAAGTTCTAAATATTATGAATTCAGACTACAATCTCCTTTTTTAGAAGATTTATTTGCCTTTTACCACTTATACCAGTCAAAAGACTGGACTTGATATTGACAACTGATTCCGTCCCTTTCCTCAAAGGACAAAATTTAGAAACCATCGAATCTACATCAATCTCCCTTTCCCCTGAAACTTCCAAGCGGAAGGAATTATATGTTAAATACTTTCTCTTGACACTTTTTTCCTCACACACACCCATGACTCAGCGAGAGCGAAAATGTCGATCCGATAAATCTACCTGTTAAGTCCCTGAGTACACGCCTTCATAATATTGATCGCACAGTCTCTTATTCCCACTCTCTATCTTAGTATCTATCTCTTATTGTCCACGAGAGTGAGAGTAAGAGACTGAGAATGACATAGAGAGTTAGAGACTAAGCGATCAAGATTATAAAGGCGTGCACTCACGGGGTTAATAGGCCGAGTCACGAAACCAACATTTCCACTGTCGCTGAGTCACAGGTGTGCGAGGAAAAAAGTATCAAGAGAAAGTATTTAGCATATAATTCCTTCCGCTTGGAAGTTTCAAGGGAAAGGAAGATTACTGTAGATTCGATGGTTTCTAAATTTTGTCCTTCGAGGAAAGGGACCGAAATAGTGGTCAATATCAAACCCAGTTTTCTGACTGGTGCAAATGGTAAAAATGCAAAGAAATCTTCTAGAAAAGGAAATTGTAGTATAAATTCATAATGTTTAGAACTTGATATGCTAATTATAGTCCCCAAAATAGAACTAGTACAGAAAGAAAACACTCAAATTTCGATGCATGATTTAAGAAGAAAGACCTGACGGTCTAATAGACGCTCTTAAATCCGCTTTTATATAGCCAATGCACATTGAGAAGTTGTATAATTCGTAAAGTTATATCGGGGTCCATCTTGTTTCATTGTAGCTCTTCCTTTTTAATGTTTTATATATGAGTTGTTGTCACAATGTTAATTTGATACATTGCTTTATTGTGAATATTATTTTTAACACCATTGCTTTCTTCATTACTTTCTTCATTGCATCTTGTTCCATCTTAATTACATCGTTAATTACATCATTAATTACATATCATTACACGATTTTTACCTGAAAATAACACTACCTATTGGTTTACATTGGACCTCTGTCTCAACCATTCCATATTCGGACAATTCTTTCAATTATGACCCTATTCACCACAAGCCTTACAACATTGAGTCCTCTGTCTGTCCATCTCACTTCTAATTCTTGTGCTTCGTACTCGTCCAGGCTGATGGTTCAGACATGAAATATTTGCCACTAATTGAAACGGACTTGGTGGCCAATAATCCTTGTGTCCTAACGGATGAAATCGACCGGCATACGTAAAAAGCATCTGCTGTGAACCGTGGAATTTGTCAACAAGTCTAATAACCTGATACCTCATACTTTTACAAACCTTCCACATATGAGAGCAAGGGAGTTTAAATATCTCAAATTTGCCACAAATATAGGAATATTCATTCAAAATGACTTTTTGGTCATTCCCACCTCTACCCCCATGAACTCCGGTAATTACCTCATATTCCCCAACTGACATATCAAAAGCATTAACACAATGGTATTTCGACTTCAGCTCGTTTCAGAGTATTCTATCTATTGCAGTAGTCGGCCATCTCTTCCTTTCTTAAGATATTCTTGTGCCTCTTCTCGATATTTAATGAAATACACAACCATACGATAAAGTATCGCACGGAGACATGCAGTAATGGACAACTTTCTGACTCCTTTTAGCACCCTATTAAAACTCTCTGATCTATTTGTTATCATGTTATTCCATCGTCACCTACCATCATAACACATGGTCCACTTGTCAAGTGAAATTTCCATTAACCATTGAAATGTATGCTCACCCAATTTTTTAATCTTGTTCATGATTGCATCAAATTTTTGGATTTGGTGAGCTACAGCGGCCCTATGCATTAGCTTCATCAAGGACGTGTTTCGAAACCGCTTGCTAAACTTTGACTTTAAGTGGCGCAAATAAATTTGATGGTATATAAAGCGGGTTGTAAATTAGGATCCCTCTCAAAGGTTCGGAGAATTCCAAGTGCCCTATCTGAGATGATGCATACCAATAATGTAAACTCTCAATATATATAAGAAACATGACCAATTCACCAAAGTCTCTTCATTGACTACCGTGAAAGCCAGTGGCAGAATATGACCGGCAACATCAGAGCCTACAGTAATAAGAATTTTCTCTCTATACTTCCCATACTGAAAAGTGTCGTCGATTGTAATAACGGGCTTATTATGCTGGAACCCATCAATACAGGGTTTGAATGCCCAGAAAACTGACCGAAAAACATTAAAACACTCACCAATTGTGTTCGTGAATCTCCAATTGACCATTGTGCCTAGATAACTGGCTTGTAAGGCGGCCATAAACTGCGGCAATATCATGTACGAACTATCACAGTTGCCATATACCAGCTCAATGCCTATCTCCCTTCCCATCCATGCCTTTTTATATGACACGTTGACTTCGTAACTTCTAACATCCTCAATAACATCAGAGACCTTGTACAAAACATTTTCCTTAAGATGATTCTGTACTGACCGACCTATCATGTTCGAGTCAAGGTTCGGATGATCTCCGACAGGCTGCTCAGGGAAGCAATTGTGTGTCAGATTCATCTTAGTAATTTCAAAAAAACCATGACTCTTTTTCTACTTTGCTCGCAAATGCCACAAGCAGTTTTTATCGATGTAAAATGAACACCAAACGAACCATGTGATCTACGTACTCTCATGAACTCTAAAAAATCTATGTTGCCATATTGTCCATCATTTAACAGTGTGTTGGACCTCTTTCTTTGTTTTGAAGATCATTCTAACCTGTGTAACTGATGTCACATCATTTTGCCATACTAGTCGGTTGTAGTCATTAAAATCATCAACCAAATTCTCCCCATCACCTACATTAGACACATACGGAATCGTACACATCTCGTCATTGCCCTAAACCATATATTCACCTTCATCTGTTCCATACCGCATGTCATCAGTATCATCATCGGAATCTGATTCTGCATCTTTGGCATAAATAAATGCCTCTATGGGATCCAAATGAAATCTACTGCTACTAGGATACACCAGGTCGGCTACATGGTGGAACGTAGCATTATAGTTCAGAGGTGGCACTATCACATCATTTGTTAACATTGATGCATATTGCACCCATTCATTTCCAATTACTCCAAAATTAAATAATTCACTCATATGAGTGTGCGTCTCAGTAGCGACCCCACTTTCAATTGCTTTATTCAGCAATTCTGTATATCTCCTGATATTCAAAATCCTGGTAGCATTTGAGCAACCCACCTCATGTGCCTCTGTAGCTATCTCTGAAAGGGGCTCCATCTCAACAAATAACTCCACTGAACTATGTCCGGAAAAATATTTTGGAGTTGACTGGACTTCAAGTAAGAAGTCGTGATCATCAATTAGTACTACCATATAACTCACTGACCCATCATAATCCCGAATAGGATATCGACATAAAACTTTCAATTTAATTTGAGTTCTATAGACCTCAATTTTTTCATACAGAATTTTCAATAACCGTTGTCATCTCATTCGACTATCGACTACAATACCCTTTCTGGGAGGTCTATTGTACTCACAATCATTTGCGCCGGTTATAATTTTCCCGCCCCAATAAAGCAATACTCTAACTCGATTCTCAGTCATCCTCATTTTATAAATCATCACAACAAAAAATAAACACGATGTTGGAATTTGAATAATAAGAGTATCACTAATTATTCTTATATATTACATAGCTTCTTTTTTCTCATAATTAATTCAATATTGATTCCTTATTCACTTATATACTTTTATTTATAGCAATATCTCAAATTTACTTATATACAATATTTTTAAAATTATTTTTTATATTAACTTAATTTTACTAAACATACTTTTTTTTTTAATTAATATACATTTTTTTTATAAATTAAATTCTATATCAAAATTTTGATTAAACATATTCTATAGTTTTAATTGATATAATTTTTCTTCAATTTATATTCTATAACAATTTTTTTCATTTTTAATATTTTTAATTAACATACAGTTTTTATTAAAATTTAAAATCTATAACTAAATTTTTAATAAATTTTTAAATCTATAACAAAATATATTTATTATTATAAATTTTTTATTTAAATTCCATTTTTAATTAAAAATTAAAATCTATAACAAAATTTTTTATTAATCATTTTTGATAGTTTAAATTAATTTAATTTATCTTAAATTTAAATTCTATAACAAAATTTTTTATCATGTTTTATATTTTTAATTAACATACATTTTTTATTAACATTTAAAAGCTATAACAAAATTTTATAAAATACATTTTTTATTAATATAATTTCTTTTACAATTTAAATTCTATAGCAAAATTTTTATTAAACAATTTTTAATTAATATACAATTTTTTATTAAAATTGAAAATCTATAACAAAATTTTATTAATCATTTTTCAATTAATATACATTTTTTTGCAATTTATAATCTATAACAAAAATTTTTATAAACATTTTATTATTTTTAATTAATAAACATTTTTTTATTAAAAATTACATTCTATAGCAAACTTTTATTAAATATTTTCTATAGTTTTAATTAATACATTTTTTCCTTATATCTAAATTTAAATTATATAACATTATTTTTATAAACATTTTTATCTTTTTAATTAATATACATTTTCTTAAAAAATTTAAAATCTGTAGCAAAATTTTTAAATCAATAAAAAAATATATTTATTATATTTATTATTATTATTATTATTAGTGTTATTATACATTTTTAAATCTATAACAAATTATATTTATCATTATACATTTTTTAATTAATATAAATTTTTTATTAAAAATTTAAATCTATAACAAAATTTTTTATTAAACATTTTTTAATTAATATGATTTTTCTTAAATTTAAATTCTATGACAAAATTTTTTATCAATTTTTTTTAATTAACATACTTTTTTTATTAAATTTAAAATTTATAACAAAATTTTTTAATAACGTTTCTTAGATTAATATACATTTTTAAAAAAAATTAAAACTTTTAACAAAATTCAAAAAAAAAATAACATTTTTAATTTATATAATTTTTTTTACAATTTAAATTCTATAATAAAATTTTTGATAAACATTTTTTAATTAATATACATTTTTATTCAAGTTTAAAATCTATAATAAATTTACGTAAACTTTTTTTAATTATTTTAAATCTTTTTTTGCAATTTAAATTCTACAACAAAAATTTTTAAAAACATTTTTTTATCTATAAACATTTTTATTAAAAATTACATTCCATATCAAATGTTTTATTAAATATTTTTTTCTTACTTTTATTTACTATAATTTTTTCCTAAATTTCAATTCTTTCGATTATTTTATAAACATTTTATCATTTTTCATTAATATACTTGTTTTTTTAAATTTTAAAATCTATAGCAAAATTTTAAATAAATTTTTTAAACCTATGACTCTATATACCCTTATTATTATGCATTTTCTTTCTCTCTCTCTCTCTCTCACCAATTTCCTCAACCTTTGCAAGTCTCACACCACTTTTCCACATAACACACAACATTTAAAAAATTATTTAACATATATACAGTGTCTCAACAAAAAAATTTCAACTATCTAAACAAATAACCAACATAAAATATATAAAAAAAAATACACAAAAAATTTATTGCAATGCCCAAACATAAATACATAGACAATGGTAAACATACCTTATGCTTGCTATCTCAACACTAGGACACAGACTCTGCAACCAAAAGCAACAATTTAAACAAAATAACTATTATTCAAATTATATAAAAAAAAAACACACATTCTGTTCGAAAAAAATTAAAATCAAAAATACCGGATATCAACTTTGAAATCCTTATATTGCGGCTGAGATAAAGTGAGAAAAGAAATGAGAAAGGGTGAGATGAATTGCCTTCACACGACTCAAATAAATAAGGGAAATTCATACGGCTCGAATGGAGAAGAGATGTGAATTTTGGGACGAAAAGGTCGGCTTTCATAGAGCTAAAGTCGACTTTTCGCTTCTCGGATGTCTACTTTAGATGGTCAGGAATTATTAGAAATCTCAACTTGATATTGATAGAATCAGGAATTTCTAAAAAGTCGATATCACAGATATCGACTCCAATTATTATTATATTTTTTTTTCTCACCGGACGGACGGGTATTGGAGTCGAGACTTTCTGAACGTTGATTTCAAAGTCAACTTCCTTGACTTCGTTACTTTGGGAAAAGAAAAAAAAAACACTATATTTTTCAAATTTCGATGCAATTTAACGCTAATACGAGGAATTACCCCTTACTGGGATAGATCACTCAACGCACGCTCGATGACTTGTAGCAACAAAAGTTCACGTCACAATGAAAGAAACAATGCTTGCTCTGCTGGCTCTGGCTTTACCCTAACAGACATTCAACTTCGGAGGCTAGAAATGTTGACATTGAACTCCTTAATTCACGTTGCAATTCCTCGTCTCACATCTTCTAGATGTTCAGTAAGTCAGAAATAACATCATCCTCGGTATTTCTTTGGTGAGTTGGTGGTGATTTAGCTTAGGTCTGAATCTAGTTAAATTTTCACATTTTTATTTAAGGTTTGACTTAACAACATTACATCAATGCATGGAAGATGCTGGACAGGTAATGCCATACTACTAGATACCAAACGGGGAACAAAATCAGCGCGTGGCTGCTCCCTTTGGGACAAATTTTCTTGATATTGACAGTGAAAATCTCCTCGGTGAGATCGGAAGAAGAAAAAATGGAGTCAAGATGTCTGTTGTGTCTTGGATTGTCTGAGCTCAATTGAACTCAAAACATCTCAACATTGCTTTCACCTTCCCGTAAAATATGTAGATTTTGAATTTCTAATTCCTGTCCTGTTTGTTTGGGTTGTGACTATCTTAACAATGTCATGTACTTGACTATAGAGCCTCAGCTTTTGAGACTCTAGTGCTTTCGCAAGATTCTTTTGGTTCAATTCAAACACAATCTCATCACATTTGAAATGGGGTGTTTGAATTGGATTTTATCTTAGGAAATATCTTAGTGTTCATATCTCTATTCTTAAAATTTTAGATATAAATCTCTGTGTAAAATAAATAAATAAATAAATAAATAAATTGAAGAAGCTAGGCTGTGTAATAGGATGGACAATCACTTCTAGATAATTTTGTCATGATTTTTGTCTGTACCATGTTTTCTGTCCTACATAGGATTAATTCAACTCGGCATTTCCGTACAATGATCATAAAATAAGCAAGCAAAAAGTTGTAAATAGATGTAAAATAATTTAAAGAAACAGTTTAGTACAAAATTTACCCTCTATTAGGGCTAATTCACACTCCACAAAAGCACAAAGCTCCAGACTTTGCCTAATTCCCCGACTTTTGACATAATTACCAACGCTAAGACCTATTTTGTGCTAAAAGGAGAATCGGTACAAACTGCAAAAAGAACGAAACGAAAGGCTAAGACTCTTCAAACAGTAGCACACGGGCCTCAGCTTTCTACAATGACACAAGGCTCCTTTGGAGTAGGAAGAGGACAAGACCGAATGTACTTCACCATGCTGCCAACATTGCCTCCCAGTAACTCTGCCTCATGCTGCTTCAACTGTAAGAGCAGGGTCGTGAGTTGGTTCAGGTACACTGGGTGCAGGCAGTGCTAGAAAGCGTCCTTTTTGGGCACGTGGAGGGAGATGCCTTGCTGGTCTCCTTGATCCAACTGTCCAGGGCAAGAAAACACCCGTTCCTCCATTGGGGAGCCTTCGGGGACTCAAAACCATTGGCCGGACTGGAGCGACCATTACCATTGGTGAACTGATGACACCCCATTTTGGGATCACCTCCAATGGTTCATACCCCTTGAGGGTACCATTTGGGATTGCGTATGCGCTTGGAACAGGTTGCCAAAGAGTCATGGCGCTAGTCAGGGGAGTGACACCTGGGGACTGAACGTGCGTGTCTTGGCGGACTTGGAAGAATGTGATGCTGATCCTTTTGTTTGCAGACTGACACATGACGTGTCTGGCCATGTCAGCACTGTTTTGCCTCATCACGAGGAGGGACCTGCAATTTTCAACAGAAGAATCATGTCATCTAGCAAAATCTGAGTTAAATGAGGAAGATGAATCTGTTAGTCAATTTTTGGGTACTCTTATACAGTGCAAGAGAGCTGATTTCTCATAATTATGGTCGTGAGTTCGATTTTTCATAGGTACCGAAAAAATCACGTTAGAAAACCTCCCCCGAAAGGGCACGGTAGATCGATTCGGATTAGTCGGGACAAAGATTAGTCGGGGCAAAGTTTTGGATATCGGATGGAAAACCAAAATATATATATATATATATATATATATATATATATATATATAGTAAGAGAGCATCAAATGTTCTCTCTCTGGTGGAGTTACCAGACATGTCACTCAACATAACTGTAGAATTTAGTGGCTAAACTGCTTGGGCTAGTTCCACAAATTTGACGGATGTAAATACAGCACAAGCAATTAGAAATAATTACCCTTCCTTAAGTGAAAGCATCAATGGCCCTTTGAAGTTCCCTTCATTATCACTCACGAGAGTACGCCCAAATGCCATGTTTGATTCAGCAAGGAGAAGGGTAGAGATGGGTTGCTCCAGATGAGGTGGTTTAAGATAAGGCTGTGAATATTCCCCCTGTATAAGAATTTAGGCGTCACTGTTTGCATTCCAAGAAAAAACAAAAAACAAACACGAAATTGAAACAAAAATACAATGTAACAGGGCCAACAATGATGTAACAAACTGAAGAATACCTCATCAAAGAAGTTGATGATGCAACTATTTGGTTTTCTGCTCACTGGTATTAGATGCCATTGGACCAGGTGGTCAATGACAGCTTGGAGAAGGGGGGGAATTGGCTCGATGTTACCTTTAAATGCAAATATTCGAATCAAAATGGTACTTCAATGATACCCCAAAGTAGAAGTCAAAACATGCTACTACTTCTGAGGAAGCAAAACAAAGGAATTGATAAAAGTCTGTTCTCAAAGTGGCTGCTTACTTGTTGCTTCTTCCTTTATCTGACCAAATATTGGAGCCCCAAGCTGAATCAGCTCTCTCTTGTTTCCTTTGATTTGTTTGTTGAACAAAATGTAAGACTCACCTATCACCCGTGAAATTGCATTAGATGTTGCAAAAGGAAAACCATTTGAAAAGTAATGTGTGGTGATGTTCTATTCTAAGATGGGCAATTCCCACATTTACAAAGGAATGGAGCAATCTGTGGAGCCATGATGCTTGCTCCCAGAGAGAACATCACACTAAAGCCTAAATCATTCTAGTATATGACTATAGAGTCCTCTTGCACCACTCTATCATATTTCCAACACAATGAGCGACGTTTGGTGCTAAAAAGGGATAAATTATCATTATAATTGTAAATTCTACAGCTGTGCAGTGAAAGCAGGTGCATACCTGAGAGTTCTCCATTTTGACCAGCAACCCGGAGTTCATTGATGAAGTCTTTCAGCTTAGATAACTCAGTTTCATGAAATATGTCCTCAAACAGTTTCAGACCTTTGACAACGTTCACCTGCCAATTACAGCAGCGTGTCAATTATGGACCGATGCAGATATGCCCTAAAAGGCTGTTATCCATCCTCTAAAACTTAATTTCTTGAAAAAAGAATTCATTTTTGTAAATTGAAAGAAAGAACTCGCCATATGCCCTTTCACTGGCTCCTTGGCTACGAAACCTTTTGTCAACTTGATCTGGGCACGGCGTGCTTCACAGTCTTCATGGTGAGAACATATTTCTCTCACTTCTGAGCTGGGATGGACTTCCTGAGATCCTGTTTTCCAACCAGAAACACAATTGCCATATTAATGCGCATATTCACGCACAAAGAGGGAGAGAGGGACATGCAAAACTAGGAATTACAACAGTAAACAAAATTCTCGGAACAACTTAATTTAGATGGTTAAAAACAAAAACGTGCATAGGAGGTTGCATTCAATTTTCACATTTACTAAGGAAGTATTACAACAAAAACCTTGAATAAACCTCCCACGAAGGCCCCACCAAAAGATTCATTTGTTGACACTTGACAATAAGTACCAGCCCACCGGTCAAAACAGAACAAAAATGAATACCTCCGTGACCTTCAACATGCATATAAACGTATATCTAAGCTTTCACGTGACTGTGTAAGTCACGACCACAAGCAGAAGTCAAACACGGACATGGTTACGAGAATAAATTCCAATGGAGAAGCAAATTCCTCGAATTTACTTAATCAGCATCAATAGTAATTTAGAGGGTCCCAATATGGGGTCTTCTCAATTATCAATTAAAAAAGGACCACATAAAGAATAAAAATTTTGGAAAATTTAATGGTCTAGAGCGTAGACCACATAATTCAAAATTTTGAATTATTACTCCAAAAACAAAGTTCCTCAAAATGAAAATGATCCAACAAATAACCTTGTCCAAGATACCATATAAATCATAGGAAAAAACCAATGATTCGTTTTAACTCAAAAAAGTAACAACATATGAGCACGCCGACATGGAAGCTTCAAAAGGATATCCGAATATGAGATGGTTTATTCCATTTTACTCTAACACCCAAATATCTTTATATATGCTCCCACAATAACCACTTGAGCCTAAATTTTAAAATTTGGAATTGATAATCAGAGAGATAAATATAATATAATTAAAAAAAATAATAAATAAATAATATAATAATAATATAGTAATAACAATATTAATAATAAAAATATATATATACAAATGTCCTTCACATATATACAACAAAAATACCACATTCAATCTAATATAATTTTGTTAACTACCAAATTCCTCTTAATTTTCGATTTTCAATTATCTTCATTAATTCCTACCTAATTGGGCATCCAATAACTGAGCTGCCCAAGAACACCGGAGTTGACCCGGAAACTCGGACCAGTCCCTTGAGTTAGGAGGAAAGCCAACCCCGGGTCACCTAAATTGTGAAAGAAACAACCAAACCAAAATGAACGGAGATTACAAAAGCAATGACACCAAAACAAGATCGGACGGTTTAGATTTCACCGCCGCCCCAACAGAGAAATATCAAATGATCTGATTTCCGCATTTCAACGCATTCATATAAATTTTGGTGATGCTAGATAGAGAGAGAGAGGTGCGGCTGGTATTCGCCCGAAATTAGTGTAACTATTGGAATTTTTTAATATTAATATTTTCTCTTTTTAAAATATTCTTAATTAATTAATATTTATATAAAAATTATAAAATAAATTTTTTATTATTATTTTACATCTGTTTTTTATTTTTTCATTTTCATTTTCACAATACTCTGAGACACACCCGAATATTTACGGAGTTAATCTTTTTTGTATTATTTATTTTTCTAATTTAAAAGCCAAAAACAGTCATAAAAAATTATGAACATCTATATGATCATTGAGACAAAAAACAAAGGTTGAATGAATAATACATAAATTTACCCGAAAATTTATAATATTTACCACTGTTGTAAAAGTATTAGAATAAAAATAAATGCTTGAAGTCAATCGATGATAAATGGTATTACTTAGAAAAAAAAAATCATAAATTTTACTTTTCTAAAAGTAATCACAGAGAGAGAGAGGGGGGGAGAGAATTGTCAAAGTGATGAATTTCTGGATGGTGGCGTGAGCACTTTTTTCTTTGTAGCCAAAATCAAACACGTATCACAATTGAAAACTACTCCATTTATTACTGTCTTGGGCTTATTAAACACAAACAGAATTAATCAATTACGCAGAAATCAACTTGTCACCTTCACGAAAATCGAGGACGATTGCACAGAAATCAAAGTGTAACCAATTACTGGTTTTTAATGGAGCTCCACAAGAAATCAAGACACAGAGAAAGAGAGAGAGAGAGAGAGAGAGATTAAACATTGAATGAATTAATAGAAGTAATTACCTCCATCAGTAATCTCACTGTCAGGAGACTCTTCATCGATCACTTCACTTCCTCCGCTTCCACCATTCGACGATACATTCTCATGCGATTCAATCAAATTGCTCTCACTATTCTCATCCACCTTCTTCTCTTTCTCATCGCACACCCCCGCTCCATCCTCCACCGCAACATTCCTCCCCTCCTCCCCATTCATCTTCTTCCTCGCCGCCACTTTTCGCAGCTCCACCACCACATCTGCGATCGAGCAGTACTTCTGCATCTGGATTACCGGAATCCAGTTCAGCCTCCGTCGGTGAATCGCCGCGAATACCGATTCGTACTCCGACGATCCTCCGCCCGAAGATATTGACTCCAGCTGTGCTATGTGGCCGCAGAGAGCGTCGATGATCGCGTTCGCCGCCGCGAATTCCCCTCGAAACCACCCGATTATTGAGTCCGCAACCGCCGCCGTCATCGGCGCCACCACCGGTGACTCTGCCTCCGCCGCCGTCGGCATCCTTTCTCTATCTCTTTCTCCTCACTCCCTCTCACTCCAAAATTTTACGACACACGAGTGTTTCAAAAAGCTTCAAAATTTGAGAAGTGAAAGAGAGAGAAACGTATATTTTTAGAGAGAGAGAGAGAGGCTTTAATTTGTAGAGAGGGAGAGAGAGAGAGAGCGCATGAAAGCATAGAGAGATGAATTCAAGGGTTTTCGGGAGAGGAGCCAACTTATATATGAATGGAAATGACGAATGGTTGCGACTGGACTAGTGGGGACCACTTTTATTGCTTACGTGGATATTTTATAGTTGCAAACTTTATGGTGAGGTGGCAAAATTTAAACGAAGGTTCATTGTTTGGGCTGGGGTGGGCGTCGGCTTCCCCCCCCGCCCTCCCCTCCCTGTACTAGGATTTTGATTTAGGTTTCGATCACACGTGAAAAATAGAAACTCCAATTTTAGCTGGCGGAGACTTCCATGTATAATAGACAAAAAAGGCAGGAAAAGAAAAAAATGTTTAATTAGAAATACCTTAAATAAAATTAAATGGTTTTTTTAACATTATTTTCTATACACTAATTTTAGAATTCTCATGGTTCAATGTCATTAAAATTGACATTCATATACCATTTAGTTCATGGGATATATTCATAACAAGTGATAAACTCTTGCGAGAGTTTTTTTTAAATTCGTTTTAATAACATTTAAATCACATTAATCAGTATATGATTGATTATTTAAAAAAAAATAATTAAACTCTATCTCACATGTTCTACCAGCTTTACCTCTAGAACCTAATTATATTTACTATATTGTTACAATTCCATCCCATGAATCATGTACTATGAAATTCACCTCATTTGCATCAAAGTAATAGGATTAATACTATGAATTGTTGATTAAATAATCCTCTACAAAGATGCATTGTTATCCGATGACTCATGTACATGCATTAAGCTAAAGAATATGAAAATCATGTCCATGTCCAATCTTTTTGCATTGTCCTCTTTAAAGTTACAAGTTAAACAATGTTAATTTCATAATAAGTAATAGATTAATACACGACGATACCTCTTGGTAAAACCCCGTCAATTGTTGATGTTATAACTTGTTAAACTTAACCCTTTTTTAATTTAGAAGTTAAGTGATGTTAATTTGATCGATGATAAAGAAAAATAAATTAATATCATTCACAACTTGCATAGCAAATTCTCGTGATAAGAAGCAAGGGATTAGTAACTTGTAACTCGATAAGAAAACGCTTTTAGTTTATTTATAAACATATCTAATTCATATAGAAATAAATAACTTTTCTAATATGTACAAAATATTTACGCGAAAATGCATTTTATAATAATATTTAAAAGTAACTAACTACGACTTAGCATATTAACAAGTTAAGAGTGTATAATAATATTTAATAGTAACTAATTACGATTTGGTATAGAGTATGAAAATGTATTTTATAATAATATTTAAAAATAACTAATTATGACCCGATATATAAATAAGTTAAGAGGACGATAATGTATTTATAATAATATTTAAAAGTAAGTAATTACGACTTCACATATTAATAAGAGTACAAAAGAAATTATACTTTTGAAACTATACCACTCTTGACTAGATTTCAATAATTGAACAACAATTAGTTCAAATGGAAAAATAACAATTCTCCATGCGATTGGGAGGGATAGCAAGACTCTATAATGGCATGTGCTTTATGATGAGAATCAATTAGATTTCTAACAACAAAATTAGCCTAAGCAATCATCTATGCATAGCACAATATTGCATTATCGGACATGAATTAAAATTCCATTTGAGCATACACATATGAATCCTTTGTTTTTTTGATAAGCGGTCGATAGATTTAAGATATGTAACGATGTTAATTATTTCCTATATAACTATTAAATAATCAGAGTTACTATTAAAAATCAAATTTATTTTTATAAAAAAATTTGTTGAGTGCGTTAACCGGCAAACTATGGCACGAAGGCTATTACACTTTTTTTGTGTCTTGGATTTGATCCACCGCCTAATATCCAGAACTTTTGTTTCGATTATTCTACACCGAAATGCTGTCGGGTCCTCATTTAGGTCGTTTTTATCATTATCAAGACTCTAATTCAAGCACTTAGTGTGAAATTATAGTACTCTTTCCACTAGATCAACGAAACGTCGGTACAATTACACTCTAGTTCTAGTAAAAGAACATTTTACATAGGCACAACATCTACTTTGTCTCTCTGCAAATATTGGCAATAATAATTGAGACCATATCTTTCTCGACCTTTTGGCTAAGATCAATAGTAGTCGAGACCATTCCTTTATGTAGTCAATGATGTATTTTTCCTTTTTTTTTTTTTTTTTTTGTTGCAAGACGAAGGAAGAACATATTTGCCATTTGACCATAGCCTTCGAGGGCAACTTATTTGTTGCAAAGTAATTTTTATTGCAAAAATTGAGGAAATTTGCGTATGCCTTAATTCGAATCGATCAATATGTATTTTATTTATAATATTTTTTAATTAAAATAAAAATCTTTAAAAAAAATAATAGAATGTTTTTCAAATAAAAGTCAAATTTCTCTATAAATATGACTAAAATTATTATATCAATAATTCTTATATTGAAAATCTCACATGATTTCTATCAGAGTTCAACCTTAATTCTTCCAAACACGACAATAACATCTATTGGTCATTAAAGATTATAAGTAATACTATAATATTGTGAGCAACAAAATCATACGACTCGATTTTGACCGAACTTAAGTTCAATTCAAATCGAGTTCATTATACAATTGAGTTGAATTCAAATAATAGAATTTTAGATTCGAAAACTTGTCAAGTAATTTGATAACATATATTAATATATATTATATATATTTATATATTATTAAAATATAAAAAATTAAATAAAATAAAATATATTAATATATTATATAACAGTCGAATTTTCGAATAAAGTTCAAAAAATTTTATTATACAATTGAGTCGAGTTAAAATTTTATTATTTATTATTCGACAAGTTTGAGTCGGGTTAAAAAAATTGAGTTTGAATTCAAGAACAAAGATGTTTTAATCGAATCGATTCGAATACACTCTCCTGGTTGAGACGCGGGAAGGGAAATTAGCGTTGGGAGTGACAATATAGCCCTTTCAGTCCAAAAAAAAAAAAAAAAAAAAAAAAAAAAACCAAAAGATGGCATTGAAAGTGGGGACGTGGATGATGCCACAGGATGCCATGTGTGGGAAAGAGCATATGCCAAACTAATTTATACTTTACTAGTGAAAGTACCTTAATAACCAAATTAAATTGGACCTCCATCACCCCCCCCCCCACATATATATTATATTTTAAGACAAAACTGGGCCAATTTTCGGTATTTATCATCTCTTTTAACCTTAAAATCACAAATTATGATAGTTTTGACGATATAACGGAGTTAAAAAAAATTGTTATGATTAATTTTTTTATAAGTATCTCTCTAATGTAATTTAAAATTTACAAAAATTCAAAAAAATATTTATCTTTGTGTGTGTATATATTATTACATAGAGGTGAAGGTTTTAATACGAGATCTTTATAAAGAAGAGAGAGAATGGTGTCAAACCATAACTCATAGCAAGTTTAATTGAATGCATTAGTGTGAGAGAGAGGGGTTTAGTAATCATAATTTTTATTTTTCAAATTTTGTGGTTTAGGATTAAAAGGAAATAAAAAAATAAAACGGAGAGAGAGAGAGGGAGCTCATTTCATTCCATTTCATGATAAATGATTGGGGGTGGGGGTGGGGGTGGGGTCGGGGTCGGGGTGGGGCCGAAGAGGCTCAACAGATGGCTTATGGAGGAAGAGGGGGAGGGGTGTGGGACCCACAAGATAGTGCGTGCGTGGGGTTAGCTGTTGCTGTTGTTGTTGTCCTCTGTGTCCACCCAAAAAGCCCATTTGGGCCCACAAAATGAGGTGAGGACGATGCTCATGTTGCCAGCCACCACATTGGACGACCATGTTGCCCCCTCGCTCCACTCCTCTCAGCTTTACCCCTCGGCGCGGCTTTCTTCTTCTTCTAATTCTTCGTCCTCTCTCTCTCTCTCTCTCTCTCTCTCTCTCTCATAACAAATTATAATAGTAATATAGTTATAGTTGAATTGATATCATCCTTATTTTTTTTATAAAGATTTTAAATTTGAATCTTTTAATATAATCTAAAAATAATAATAATATAAGATTGAATATTGATGGTATCCTGTGCCGTTTTATCTTACAATGGCTTAATTATCTATACAAGTAGAAGTGATGATCATGACATAACAATCTTTTATTGTTTAGTACTCATCATTTTACCATTCTCATCCCGTCTTGCCATTTTCATAACAATCTAATGATTAGAATTTTTAATACGCAAGTTATATCAATGTAATTTAATCCTAAATAATTAAAAAAAAAAAAACCAACAACAAGAAACGAGATAAAGAACAAAGAAAAGCAAAAATGGAGTTGAAGGAGGCCGTATTTGCCATTGGAGGAACAAGGGGTCTAGTATATGTCGCCAGAGACCAATTCATGTCCTTTGATATCTTACTACATCATCTAGCAATTCTAAATATGATTAACAAAGTTTCAGATTCAAAATTTAAAAATAGAAAAGACGTAAGACTCATCCTTTTAATAGAACCCTACAAACACTTGAATCAAATTAGTTAAAGTACTATTCTAAATATCAACGGTTAAAAAAAAATATAGTTAACGAGGAAGCTAATAAAGGATATAAAAATAAAGAGGGAAGTGAAGTCATACCGATAAAAATCAAATCTAAAACATCTTAATTTCTAAATCTAAGATCAAATGTCGTTGAATTAAACTCCTTTTCCCTTAAACTAATTTTACTTAACTAGTTGTAATTGTGATCCATAGATCTATTGATGGAGATCTCAAGGGGAAAGCTGTCTGAAGCCAAATCTAATGAAACCCCAGATGGTCCAAATATGAAAGAACCCATGTAGGAGACATTGTCATGGCTAGGACATCAGGAGACAAATATAAAATGTATTTATATACTCTATGAGCATATATGAGATTGCCATACGTGCCAATGCCAACCAAGATCTACCAACACTCTTTTAGTATTCCTCTTTGTTCTGTCACAAAATGAAGTGTTGCAGTTCACTAAATCCAATAATTTATTTGTAATGCAGACCTAAAATCTGGCATAACTAAAGAAAAATTTATTGAATACCTATGTGTAGAAAGGAGATAAAAGTTGACATGGGAGTAAGATAATGCTTAATTGCACATGACTTGCAGGCCTTTGAATCCAACATAATTGGACGAATTATTCGTTGTTGTTCAATTATGTCATAGAAAATTAAGCATTTGGAAAGTGAGAATATAAGGACTTGCATAAGGAGTCCCTAGATCAGACTTTACTTCAGGAACTTCATTTGGTTAACTTTAGCTTTATTTGATTCTGACTGCCAACCCTGAAGGAGCAATCACACAAAATAGAAGACTATGGAGAGAAGGTGTTTCCAAGTGGCTAGGGTTTTTGAGCAAGCCAAGCCTAAAAGCTCTAATAGAGTGAAAAAGAAAACCCCAACATGAAAAGGCATTTGATTCCCATTTACCCTTTCTAGCCAAAAGTCAAGATTGCACATGAGAGACCCATGTTTGAAGTATCTCAAAAAGGTGATAGGTATTTGATGGAAGACCACAAAACCATCCCATAACTCACCACCAAATGAGAGAGAGAGGTTTTTTTTTTGTGGGGGGGAGGGGGGGGGAAGACCCATGAAACACTAACAAGCAACACCCAAGTAGAAGGTCAACTTGCATCACAACACTGAAGTACTAATGGCAGTTAAAGAAGCCAGATTTTGAATATAAAACAAGACCTACATAATGGGGGATGCAGTCTATCATTGTTGATGGGTTGGGAGAGGTGGCTCTACTTTTGTAATTTAGTCTGCTTTAGGTTTTCTTTTTTTTTTTTTTATTTTTCAAATATTGTGTATAATATAGTATACATATCAATTGTTCCTATTGTAGGAGCCACTAACTCTCTTAGTTTCATCATTGAATTGAATAATATTTCGAAAGTAGGCATCATATCTGCACTGTATCTGCCATCCTTACAACCCCTAATGGTTGCAGCCACCAAATTTGCCCCCACCTCCCCCCTTCTCTCTCTCTCCCCCCTCTTTTAGGACCAGACCAAATGTTAAAAGTTTTCGTCTCTCTCTCTCTCTCTCACACGCACACAAACAAAGACGTAATTTGGCAGATCATACCTTTCTTTTTGGATGTTCAAGAATAAAAATCATAATAACCTTATATGCATAAGTTGGAACAAAACAAATGAAGACCATCCAAAACAACCTCAGATGCCTCGTCGTCTTCAATTTCCACACGACTTCATCCTATGACCATCCAAAATTGGTAAAGTGAGAAAGCAAATTTAACACTCAACAGTCACCTCTCCAACGGACATATTCAATAATACCCACATTGCATAATCAACCAAAAAGAATGAAGGTGCATTTACTTTGAAGAAATTTTATTAAAATTTTTAAAAATTAATGAAACTTTTATATCCAAATTTTTTCATGACTAAAATGAACAAAAATACCATTTTCTTTTTCTGATAAACTTAATATATATATATGTAACTAACAATTGCATGGGCTCACTGAATATAAAGAGGTGTATTAGGATGGGTTTCTTCTCTATCTTTAAATAGAGAGAGAGAGAGAGGTGCTGTAGACACTGCTTGGACTTTGTGAGGTGTTGGGAGGTTACTTCATTTAATGTGGGGGGTGGGGGTGGCTTTCTTGATTTTGAATTGAAGCCTCTAGTAATGTGGCACACTTTTATGTGAATGGTGATGTGTGGTCATGGCTTTTTGTCTTGCAATAGAAGAAGCTCAACCTCTCTGAAGCACTTTTTTGAACATGACAACGTGTGGCATAGGCATCACTCTTTTCGATATGCCCTTTCCCCTTCTACCTTTCTTGTTTATCTACGCCATCTATGATACAGATTAGAGGTAACATGTGAAGACTTTGCCCAAACAATTACTATTTTCTTCACTTTTTCTATTTTTTATTTTTTTCTTTTTGTTGCATGAATTTGTGAAAATTATAACAATACATATATTTACGAAAATTCGAATACTAAATCTAAAAGAAAATACTTAAGCAATAGTTTTTTACCACTCAAATATTTCTATAAAAACATTTTTTTTATTTTTTGGTTTAACCTTTTTAGGATATTTTGAGTCCGTTTATTTCTATCGACCCAGAACTTTTGTTATTACTCCCTCCGTTCTATTATGGCAGTAGTTATCCAAATTAAGTGATATTTAAAACAAATAAATTTTTATTAATTTTGCCCAAATTTACCCTTAATGCTCCAATAATGACTTTTACAATTTTTTTTAAAGACTCTCAACTCTATTAATTAGAGAAGAGATTTAAGGGAGAGAGTGTGGGTAGTCTAGTCAAGTACTGTTACAGTTCAAGCTATTCAATATCTTCCTTAAGTAAAACCTTAAAAACACTTATGAAAGGAGTAGTTTTTGATCATCATACTTTCCATCTTGTCTACTAATTGTTGAAGGGATAAACCCAGAAAACACCTTGCCATTATTTCATGGAGGCATATATTTCTCCTGATTTTGTAAATATTGATACCTGATACAATCCTCGTCTCAACAATATATAATTAAATTAAGATACGACTGCAACAAAATCATTCCTACATTTTTGTGTACTCAATGAATTTATGAAATATACTTAATAATTTATAATCACGAAACGTAGTATACAAATTAAAAAGATTTTTTTGGTATTCATTTCTTTTCTAACTTGTGGTTTGTTGGCAATTCAAATAGGACCTGTATTTTGGGGAATCATCAACATCTGGAAAAGCCAATTCAAAGATCAGTTTAGACTTCCTAAAGTAGAAACATATGATATTCTCATTCTTTTAAATCTGTTTTTTTTTCAAATTTCTTAATATTCGATAGAATGATGCCCTTTTCAGAGCTAATAACAATAATAATCAACTTGGGGGTTCAAGTTCTCTCACATGAAATGGACAGATCCAATCAAATTGTTGGAGACGAGATAGAAACGAACATATGCCCCCCCCCCAAGATAACTTTATGATGTTGAGATTGAAATTTTGACCTTTTCAAACAAATAATGTGCAATTTGGCTTTCACTTAATGACAACACTTCAAGAAGGATCTGACATGCGGGGGGCAATAATTAAAATATTAAATGACAAACTGCCCCCTGCATGCATTCCTAGTGAGATTCTTGATAGGTGGTACTTCATAGAACAATATTATTCAATGGAAGAAGAAGAAGAAGAAGAGCCAACGCAGGAATAACATGTTACCTCATCATTGATACTGAAAGCCCCATGACCCCTTTGCTTTTTCATTCATTTTTTTTTTTTATTGAAAGTGAGAGAAGTCTTTATTTATTTATTGAAACTGAGAGAAGTCTAAGGAAAGAAAGTAGTGTCTTTTAAAAATTGGGCCTTCATCCTATAATCTTATATTGAGAAAATCGAGTGTTTTATAGTTCTATTATGTCATTTCTTGGAACCCTTCACTTTAAAATTAGAGAATTGAAAAATGGCATGCACGAAAACGATTGACAAATATCCTTTTAATTTTCTTTCTTCGAGGTGCAAATATTCAACTCACACACACTTCATCAAGAAGCATGCTTTGGTGGGAGGCCATGACTTGGCATTCATAATTTTGAGTATTCAGTAGGATTGAATTGAGTCAGTCCCAACTCTCAAACCAGTACTTCATTTCCTTTAAGAATTACTTTCCAGGTGAGGTCATTCTCCATTCTGCGACCTGCACTCCCAGCCTCATCTCCTAACCCTCCAATTTTCTAATACAATACTTGGTCAGTTTTCATATTAATTTACTTTATTGTAGAAACTTTCGCGGTCCCATCTTCATCACAGAGTAATAAAGACATTTCAGTTCAACAAAATATGTCTCTTCTAAGCCGAAGACAGACTAGCATAAATGACCTGTACGTGCACTAAACATACACGCTTCAATCATAATGCAATTCCTAATAATATATGCTTGACACCTCGTTTCAAGAGTGCAATTCGAGTGTCAACAAACACTGGAAAAGGGGAGAGAGAGAGAGAGAGAGAGAGAAGATAAGTTGACTTGAAAAGCAGAAACTTAGGAAGATAATAAGAGTATATCAGTGGGTACCAAACTCTTGAAGATGGTGGATCCAAGACCACTGTACTGTGCAGAATTTGCTTCTCTTGAAAAGAGTCAAAATCCAAGAGCTTCAAAATCATTAAAAGTGGTTGGGGCGTGGGAGTTACTTTGTGACAAATATGTCAAGAGTCCAACTACATATAGATAGAGAGTAGACGAAACACCCTCAATATGCATCTTCCATCCGATATATTACCAGAAAGCAGAAAAATTGAGTTCATTACAAGTACATAAAGACAATTAATTAACCTGTGAATACTGTCACACGTAATGAAAACATAATATGGTACACTAATGTAGGTAAGATAACTAGCATTATGCAGCAAAACAATATACAAGCCAGTTCACAAGAGCAAGTCACCAACTCAGTTCACAGAGCACAACTCACAGTTCAAAAAACAAACATGCATAGCAGTTGCAAATGCACTGCATTTTATTTTCAAGAATTGCACAACCATTATTAATCCATACTGCCTCTTTGTATTCCTTCATTTGGGAGACGCATGGCTGTCATCCCAAACATGTGTTGTTGTCCTCAGTTTAGCCTTTGCACGACTAATGTATGCAGATATTTTATCATTAATACTGTCTCGCCTTGTAACCCTCTTTTTGTCGCCTACATGTGAAGGAGTTCTAAACTTCATCTTCGCACGATGAATATAATCAGAGAACCTATCATTAGTATTGGCATGTTGCAGTTTTTTGCCTTCCTCCTTAGCAGGAAGAACCATCTCGGGCTTGAAAGAAACTTTGCCTGCTTGATTGTGACCCTCGGGAGAAATTGCATTTGCTGGCTGAGTCTTGCCAAAATTGACTATTCCATGCTTGGTTGATCCCACAGCTTGAGCATCAACAGATTCTTTGGCAGTCACCGAGCTACCTTTTCCATTTGGCAGAGTATGAGATACAGGGATCTCATATCTGACGGGGGCCTCCTTAGCAGCTATTCTATTACCAGGTGTAAGGAAACTCGGGGAACCTTCTACTGCAACAATCTGTTGCACAACATCTGGTTTGGCTGAGGCAGTGGAAACGGGTGAATTTTCCTTAGGATTGTGTGAAACGTGACGAATTGTGCGTCGACGATCAGAAAAAGAATCCAAAATTTTTTGACATGGGCCTTTCGGGTTCGGGCTTTGATCTGGACCAGTGGAATGGTGTTCCATTGATGCGCAGGGGAAAAAAGAGGGATTGAGCAACCACCTCGGAAATTTATGTTCTACAAATGATTTAAGAGGTCAGCTCAAGGGGGATAGAATCGATCCATCTTATAAGAGGGGGATTAGGATGACCCAAAGCGAGTTTTGTTCCCATCTTTCCTTGTGGTGTGAAACCAAAAATATATATATATTAATAATAAGAGGAATATGGTGCAGGAATTTCTGACAAGATTCTCAATTGTGCTAAAGCAAAGAGAAAACTCATTTGCTCCCACCAATAAGATGGTCAGGGAACATATTCTCACTTTTTGTGCAACTAATTTCTCCATAATAGGAATCGTGAGTGAGTGCTGCACAAGTAATTAATCAATTTCAATGCTATCATCTGCTGTTCAACAAAAATTGATAGCTGCAGCATACATTCAGAAGAGACCTATAAAAGGGAGGCTGGCCTGACTTAGGATTGACATCCAGAAAGTTTGTCAGTCACAGTGAAAGACCACAACTACAGGGATACCCAGGTTCAGTGACACTTCAACAACAGCGATCCCTTCAAACTAAAAATTTCAAAATTCCAGCATACATTTGGCATGGTAAAAGCAATGCCATGGTGATTAAACATCAATTTAACCAATCTAGAACCCAAGACCAACTTGAACTCCAATAGAATTATCTTCATCTACATATGCTCAAGGAAATGAGCTCGAGACAGGGAGCGGGTGTTGCTAATCCTATCCTTACCCCAGTGGAGAAAACATGGGAACAGTACGGAATAAGAATTAAAACTAGCTAGGGATTGGGATGAATTCCTGTTAAGACGGAGATTAGAACCTTTACACCTTAACCAAAACAAAATCCAAGCATATGTTCACTTGTCAAACATATTTTTTTATTTTATTTCATTTCATTTTCTTTTATTTTATAGCCATAAAATAGGAATTGGATATTTAAGGAATATTATTCAGATTTCCTGTATATTGGCATTTGAATTCTTTTAATGGTTAATCCAGCTATTGCAAACACTTAAATGAATTTGCATTAAGATTCTTAACTATGTAATTTACCTAAGGTCTAACTCTATTCTCAACTCTCTTCTCAAGGTACACAGAATTTAAAAAGGGCAAAGAAGCTCTTCACAAAAAGAATGACAACAAAGATTTTGTCCTTAGCAATTCTCAACCCATCTCAAATATGTTCCGACAATGACAACCCCAACAGGACTTGGGGTGTTAGTGTTACACTAGGGTTTGGCCGCAACTGGTAATTACCCCAAACCGCATAAATTCCACTGCTATCTAAGACTACAAAAGAGCATTATACTTGTGAAATTAAAAGTGGGGAATCCTTAAAAGCAAAATTCTGCCAAACAACTTTCATTGACAGCATAAAAAGTGACGGCATATCCAACCGCATTCAACATAAGCCTCTTTCCAAATGCATAAGAAAATTGCTTTATACCATATCACATCAATTTACAGGCAAGTCCAGTTGGAAATCACTTACATTTGCAGGACTTATATTCCATAGAGAACTTCGTAAAAATCAAATGAGAAGACAACCAAATGCGAATATTTGCTCTAAAGAGGGAATAGGGCTTACATGGCAATGCTTATCCAAAAAAAAAAGGCTGATAGTCATTAAAAGGTAAATGCGATTGGCCAGCATCCAGAACATAACATAGATCTATACACATAATTTAGGCCTTTCAGCTCTTACAAGTAGAGAAGACGGGTGCATGTTCACCTTTTAGAGCAAACCCTCAATGTCGGAATGTCCTCACCACCTGTTCAATCCGTCGCCGACAAAGCGGGCAATTGGACAAATGAGCAGAGCACGTCATACAGGAGCACATATGACCACATCTAAAAAGCAAAACCATCATAAATTGTTATTGATTCCCAGAAAGCCAATAATAACAGTAACAATACTAAAAATTCACCACATCGTATTCTAAGTATTTAATGTGGCAACTGTTCTTTAAAACTGCCTGGTATGAACTCACAGCTATTGACTTATCAGTAGCTCAAAAAATTTTTGTAACTTTTCCAAGCAATAATCTTAAGTAGAGAAGATACTCTGGCATGCTGAAAGATTTTACAGGGCAAATAAAAGCCTGTCAAAAAGAAACTAGCACAAACTTCAAGGAAAAAAGAGTAAAGATGAAGAAAATAAGATTCTTATACTGGAATCAACTTAGCAATGCCTGGATTTCAAATAACTGGAATTACTGCAAATATCTTTCTCAATTCAAATGTTTTTAAGGCTATGCTTTTATTAAGATTGCTTAATTTCTTTCCGCTCTACAAATAGTTCACTGGGTCCCATTATTTTATCTTGACCATCAACCTTTGTGCACTCATAACTTTTAGTGACAAAATTAACAAAGAGAAATTTGGATCTATCCATTTTCACCTATTCTACAAATAGGTAATCTCAAAGTTCTATCCACGTCCATTCCATCCTCATTTTGGCTGCTAATTAACCAATCTTATAACCTTCTATATTTTCTTAATGGATCACCCAACCCTCATAAATTTCCCACTTTCCCCACTCATAATCCAATGAGCCACACATCATCTGATTCTCTCTGTTCTTAATGGATCACTCTACCCTCAAAAATTTCCCACTTCCCCCATTTATAATCCAATGAGCCACATCATCTCATTCTCTCTGTTCTTGTTAGAGAAAATCCTAACAAAAGTAGAAATGAAGTTCAAAAATTTAATTCTTATCAATCACAATCATGTGGCTTCTTTCTAGAGGCTATGGATGTAGAAATGATGCTCTTCTGTCATGGAACTGTACCAATAGCACTCATAATAAAATTTTTATTGTTTTCTTAAATTTTGATATTTATATGAAATTTGTTATTTTAATTAAAAAATAATACAGACATAATAAAATTAAATGATACATCACATAATGACAAGAAGATGGAGAGGAAAATTCTGGTTCAAAACAATATCCAAGTATTTTGTAGGGATAAAGTTGACCATAGGAGATTATACCTAAGCAACAACCAGTTGAACCTCATATCATATCGGTACACCTATCTGAATAAATATTAGAAATTCACTCAATACTTGATAAACTATTCTACTCTGAAAAATGATCAATTTTCAAAAGTTCTGAATAATCTTTATTATAATGTTGAAAAATAAATTAAAAAAATCCTATGTTTAACGTTTCGTAAAATTTGTTTTTAGTTTAAGGAGTTTCACCGTTTATATCAGTGTCAAGATTTGTGAGAATTCACCAATATCACTCATTTGGCGTATTAGATAGTAAGAAATGCCAAAAGATATAGAGAGCAGTTTTTCAAAACATCTCTCTTATGGAATAATATTGTCCCTCTTCCCTCTCCCGTGCCTAGTGCCTCCAAAGACTATTGTTTGGTAACTTGGAGAGTGATTATAAAGCAGTCCTCTTGTATTATTTTCTTTTCAATTTCCTTTTTTGTACTCTCTCTAAGAGGAATTCTTATCCTTTTGTAATATCCTCTTCCCCTTAGTGCTATAAACTTCTTTTCTTTTAAATAAAAATATATATTTAGTTTTTCCCACAACTACAAAAGCATCTTCACCAATGGATTCCCCTATTTTCTTGAGAAAACTGTCAATGTTTATCTAAATAAGTTATTGGATTCGTTGTCAACCAAAACAGTTATTTCCACAACACAAGACTATGAGAATAATGCTTCCATCCAGATTTCCTGTATCTACGGTTCCTTCACTGAAACTATTTAATTGGCTTTCTTCATGCATGAAACAACATTAGAGCTCACCTTTTGCAGAATAAAAGGTGTGCATCCTACTTATAATGGCAAAATTTACTAGGGCCCCTTGATACACTGGGTTTTTAAATAAGATACACAACTTAACTGACCACTCCAAGAAGATCAGGGAAAGAATTGAAAACAAGAATAAAAAGTCTAACACCACAGCAGATGAAGGTTCTCACAGTCACACCTAGAGGGTACTAACGCTGGTCACCTCTAACACCCTCTTCAATTAGTAAAAATAACAAAAATAAATAAATAAAAAAGGCTAACACTTTCTTGATTCATAAAGTGCAAGAACCAAGAAGCAATAGCTGAATATGTCTAGGCATCTGCTGCAACCATACGATAAAGATATTGATTTTAAGTTTCATATTTTGCCAGAACAATGGAGATCAGCTTGAGTTCTCAAGTAGCATTCTTCCATGATTCAAATGTAGTGAACAAAGCATAGCCCTTCTCACCGTCTCCAAGACTGAAAGTTTTGGGCAACCAAATCGAATTGACTACTTTTTGAGAGAAAGGACAAGGGGTGGGGTCAAATCTTATCAAGCTAGCTTCCAAAAGGACACTATCCCACAGCCATCAATGTGGAAACCTTTATCATTAATGCTGTACATGGATGGATTTACAAGTTAATTATTTTAAGGATTCTCATACTTTGTGGAACATACTCATGGATGATGATAAGGATGAATAAGTCCATACAAAAGGATAAATAAAGTGCAGAGGACAAAAAAAGATGCATAAAAATGTTGTGTGCTTACGGAACAAATACGGCATTATACTCCTGCTCTAGACATATCACGCAAAGATCCGGCACCAGATGCTCTTTCTTCGCACTCTCTGATCCATTCTCCTCTTTTCCATTCAAAGCTGGAAAATAATTGTGAAGCTCAGAATGATAAACAACTCCTAATAAATAGAGATGAAGATGACAAGAAATTAATATTCAGATTCATGATTTAGGAACATAATTTAGGACAATACCTTCACTATTTTGCCCAAGCCTTTTGGCTGCAGCAGCCAGAACCCTGAAATTTGATCAAATAAATGGACATGAAGATGACAAGAAAGTAATATCTAGATTCATATAAATGAAAAGATTGGACGAGAAAAAGGGACCAAACTATTTTGTGCAGATTTAGTTGGAATATGCTACAGATAAATCTTTATCTAGTCCTCAGTTATTTTGTTTTGCCTTTGAACCGTTATTCTTTGTTCACAGTAACAACATCAACAGAAAATTTGTAGAAGTTTGATTAACTAAAAGTTCTATGTATTGCCATTAACTCTAACATCCACCTTCTAAACAACAATTGTTAGAAACGTCAAACCATACCTTTTTTGTAATTCCCAGCGACGCTTTCTTTCCATTAGATACTGAATCACATGCTTTGCAATCAGATAAACACCAAACGCTGTGAATCCCATAGAAGCATATTTGTACCATCTTGCCCACTTTCCAAGATTTGCTATGAGTTCACTGATTGTTTTCGGAGACGCATAGAACGGTCCTTTGTGAGGTCTCTGAATCCTAATTGTTCCAATATCATCCTTGACAGCCTGTGTGCGGAACAAATATGCACATAAAGAAGATGTTATTACAGTACTTTAAAGGCATCATAATTAAATTTCTTGGTTGAATCAGCTTAACAAAGAGGACCAAAACAAAGAAAATTGGTGTGCCAGGAAGATGGTCAGTCCACAGTATGCTCTGATACCAATTTGGTGAAGGCGAAGAGAGTGGCTGATAGGGTGACAAAGAAAGAGGCAGAACAAAGGGAAAGAAACCGAGAAACCAGAGAAGAAAGTGGGGAAGTTCTGCAAAGATAAAGGGAGGAGAAGATTGAGAGAAGAAAGAGACGAGAGACAAATGGAAACTCAATATTCTGAAACACATGCACCCATTTCCTCAGCAGTTCTAACGCTGTTTAGAACAATGCATTGGATGCTAGCATTGATTCATCTTGCCTATTCAAATTCCATATAACCAACTTATCAATTAACACCCATCAAATTAGATTACCCAAAAATAAACTCAATTATAGAAGTGCAACATATTTTTCTTGGGCCCTAGCCCTACATCAAAAACTCTTCAGACAAATGAGGAAAAATTTACAATGCACAACTTAGTAGATTCAGAGAAGATTACCTCACCCACAACAGTCAATGATGTGCCAGTTGGAAGAACCCGTTCAATTCGCTTAACACCAAGCATCTATGAACACAATAACCTTAAAGTTAGCATAGCCAGCAGCAAGTTTTTGTATTTGACAGAAGTACTTTGAACACGACAAACCTTGAGACCTTGGAGGTAGTCTAATGTACCGCGTACAAGAGATCGACCTGACTCCTCAAAGACCTCACTTCCAACTGTTAGTATCAACCCTGTAGCACTCCGCGCTCCCACAACAAATACACGAGCAGTTTCATCATCCTAATACAGAAAACCACCTGTCAGATATTCTCATATCTAATAGAACTCTTGATAGAATTATGCTATGGATTATCACCATAAAAATTAAAACAAGCAAACTGGAGAAGAGGAATCCTTTCTCACCAAGTACCACGGAACCTCTTTACTCATGGAAAGCATCAAGGCAGAATCTTGTATCCAAGAACCCGCATCATTGTGTTTCAGGAAGTGTTGCTCAGCCTGAGGAAGCATTATATGTTATGAGCATCTTAGATACATTTTCAGCAAGTTCAAAAACAATTATCAGGCAAATCAATTGGGTAATAAATGTTCTAAAACTAAATTAATCCATGTACCGTTTCCTCTACAATCACACCCCGCAACCCGCTATGCTCACAGTTGATTGGTGTCTCAGAGCCAACCCTTCCAGAAATTGAAACAATCAAGGGCGAAATTTTGCATGCAGAGTCTAATAACTGTGCTGATATGTGAAACAATAAGATCATATAAGGTGGGAGTAAATCTGGAGTAACACCGGTGCTGATCTATAATCACATGTAAATCAATTTTAAGAAATAATAGCACAAATCATCATTGAATGCACCGGCTTGTCAGCCAAGAAAAACTAAGTAACACATAGTGAAAAAGAATATACAAAACCAAGAACGCTATGCATATGCAGTCAAATTGACCCCCAATAACTGAGAGAAATTGCAGCTTAACTAGTAAAACAACAGGTTCCAAGTACCCTGCTGATGATATAGGACAGAATGTGCAAGTTGTAACCATGCCAAAAGTTATGGATTAGAATAAATTAAAGAAGTGTAATGAGCCAATTTTGTGTCAATTGTAATAATGATAATATGATCCAGAGATACCAGGCACGGGACTACCATAGGATGATGGTTCAAAAGGTGCTATGCTATTCATCTTAGGTGTACAGAAATAAATGCTCGAGTAGGCAAAACTACTAGTACATGTTAGTAAGAAAAGAGGATTATAAACATGGAGAAGAGGAAGTTTCAGAAGCAAGGCTATAGAATGCATGACCTATTGCTTTTCCATTAACACTCCACCAATTCCAACCATAATTGGCTGAAAAAACCCACCCACCTTAAGTCCCAATCTTCAGTTCTGGTGCCTGCTTGCAACCTCAGAACATTTATGGGTCAAATCTTTTAGGAGACAGAGACACTAATTTAGCTCTACTACCAAATTCCTCAACACACACTTGACATCTGCACTTGTAGAAACCATCAGCCAACTCTAGCTAAGAAGTTTCTTCCCATGTGAACATTAGCCCTTCTCCAGATAGCAGTCCACAAACAACAGCTCACCCGCTACCTCAGCCCCCTTATTTCTAGATAACTCACCTTCCAGAGACCCAGAGAATACAAAAAAGAATCATCAACAGAATCCAGGAAAACTGCAGATTACACTCCTGCAGCATTGTAACCACAATCCTTCTCAGCTTCTAAAGGCAGGCCATCAGCACCTCTTAGTCCATTCCACCATTAAGTAACGTCTTTGTGAAACCTTACCAGCTGGGTATCCAACAACCACCATCAGTCAGAAGCTGAACATCTGCTACAAAAACCTTCCTTTCCAAGTACCAAGGACTTTCACTCAACAGCTCACTATCAGCTTCTGCAGAAAGACTCCTCTGTCCACCACTCCTCCAATGTAGTGTCCTAACTTAGCCCTCCCAGCCCAATAGTCTTTCTTCACAAGCATTAAGTATCTATTTTCCTCAATGCCTGACTATTATTACGATTCTTGGCTCCAAAGTCATTCTAAGGTGAGAGCACCACGAGCACCCCTAGATCTGGTCTAACCCCAATAGCATCAAATTTTATATTGTTCTAAATACATTAAAGAAACATGTTCAAAATTCCCATTGAAATAAGGGAAGACTATAGAGAATAAGGAACCGTTTTCAGTACCAAGCAATATCACTTTAGGATATAAAACTTCCTCCAAAATAATGCAGGAGGCCAGTGGCAGATGGTGGAGGATTTTAGCAGGCAGAAGGGAATGGGTGCAGGGAGTCACAATGTTTTTAAAAGCATTTCAAAATGAAAATAATTATTTTACAACAATTAGTGGATGCAAGTGATATGTGAGAGGATAACTGGGAGGATGCAAGCCTTTACAAACTTTTAGGTGCATTGATTGAAGGTTTGAGAATGAGATTACTCACTTATTGCATGCACTAGAGAGGGACTGAAGGCATTAAAAGGTGAAAAGAACAAGAATGAGGGAATGAGTATGACAGTAGGGGAGAAGTTAGGATTTCAGTACGATCAATGGACCCCGTAATGCCAAGGGTAAAGGTGGAGGCAGGGGAAGGGAAGTAGGAATTAGGAGGCTTCATTTGTCATCAATGAAAGTAATACATGGAAGTTGAGGTGTCTAAATGACCCAAATCATGGCCAGAAATTCCTTTTGCAGTTAGATAAGAACGTGAATTTCTTGCTGGAGATGAAGATGGAAAAATATAGAAAGGCATTAGTATGGGAGGGTCCATTCCAGATGTGATTCATCTGGATGTTGTTGGAAGGTTTCGCATTTGTCATGATGTGAACAGAAGGCTAGGAGACAACATGTATCAAGAAAGATTTTAGGTTTCTTGCAGTTTCAGATGGGTGAAGATGAAGGTGGTTCTGACCAGGCTTAATGGCACCAAGACAAAATTCATCATCCTACCGATGGTGGGGATGAAACTTAAAATGACAATCTAAGAACTCGAGAAAGACCTATTCCCAAAAAAGCCAAACTAGTGAAAAGATCTATAATCAAATCCAATTGATAAGTCAGGGATTCGTAAAGCAGAAGTCAGCTTAAGCTTGGTTGAGTTGATCCCAACAACAACTGCATTGGCCAGACATCCTGGAACCCTAGTGATCAATGACGTGTCAAAATAGTTATCATCTTGATATTTGTTTACTAAAATTGAAAAAAAAAAAAAAAAAAAATGATGAAATCAAATGGGTTTAGACTCATTAAACAAGTTTCATTAAATTAAACTCAATTCAACTAAACCTTAATCCCAAAATCAGCATGGTCGAACCACATGAACCAGCCTCTTGGATTCGGCTCTATTCAAAGTCGTGTACTAGTCAAGTTGTATTAAATTGATCTGGATGGATAACATGAACTTGGTAACGCAGTAAAATCAATGGTTAATTTTTCTTAATCAGCAGGCACTACGATCATATGAATAATATCAAAATAGGTAACAACAGTTTTTTTTTTCCCTTAAAACACTTGATCAACAATGTTTCCTAGAACTTGCACAACAAATGAAACATTAAAAAGCTACTCACCCAATTCCTTCAATTGGTTGACTTTAGTAACAGTTTTGAGAACCTCTGCATCCCTGCACCAAACAAACCATTTCAGCACCTAACAAAATAGGGGGGAGAGAGAGAAAGAGAGAGAGAGAGACCTCCCACTGCTCCTGCCAAGAAGATAAAGGGCAGCAGCACTCAAACAGCAACTCAAACCTCCCCAAGGCAGCATTCCGTAAATAAAGCTCACACGCACCAAATTCTAGGGTTTCATCTGTACAAAAACTGCGATAAAAATCGAGAAGAACAATGATATCACCAGCTACGATTTAGAAAATTGAGAAAATTAGGGTTTCTAAAGCGAAATACGGATTGAGACTCGAATAAGCTAAGGAATTGAGTGAGAGAGACAGAATAGGATTCGAGGAGTAATGAAGAGGGTGAAGAAGCTTTTAGTGGAGTGAGGGATGGAATAGGGTTTTTCTTTATATATAGGGAATGGAATGGAATGGAGCTGCTGTTTTGTTCCTTGCGTTTCTTCTCGTCTCTTTCTCTGATCGCTTATATTTTTAATCCGATCCCTACATCCGACGATGAGGTCCATTACATGCCATGTCACCTTTCATTCTCCCCCGCCCCCCGGGGGCTATTTTCCTCCCTTTATTTTTCATTTATCTTTTCTATTTTAAATTTTATAATGAATTTCACTTTAATTTTTTTTTAATAATTAAATGATATCCTATTATCGAGATTAATTTAGAAAAAAATACTCTTAATATAAATTTTTTTCATTCTTAAATATTGAATTTAAAACTTAATTAAAAAATCTATCATCCTCACTGACTATACCCGGTTACCAACAATTCAATGAAACTTTAAAATCAAAATTTACAAAAGAACTCTAGGAAAAAACTGGATATACAAAAAATTTTAACATAAGATTAAGAATAGTGTTATAGAGACCAAATACATCAAATATTAAATTGATTAAATATCACGTGCAGTCCATTTCAACGTGTTTTAAATTTTTTATTTTATTTGAATGGTATTTTAACTAATTTAAAATTACTTGAATTTAAAAAATTATAATTTATCACAAATATTAGCTCTCATGTAAGATTTGATCCGTTTGATAATTGAATTTTTGTCACTTAGTTCAATATTAAGTAGTTAAATTATATAAAAATTAATATTTTTTAATACAGAGAAGGTTTACTCACAAATAGAAGTAAATTCTCAAATTTAATATGTTCCAACTTATTTTAGAAATCAGATTCATGATTAAGTCGAATCCAATCTGTGGTTAAATTCTATCCTCATTGCACTAATAGGAAGCCAAAGTTTGTCCTATAAATATTTTTGAAAATAAATTATCAATTTCAAGTTGCAATAAAAAGGATTTTTTTTTAATAATTTTATTTTTTTCCCTTATGGGCACCCTTATGATTTCACAGGATACCCATGAGGAGTAATTCACATCGCAACACTTATCCATAGTAACACACACAAACTCCATACCGTGTCTCATCCATGGTAACACACACTAACTCCATACTGTGGTTTTTTTTTTTTTTTAAAGGATGCATATAACGTATAAAATGCTTTCTAATTTAGTACGGTATAAAAGGAAGATAAACATATATATATACATATTTTTTTATATATTTTTATAAATAATCTGTTTTTACGTTTCGAATCCGTGATCTCAAAGTCACAAAAAAATAGTTCAACCATTGTGCCAAGTTTTATCTACCATACTACGTGTGTTTATGCTTTTAATATACAAGAAGACAACATGTTCACCTCAACGACACGGGCGCAGGTTGAAAGAGCCAGACTGACTTTGTTTCCTCTGCTTAACCAAGCTCAAAAGTGCATATTTATTGCTGCGAAAATGGCATCTCACATGTGCTACACCAAATTATTAATCTCTGTTACTTACACACAATAAAGAAATTTATCTGCTACAGTATTCTTGGCCTGTAACACTTGGGACTTGACAAGAAATGGCATATTTTGCAACATGTTTGGATTGGAGTATTCCCCAGTGAGTATTTTTGGCAGAAACATGAAGATTTTTTTTTTTTTTTTGGTGAAGAACGAACAGGAGGGGCAAGCCCCAACGCAACAAAACACACAGGAGACAGGACTACACAAACAAGATGGGCCTATCGGCCCTACTCTTTTCCTCACGAAGGTAACCAAGCCCCAATCTATCTTTCATGAGTAAGGACTCCAATTCCTGCGGAGGATGGTCGAATAAGGTGATTCAAGAGGGCGCTCTTCCACCCATCTTCGCAAGGGCATCAGCACAGCTGTTCGACTCTCTATAGATATGAGACACTTCTTCACTCCCCATCGCATCCAGCAAATTTTTACATTCATCAACTACCAGTCGAAGAGGATGATCCACTTCAATAGCTTTCTTCATCAGGTGGGCCAGCTGGAGACAATCAACCTCTACACGCAGCTTAGCAATTTGAAGCTCCTTAGCTAACCTTAGCCCTTCTCTCAAACCCCAGAGTTCAGCCGTGAGGGCGTCCGTGTAATGGTTTCTGTCCCGATTCGCATACTTAGTTGCATTGTCACAAGGCTTTGCAGTCACAATGGTTCCATTCGGATTCTTCGTTACACCACAGGAAATGCCGTTGTCAAAGTTTAATGGAGGTCCTCCATTTCCACAAGCTGCCAAAGGCTGCTTGTGTGAGAAAGAATCTGACAAATTTTAGTACATAGGAAGATAGATGTGAAGTGAGACTAGGAGTTACCATATTGAGAAGAATTTGCAATTAGGTCTAATTTGATTGAGAAAATGTCTATATAAGTGACATTGGTATCAGGAAACTGTCCTTGAAATTTTGTGCCTAGAGCTTGAAGCTGTGTTGAAAACCTTTGCAGCATTGTTGCAAAGTTGCAGCCTGTTTGGAAAGTTGGTGCTCCCACAGCGTCCAGATATGGATTCAGAAATGGCATGTCCATTGTATCCACTGCAGCATATCAGACATGCAATCAAGACCATTCTCATAAATTTTTTAATTGTCTGAATCTGACATAATGGCAAAGAGACATGACTGTTAGAGATGAATTACCAAGAATATCAATGATTAAGTGGCCTTCGCAGAATCGTCCAAATGGCTTGTGGAAGTAGGTTTCTCAATTAGGTTGTCCTACTGGAAAAGCTATTCCTTCAAATAACCCTCCGGTGTCTGAATTTGGATCTCCAAAGTTGAAAAACTGCCGGATAATTAGAACTACTAATAAATGAAGGGTGTAAGTTTCTGGAGCCATGACAAGTGCAGAGTGAGGCTGCTTGTTATGTATATAAGAAACTGCAAGTCAGAAAGTGGCAGAGAAGCTGAGGATAGTTTGGTAAGAAATGGTATCTTGCAAGTCAGACAAATAGAAAAAGCAAGAATTGAGATGACCAAAATACCACCTTGAATATATCATAAAAATCATTGGAAGTGCCACGATTGCAACAGATTAACCCACCTGTAACTTCAAGATGCTCACACAGGCGCAAATAGAGCAGTAAAGACCGAAAACGTGGTGCAAGGTTCTCAGAAAATCAAGAACTGAAAATTGATAACGGGGTCATGCCCCCCAAGTAGTCTTACATTATTGCGGTTAGTCCTCAATCTTGGAGGGCTGCCCTGCATATGAACCTTCGATTACAAACTTGCAATTGCAGCACAAATAGAAAAGATAAATAATCCTACAATCTATGTTTAACATGTCTATTCTTCAATTACACATTCAAAGCTAATTTCTGTGCAGCAAGAGCTTCTGCTTCAAGCGTTGGTTCCCAAAGAATTGTCGTTTCAGCAAGTAATGATGTCACAACATAAGGATCCATGTTTGAAGCTGGACGTCTATCTTCCAAATAACCTACAAACATAATTTCAGCTCAGTTCAGTTGACATTCTATCTTCCATTTTTATTGATTCATTCTGATCAGCCAAACACACCTTTGCCTTGTTTCTCTGTCTCACGACCCACACGAACTGAGCAACCACGATTAGCCACTCCCTTCAAGTAGAAAAAATCACAAGGATTTAAAAAAATTCTATCTGTATGGGTCATACTAATTTATTCAAAGTCAAATTTAGAAACATACCCAAGAAAATGTATTAATGTTGGCTGTTTCATGCTTCCCAGTCAGCCTTCGTTCATTCCCTTCGCCATAAGCACTAATATGTTCTTTGTGTCTAAGTGAAAGATTCAATATGGCTTTCTTTATCACTTCGAAGCCTCCATCTTCCCTCATGCTCTTTGTGCTGTTCATAGTTAAACAATTTTAACCAATATGAATAATGCTACAAACTTACAAGCAAACTGCAGATTCCTTACACACCTGAAATTAGTGTGACATCCTGCACCATTCCAATCACCCTGCACAACCAGAAATGTAAGTAGAGGAAGTTTGCAGGAATTCTGAGAGCATACTGCAATAAGTAGAAATCACTCACCTCTATTGGTTTTGGATCTAGCGAGAGGACAACTCCAGCTTGTTCAGTAATTCTCTGCAGTAGTGACACATTACATCAGAGATTAGCATTGAAAGAAGTTTCCTTTAATGCTTCCTTTCCTGCCTCGCAGTATTATGAGGTTCCTCTATAATTACACCAGAAATTGTGGAAGAAAAACCTTGGATTCTATAACTTGAAATATCGAAATCTATGACAAAGTTTGGACTTAAACCGCATATACATAGTAAGAAATATATATTATATATAAAAAATAGGGTGCTATACCTCAAGGATATATCTAGAACACCAAATGTGATCTCCAGCTTCAATGCCTACACTAGGACCAACTTGGTATTCCCACTGCAAAATAACATTCATTAATTAAAATAAATCCCAAAATGGATATTAGAAATGTCTTTGTAATTATATAATGATCTCTACTATCTGATGGAAGATAACCTGGCCAGGCATCACTTCTCCATTGGTGCCACTAATATTGATTCCAGCATATAGACAAGCCTTGTAATGAGCATCTGATATGTCACGCCCAAATGACTTGTCTGCTCCAGCACCACAGTAGTATGGACCCTAAATTGAAAATGAAGCATTAGCATTGTAACAAACTGTCACATAATGAGAAAGTGGCAGCAATATTTACCTGGGGCCCAGGATAGCCTCCTACAGGCCACCCCAAAGGCCACTTCACATTTGGTTGGAGCAAAGTGTACTCTTGCTCAATCCCATACCTATCCAAATGATGATTATCAAAAGTCCTCAATGATGCCTAAAATAGTGAAATATGCAACTGGAAATGTACCATGGGACTTCATCAATGACCTTCTGATTGCTGAAGATATTGGCAGCCCTATGTCTCTTGTTAGTTGGAATAGGCTCTCCAGCAGGAGTATATGAATCACAAATCACCTTTGAAGAGCAATAACGAAGAAATAAAAATAAAAAATAAAAAATCAATAAGGTACTTTCATCCGAGTTAAAACTATGTCATCTAGAAAGCAACAACTGAGAACTGCAATTACCAAGATGTTGTTGCCTCCTCTAAAAGGGTCCCTGAAAATTGATTGAGGGCTGGAAGAGGTTGGTGTAAACAACAACAATAATCAGATAACCTCATCAGTTTCCTTGAGATACAAATAGTTCTAAATTCTTTTGCACATGCCAATTTTTGTGGGTGGAGAAGATCTTACTATAAAATTACTTCACTGTCTTCTCCTGGGGCCTGCCCTGTGCTTGAACCATCATAGTTCCATTTGGTAAGCTCTGAAGGGTGTTGAACAGGCTTTGAAATTGTCTACAGAAGGATGAACAAACAGCCAAAATGGTGGTTCCAGATTGGAAGTTCATAAACAACTACATCATATTTGAGAGTCAATTGCTCCCAAAGTGATAAATTAAGCATACCTTTGATTTGCTACGCAGATCAATCCCCGATCCTCCAATCCTGGCACAATGAAACAAAGATAGGGATAATGAAATACAAATGCATGTGAAAAAATTAAAGACAAGTGCTTGGGACACAAACGAAAAAGCAAACATCTACTTAAATATAAGTGAGCACCACTTAAACAAATATATGCATATGCACAACTTACATAAATAATGTGCCTACTTAGTTCTGCAAACATGTTATATGTACTCTAACAGAAACATTGGCTTTCATGTTCTGATGCGCATGTGTTTGTGTGTTACAATCATATGATAATTAGAAATGCATCTGAGCTAAAAATTCCATGAGCTTCGTGAAGTTCAATTCCAATTCCAATTCCAATTATTGCTGTTGGAACAAAATTTTAAAGAGTGCACTTCCAAATGGGTTAGAACTGTTAGGTTGTGAATCATCAAAATGTTAACAAGGTTTTGGGTCCAAGATATCTCTACCATAAATGAATTGAGCTGCCCTTTCTAATATGTAGTTCCTAGAAAAAAGAAAAGAATGCTTGCAAATGAACTTAGACTAATCAAAAAAATCATGATTTTGACAATTCAGTAAGAATAGTCAACCTATAAAATTTCTCTGTTCAATAAAAATCTCTTCCACCCCTCTCCGGTCTCTATCCACAAAGACTCAAGTAAACCGTACATACATCCAAGTTATACCAAAAACTAATACTAATTATAGACATTGTGGCCTACTGGTACCTAATTTGTATTCCATTTAATTGGTAAAAAAAATTTGTCACCACTTTTTCTAGTGTAATGACTAGAAAAACAATTAGTATTCTCTGAGGTGTCATTACATGCACAAAACGTACCACATCACATGATATAAAGTAGTTATTTACAAATGGACATTGGCAGAATTAGGACAATATAAATAGGGATCTCATCGGTACTTTTTTGGTCCAGCAGCATAAGCCGTGGTATTAACAAGAAAGCACAAACCAGATATACTCGGCAATGATCTTGTCGGTGTAAGGAGTTACATCCAAATTCAGTAAATTCTCCAACCTATTGATAGTGCTGTTTTCAGACTTTATAGCAGAGACCCTGAACTTACTGGAGCCTCTAGCACTCACTTTCCCTTTCTGGTTCAATAATAGAGAATCCAAGAACTTTGCAGTGATGGGTCTCGCATAAAATGAGTTTTTTGTAACTCCCACTTGCCATTGAATTGATGGAGCCAAAATCTGAGCCATTTTTCACCTGTTTGTAACATCAATAACCATTTATAAAAAAAAAAATCCCAACTTTTGCATGAAACAAAATCAAGAATGCGAATGGTAGAAGACCATTACGATAAAACTGGCACAGAAGTAGGAAAAAGGTAATTATGAGAAGTAGATTTCTTTTTTTCTATACCTGCCTAAGAAGATACGTAGAGAGAGAAAGAGTGAGAGATCTTGTACTTGTTTATATGGGGCTAAGCCTTATGTTGTAAATGAGAGAAACCAAATCACAAATTTCATCCACTCAAAAGCGTCACCCTATCTGAAATGTAAAATGGCCAAATAAGCATACATATATGAATGAACTTCCCAGACGGGGAAATTGCAAGTGATTTTTGAGAGAGAGAGAGAGAGAGCAAAGGTCAAAAGGGAAATTGCCCTTTTTGCACTTTTGGGTCCACCGGATAAGGGAAATGGGGTTGTGGAGTGAAGGCGTCAGGAGCATATGTTACATGTTCTGACCTCCTAATAAAATTGATGAACTTATGTACCTATAGTATGCTAATACACGTGACAATTATTTGCACCACCCTTTCTTACTTTGCCAACAGTGTATTTGGAGAGAAGGTTTTAACGGGAAAAGGACTTTTAAAGAATTCAATTACATTTGAAAAAATAATTAATTAAAAAATAAGAAAAGGAAGGATTTTTATAAATCCTCGGAATCTAATTTTTTAATTTCATGAAATTGATGAATTTTAGAGCAAAAAGAATGATATTAAATTTATTTTTATACTATCTATTTTAAAATTTTAATAAAAAACAAATAAAATAAAATAGTAAATTTATGCACTTTTTTATTATATCTCCTCTCTTCTCCTCGTTTAATCATATAGAATTTTTTATTTTACTTTTATTTTTCTCTTTTTTTAATCACATATTTTATTATTAAACGTAATTTTAAACTTTACTTGCTTTTTTTCTTTCTTTCCCATCATTTTCTATACCTTCCTCTCTCTCTCGGGAGCTTGCCAAACAGACCAGAGAATCTCTATTATTTTTCTCCATTTATTTTTTTTTTACCAAATATCATCAAATTTCTTAAGGAATATAATAAAATTTGATCTTATCATCTTTTTATCCCAACAATTTTTATCAAAACTAATAACTCTCTCTCTCTCTCTCTCCCCCCCACAAAATTTATTAATGAATGTTTTTTTTTTCATCGATCGGTATTTGGATTTTATCGGATTAATTCGTTTTAAGTATTATGAAGTCTATTAAGGGATTGACTCTCTTAAATTCTTTTTCTCTATTTTCAAAATTCAAAGTTAAAATTTCTGATTAAAAAGATAAAATAATTGATCACTCAACTTAAAAGAGTTGTGCTATTAATGAATGTCGCAAACTCTTCATGTAAAAGTTATTCTTTGTGTAAGAAAGTTGATCATTATATTTATGGAGCATAATTGAATGTCCTCATAGTTACAATGGGATAAATACTTGGGAAATACATGTTTCTTACCAACATGAATCCTTTTCCAACTCACCATTCCACCTAATAATTTAGAAGCTAAAGACAAATTTCTAAATTCATTTATAAATGTTTATAATATAAGAAAATTTGTATTTATTTATTTTATGAACCCAAAAATGAGTTTATTTTTCTACTATCTCATTTATTTCCTTAATATATATAATTTATAAATTATTATGAGTAATTGATAAAACAAAGTTACCTTTCTTCCCAAGTTTGGCAAACTAGTGATGTTCCGATTCGAAAATCCAATCTCGGTCTAATGGATAAACATGTTAAATCTCTTAACTAAGTTTTAAATTTGAAATTTGAGAATAAAAAAAATTACGTCGGGAGAACTCTTCTTAAATTGGTTTTGACAATGCTCAAATTAGATTAATAAAAGTATGATTCCGAATACTAGTTAATTATAAAAAAAAAAAAGAGAGAGAAAAAAAAGAAAACCCAGCCCAACACTGTATAAACTTGAGCAAACTTAAAAGAGTCCCACCAAACTCTCGTGGTGTAACGGTAGGACGTCACATTTCCTTAATCATTGATCTCAGGTTCGAACCATGAGAATGAAAAAATGAGATTTGAGATAGTCAACCTCTTAATAGGCCTTAAAGTGCTCGAACCGGATCAGTTGTGCGAAACTCAAATAGCAGTCAGCAGTAAGAAAAACCCACTTACACAAAAAAAAAAAAAAAAAAAAAAAAGAATACCACAGTTCCGTCTGTTTCAGCAAGTAGTGTCTCAGGAGGGCATCAAGTGGCGGATGGGGGATGGTAAGTCCATCAGGTTCTAGCATGACAGGTGCGTAAGAGATGAAGAATTGGTGAGCCAGGCTCCAGTCCCTAAGGATGCCTGTGAAGATGACATCAAAGTGTCCCACTTTTGGGAAGAGGATGGTAACTAGAAGTTTGGGGCACCGGTGGCTGTGCTCCCCAGAGAAAAAGTTGAGTTAGTAAGAGCTGTGATCATCCCTTGTGTTAGGAGAAATATAAACTCCGTAATCTGGAAAGAGTGATCGGATGGTGAATTCTCAATTGCTTGGCTTACTGGGTTTAGAAGAAGAGCCTTTTGTCTCAATTAGTGGGCAGTATGAGCTGGAGTTAGCTGTGGAATTGAAAGTGTCTAAAAAGGGTTAAAAGGTTTATATGGTTGGCAACAAGGGTAAAATCTTAACGGGAATGGAGCTGAGAAAGCGAGGCATTATAGATGAAGGGAGCAGCTATATTTGCAAAGAGGTTGAGGAGACAGCTAAACATGCGCTGAGGGATTGCAGACATGCGAGAGAAATTTTGTGTAAGTTAGTAGTAGGCATAGATAAATTAACCAGTTTCTGGAGTAGTAATGTGGTGGATTATTTAAAAGAGAGGGCTAATAGAAACCTTAAGTTGGGTTTGCCAGAGGAAGACACGATGTTCATGTTGGCGGTATGGGCAATTTGGAAGTCTAGGTGCTCGGTTGTGTTTCAAAGGAAGCTGGAGCCTCCTCAGTATGTGGTTAATAGAGTGCTAAGTATGGGAAAGATATACGGGGAGAAGTCTAAGAGAGTTTGTAGGGGAGTGGAAGAGGTGGAAATCTGTTGGAAGTACCCAGATGAAGGAGTGTTTAAGCTTAATGTGGATGGAATAGCTAACCTGGAAGGGGGTTAGGCTAATGCGGGTGGGATTTTCAGAGACAGCAGTGGAGGTTGGGTGCATGGCTTTTGGATCAATGTTGGTTCGTCGACAAGTGTCACGGCAGAGTTGTGGGGCCTGAAAGAGGGGCTGCGGATTGCTAAAAGGAAAAACATCAGTCCTCTGGTGGTTAAAAGTGACTCTCTGAGCCTGGTTCGGTCGATCAACACAGGAGTTGGGTTAAACCACCGATGAAAGAGTTTGATTCAAGACCGCAGAGAAATCATGCAGGGCACTAGAATCTTTGAAGTGAATCACATCTTTAGGAAAACTAATAGTAATGGATGTATGGATATGTTGGCTAAGATGGGTAAGGGTGCTGCTGCTGGGCTTCACGAAGTTACCTCCCCTCTGGCTGATTTGGCTATGTTTTTGGAGCAAGACATGTCGGGCGCTCCCTGGGTTAGAAGAAGAGTGTGCTGCTGCTTAGCTGTGTGATTTCCCTCGTGGGGTGGTTGTTCCTGTTTTTTGTTTTGTGTTTTCCTTTTGCACCAAAAAAAAAAAGGTCCCGACCATAAGCCAAGCTGGCCCAAAGGTCTATCCAAGACTTATTGGGCTCGGCCCATGCTAAGGTCTCGGGCTATTTCGGACGGAAAAAAATCCCAGAAATGAAAACTAGGGTCAAATTTCGGGTCCAAGTTACTCTCACGGGTTCGGACCCGATGGAGCTATATTCTCTCTCTGTCTCTCTCATTCTCTCTCCCCACCCAGGGTTTAGCGTTTTGTAGAGAGAGAAACCCCTAAACCCCAAAATCTGCGCCACTCCCACCAAAAACCCTTCACATCTCATCTCTCTCTCTCTCTCTCAGAGTTGCGAGCCATTTCTCAATGGCGTCAGTGGCATTCAGAAACCCTAATTCGAAGCGCATCATCTCTCTATCTCCTCAATTCTACTCGTGCTGTCGAGGATCTGCCCCTTCTCTCGTCTTCGATCCTCTCTCTCCCAATGACTCCTCTTTATCCCCTTCTTCTTCGAATCCATGGTGGAGATCCATGGCCACTTTCACTCGAACGTAAGTCCCCCATGCTTTCAAATAAAGCTTCAGATTATTCTCCATTATTGGTAATGATTCTCTGTAAATGTTTTTGGTTTTCTTTAGAAGTGAGTAGATGTTAGGATTGAGTGAACTTTCAATGATTGCTTTTCAAGTTGGGTTTTTGGTTATATTTGAAAAGGAAATTAATATATATGTGTAGAGACTTTTTAGAAGGAACTACTTAATTTGTAGCTCTGAATGGTTTGTAAGTAAGAATGTGTCTTTAGAAGGAATAGAAATGGGCATATCAATTTGTTGGCGTTTAGGGATAGGGTTTTGGGGTAAATGAAGTTTACTCACGATAGTATGGTTCAAAGACGTGATCTTTGTTGATTTATGTTTGAATACTTGGTGATGCTTCGAGACTGGACTGAGTAGATGAAGAAAATGGGCAACGGGGGCCCCTTAACCGTGTTAAAGAGCACAGGTATATGAATCATTAAATTATGGTAGTTTTGCCTTGATTTGGGTATTCATCAACCCACGCTGTTACTGATAGTGATGACCTATGTTAAGCACGGTGGGGGTAACACTGCAAATGTATAACAATTTCACACCACTATAAATTTAGGATATCTAAGTTCATTCTTTTGTGGAGTTTTAACAAGCATTTTTCTGGGGGCAGTTCCTATCATCATTGAGACAATGGATCATTTGTTGCATTTTTCCAATGCTCTTCGTCCACTGCTTATTTTGCAGAAAACCCCATGTAAATGTTGGAACTATTGGACATGTTGATCATGGGAAAACAACATTAACCGCTGCAATCACCAAGGTATCTGCCTTAATGAACCCCGTTGCTTCTGCATATACTGGATTCTACTATTCTAAATTTGGATTTTCTATATTTTAATATTAGCAGTTCCAGGCTTAAGTCATTTCTTGTGTGGCGTACCTGAGAGGGTTTTATGGTTTTCTATCTAGGTGCTAGCAGAAGAGGGAAAAGCCAAAGCAGTTGCTTTTGATGAAATTGACAAGGCCCCAGAAGAAAAAAAGAGAGGAATTACAATTGCAACGGTTTGTTTGTATTCTTTGAAGTTAGTTATATCCCCTATATTGCATGAAAAATATGTTTATTTCTTGACTTCTTCTCAACTTGATGTTTCAGGCCCATGTGGAGTACGAGACTTCTAAGAGGCATTATGCGCATGTAGATTGCCCTGGACATGCAGATTATGTTAAGGTAAACCATTGAAATGATCTGGTACTGCCATAATAATGAGTGGCAAAATGTTCTGCATACCAGAAGGCACAAGCTCATTCTTGTGAAAAGCACTCCTTTTGTTGCAGGCCTTCTCCTTAACACAGGAATTTCTAGAGCAAATCTGATTATTGTCTGTCTTCTTTTGGAATTTTGAATACTCATTGCTGTGAGCTTAGCCTATAGGTTATTCTTGTCCACAGTGATTGGTGTTGAATACTATTAGTCAGGGTTAGAGTTTGTTAAATGGTGAGTTTAGGATTAATCATGCACAATGGTTATTGGTCAATCATTCTATTACTTTTTGTAGTTTTACCTGGAGGAAAGTTTTAATAAGAGCTGCAAAAGTGTTGTGGAAATGGTAAGTATGGCACTAGTGAGTAAGGAATTAGAAGTCAGAGAGCTCCATTATGTCATCTAGGAAAAATAAGAACCTCTTGTAGTATAATATGTGTCTAGCCATCAGAGGTCATCAACCTGGTATCATGTTCCATGAAAATGTTTGGACGCATGATCTTGGGAGCTTAAGTAAACCACCTTATTTGTCTTTGCTCCTGAGCTGAAGTAGAAATGCTATATATAGCCTCAGTTGAGACAGAGTGCAGCCTCCTGGAGGCTTAATCAAGCTAAAGAAAAGGCCTGCATTACAATATTTCATCCCCACATCAGCCTAAGATGCAGAGCCTTGCTTTCTTTCTGAATTATGCTCCCTTTGCTGATGACAACTTTTATCCATGTTGATTGCTTTTTAATAATGTTGCATTTTATCTGCATGCTTGACACTTGTCTGCACATTTGACTTGTTTCTAACTGTTTAGTTTATTCATCAGAGATTAGGGGACAAAAATTTTCGTGTATGCTTGCTTGAGAATAGATTCTTAAGGTTTTTTTTCTTGTCATTCTTCTCCCACTTTTGGTTTCAAAGATACACACATATACAGAAAGTGAATAAGCAGGAATGTGACCAAAAGTTGATATCCTAGCTAAAAAGAAAGAAACTGGGAGCCTTTTTTTTTGGCATGAATTTTGTGCGTCTGAATTTTAGAGTGACCTTCTCACGTTGATTTAAATCTTGTGATTTGCTTGAACTGTTCAAACACTGCAGCAAGTTCCAAGAATTACTTCCTTGAGTTCTCGGAGGTCCACAAAATTTTGATTTATCAATTACTGGAATCTCCTGTATACCCATTCGCCTCTTTAATATTTAGTTGACTCACAGAACATGATTACTGGAGCTGCTCAAATGGATGGAGGTATCTTGGTTGTATCAGCTCCTGATGGGCCTATGCCACAGACAAAGGAACATATTCTGCTTGCACGCCAGGTAGTTAACCTTCCATTTGTTGCCTGTGTAACAATGTTACCTTGTGTTTTAGCTCATTTTCTGTTGATTGAATTTTGAGAGTACCTCCCAGAACTATTTTTCTTGTTTCCAAAAATACTTTTCTGCTTTACAGGTTGGTGTTCCATCCTTGGTGTGTTTCCTCAATAAAGTTGATGCTGTTGATGATCCAGAACTACTTGAACTAGTGGAAATGGAACTTCGAGGTAGGATCACTAGTAACTTTCAATTGTATTCGTGGATAAAATCAGGTGATATCAGATTTTCCTTATAGTTTTTTTCTGTTTCCACCAATGGCAGAGCTTCTAAGCTTCTACAAGTTCCCTGGAGATGAAATTCCAATCATTCGGGGTTCAGCTTTGTCCGCTTTACAGGGTACAAATGATGAAATAGGGAGAAAGGCAATTTTGAAATTGATGGATGCTGTAGATGAATACATCCCTGATCCCATACGCCAACTTGATAAGCCATTCCTGATGCCAATTGAAGATGTTTTCTCCATCCAGGTACATGCATTTGGCATTAGTTACTCTGGAAGGTTTTATTTTGTGATGTGAACCTCTTACAATTGTAATCACTCATTAATTTAATCAAAGATCAAAAATTTCTTCAAAGCGTGTCTCCTTGCTATCCTTAGATGACCATAATTGTGGCTTAGAAAGATTACTTGGCAATACTTTACTTCTCCCAGAGAAACTTTACTATGCGATACACATGAGAACTTCACTTTTTTATGCAAAGAATATAATTTGATTGACCATTCATGCATTTATATCCCTTTTTTGTGTTAAAGGGTCGTGGAACTGTTGTCACTGGCCGTGTTGAGCAAGGGACTATTAAAGTTGGAGAAGATGTAGAAATTTTGGGGCTGATGCAGGTAACATGAGGACAATGTTTTAATTGCCAATTTTGTTCCCTGATTGTTACTGCTTATTCTCTTAGCTGTTGATATGGGGATGTGTGAGGCTAATTTTTCAGAACTGAACATTGGGATGATTTTCTAGTACTCCATATGACCTCTGCAGTTCAAAACCATAATTATGATGATTTCTACTGACATTTATGTTTGAAACTTGTAGGGTGGTCCCTTGAAAACTACAGTGACTGGTGTAGAGATGTTTAAGAAAATCTTAGATCATGGACAAGTAAGTGGTCACATGAATTTTTCAGCTTAGTTTGCAGCAATCCATTGAACTAAGAACCATTATATTTCACCTTCTGCTAGGCTGGAGACAACGTGGGTCTTCTTTTGCGAGGACTGAAACGTGACGATGTGCAGAGAGGACAGGTAAGCAACATGAAATATATCATGAGATTTGGAAATAGATTGTTATGATTTGATCTTGCAATTATTGTATAATGTCATGTGCTGTCAAGCAAACTCCATGTGGTTGCTCAAATGCTTTAGAGCATGTAACGTACATTTCTTCAGACTTTTTAGTATGAATAATTGGAGGGAAGATGCAGATATTTTCACCTCTTGAATACTTGATGAAATTTGTAGATTCACAGCCCACTTCTCAAACTAGTGCTGCTTTTCTTTGTAGATGAGGAATTTAATACGTCAACACCTTAGTGGGATGCAGAAATTGTTGTCATGAAACTCAAATCTATTTCCAACTCTGAGTTACTATGAGCAATCATGAAGATGCAGCTCTAGTTCTAACTCTGCCCTCTTTGTAAATAGGTTGTTGCCAAGCCCGGTACACTGAAGACATACAAGCGGTTTGAGGCAGAGATATATGTTCTTACAAAAGATGAAGGTGGCCGTCATACAGCCTTCTTCTCAAACTACAGACCCCAATTTTACATGAGGACTGCAGATATCACTGGAAAAGTAGAATTGCCAGAAAATGTTAAGATGGTTATGCCTGGTGACAATGTGACTGCAGTTTTTGAATTGATCTCAGCGGTTCCTCTGGAAGCAGGTGCATTCAACTTGCATCAGCTTTAGAAGTTGCAGCTACCTATTAATTGACCCAATTGTCCATGTTGCCTGGATTATCTTAGCTATCCATTATATTATAATTTCCAACATGCGTGCTTAGAATTTTCCTGGGAAATTATAATTTTGGATAATGCTAATTCTGAGAGAAACTTGGCTGCGCAGCATGAATTTTGTTCCTACTTAAGTTCCTTCTCAAGTTTCTTTCCTCATTGCACATTAAACATCTTATCTTGTTTTTATTTTGTATTTTTCCATTTCTACTAAGGTCCAATTGTGGTGTTTTGGTTGGTTGTTAACTGAAAATGTTTCTTTGCGATATAGGATAAATGGACCACCATTTGGCATCCATAAGTGATGCATTTCCCAATGATCAGACATTGATGTTCCCAAGTGTCGCCTAACCTTGATACATGTCCATTTAGTACTTTGTAATATCATCATGCATCAATCAATGGTCCAACCTATTCCATAATAAACTTTGTATGAATCTAAGCATCAGTGCAGTTTTATCTTGAACATAAGCTTTGGGATCTTATTTGATATGCACATTGACATTAATAATCATATTAGAACGGTTTTCCCACCTTTTCTGAACAATTATGAATTTTATTTGGCATATGTCCTGCTTATTGTTGTTGCTGTTATTGTATATGCCCTGATTATTAGTTGCTTTATGTCAATCTGACAGGACAAAGATTTGCTTTAAGGGAAGGAGGCAGAACTGTTGGAGCTGGAGTAGTTTCAAAAGTTTTGAGCTAAAACATTGCTCTGTTAAGCATTTTTGAATCTGATAGTTTGTGAAAAGTGGACCAAGAAACAAAAGATTTTAACCTCTGCAGGAAACATGCCATGAGGAAACCACACCCCCTTCTTGTTGGCCTATTGATGTATGCTCCTTCTAGGCATTTTATTCAGTTGGTGATATCAATTTGGTAGATCAAGATGGCGTGCTCGTTTGTTTCACAGTGCATAAAAGGTGCCCGCCAAACATTTACATTTGTATTAGCAACAAAATAATTTTTGTTGAAGAGTCCAGTGGTGAAGGACAATTTTTTTCCTCTGCATTGAATACGGCTAATCTCTGCTCAGCTGAGTTTTCACTATATGCGAATCGGTCCATCTCTGCTTGGCTGAGTTTTCATTACATGCTAATTGGTTAGTTGATGATTTTTTTTTTTTTTTTTTTTCATTTGATGCATGCCATTACATATTGATGTGGATGAGCAGAAAAGAATATGGAGGCAGAGGTGTACAAGCACACTGATGTGAATGGGATTTCTTTCTTTGCTGAAGAGAGGACAAGATCAGTAGTGGCCTGTGAAATGAGTGATGAAATTAAGTACTCATTTACGTATTTTCTTTTTAAGAATCGGACCTTTTGTCTTTGTTTCTCCAATTATCTCAAAAAAAAAAAAAAAAAAAAAAAAAAAAAAAAACCAAATTAAATACAATTTTCTTGTTTTTTTTTTTTTTTTTTGTTTTCAAAAATTCTCAAATTTGGGAGAATATCTTTTTCTCAAAAGAGTGAAAATCAAAGAATTTTTTCAGATTCTGTTTTTCAAACGACACTGAAAACTTACAACTTTGTTGACAATACAGGACTTGTCTTCAGAAAAATTGCAGAATTTTAAACATATGAAAGTTTTGTGAAGAACAGATTCCGGATTACGCTTCTAATCCATTTGAGTATTTAGGATAAGTTTGGATCGTGGGGGGAGGGAAGAAGGAGATTTATTTCACCTGATTGAAATAAATGAATTTTTTTTTTTTTTTTTTTTTTTGGATAAGGATAGAATGCAAGAGAATAAATGATATTTTTTTTGTTTGATTTAAATGAAAAATAGAAAAGGATACCATCAATTTTACTATAATACTCTTATAAAATAATATTTTTAATATTTTTCGTCATATTTTTTTATCTTTTAATTTAAAATATTTTTTTTAAATATATTTTTTTCTTAAAAATAGTTATTTAATATATTTTCTTATTTTTATAAATTATTTTTATTATTATTTTATATTAAATAAAATTAGAATATTAATGTAAAAAAAGTTTAAAAAAAAAGTAAAATTATAAAAAATAATTTTTTCAATAAAATTGTGAAGAAAATTAAATTTTATTACAACAATAACATCAATCACCTAAACTTTAATTTTAAAATTTAGAATCGATCGTTTAAAAAACAAGTATAAAATGATTAAAAAAATAATAAAATTCAAATTCAAATACATTTATAATACAAAAAATGATGATTTAAATTATTTTAATCCTCATACGTCATTCATTCATATTCGAAATCATCTCTTCAGTTAACCCCTTAACTGTCATATTCTTATGAATACATTACATTCATATTTTTAATGGTCTATTTTGTCGTTTTACTAAATCTCTTATATTTAAACTTTTGATTCTCCTCAACCGTGCATTTTTTTATATTCATTGTATATAGCCAAATCACCTCAAACGATATTTTTAGATCTTATCCACAATTAAGTTCACTCTTAATTTATTGTGTATCTCTCCATTTCTAATCCTATATTTCCTAATTTTATTAAGAAAATTAAATTTTATTAGTTTATATTAAATAAAATTAAAATAAAAAATAGATAATTTCTTAAAAATAAAACAAGGGCAAAGACATCTAAAAATCTTATTTCCTTCCATTTTTGTTCACTTTAAAATGAAAATGATCTTTTAAGAAGAAGAAAAAAGATTACACTCAACTTTTAGTTCCCATCCACGTTTATTTCCTTACCAAACAAGTAAAATTTATCATTTCCTTTTACTTTCACTTCCCCATTTCCTACCACTTTTCAGCCCAAATAAGCTCCCCCTTACTGTGGCATGTTTAGTGAAGCAAAATTGTATTCATAAATAGATTGGAATATACAATGTGTCAAGAAGGGGGAAAAACACTTAAATATACAGAAAGAGACAGATACAAACATTGTATTCAGCAAATCTGTGCACGTGGCTCACCAGAGGAGCCATACAAAACACCATGACTCACCATGACTTGCAAGTCCAGTCCCCCACTGCAAGAAAAATCTTGTCATTTTGAATGCTCAACAACTGCAACAACCTTAAAGAATAATGAAACCAATTCACGCACAGGAGCCCCTTTTTGTATCTAACTAAAGAAAAATGAGTTTCCATGGAAAGTTATAGATAAATGGCATGGTTTTTAACAAATACAGTTCAAATATTTTCATGGTGAGCTTCCATCAACACGATAATCCATGCAGCTTCAGAAACTAAAACCACAAGAGGGGAGATAATGTTGTATATGAACTGCAACAAAACTAAATGTCTCGCATTTACAGTTATACTCGATTTCTCTTGGAGTCATGCGCACCATTTGTACCAAGTTAAATTTACACAATCCGTACCTTATAATTTTCTCATGCAAATCTCATCACTGCAACTGCCATCACTGTTGCGGCTCTGAAGAAAATTTCTTTTATGTTCTTGTCTACTTTACTCATGATTTCGTCTTCTCTCAAGCCCGACTTAGCCGAGCTCTTCCCAATAGACACAATGGTGTCCCTTAATTTGTTCACTGCCCATGAGAGCCAGACCAGCCCCATGCCAAATCCAGTATTAAATATTTTCGATGCACACAGTGGTACCTTTCCATAGGCTACTTTACAGATAACAGAGAAGAGAACTGCAAGGCCAGTCCCTGCGATGCTAGCAGAGAACTGGGTGAGAAGTTGGGGCAGCTCAGGGCCAGCTTTTTTCAGTGGAAGTATTGTCGTTTTGCCATCTCTCCCCTTGTTGATCATCAAGGACAGGAGGGTTTCACATGCGTGCGAGTAGTTATTACTGTGAATGTTCCTCTCTTTAATTGGTTTCCTACTGCTCTTCTTCCTTGGTGATGGTTTCAGCTTTACTTTCTCAGGACTGCAAAATAAAGATAAGCGCAACTGAGTTAATGGATGATAAAGTACTGTTTAAAGTTGATATGACTGAAAGTGAGCATGGAAAAATTGACATCATCAACTGCAAAATTATCTACAAATGCTACCAGGGTTGTCCCTTGTAGAAATGGCCACTAGCGTGCAATGCCCCAAACTATGATAGCTAGCAGACCAAATTTCAGCAGCTCCAATGGCCTTACAATTCTAAAAAGTACACAGTGAGAAGTGATCGCCGACTCATTTGTTAGCCATGCTGTTGAATTGTTTCATTCTCAGGAAACTGCTAATCATGTTATTTGAACACCATGCTACTAGTTGATGGAGTGCGTGATAAAACAGCAAACAACCAAGAAAAAGAAACAGAAACCAATCGACACCGTGTTCATTACCTCTTCAAAGGAGCAACAGTCACCTCTTCCACCCTCCATGGTGATCCAAGTGTTTCACTGGTATCCACCCTGTTCATAAGAATCAGAGTCAGCTGCTGCAGGTGAAATTGAAAGGTTTCGTTCATTCATTTTGGTATCTCCGACACAAAGATGAGAAAAATTGGTTACAACATCAGCCCAATCGATAGCTTTCCAGAACTCATGAGCAACAAAATTACTTCAAATTGATAAAAGATCATAATATAGCAGCTGAAACAGGTCCAACCACAAGTAAAAATGAACTGAGATTTGCTTTTGCACCCTTAAGTCCTCTGAGAAAGAAAGGGGGGATTAACGGTTCCCTCATGCTGACAGGAAGCTATTTCTCTTAAGTAACGCTGACTGGCTACATACTCCAATAATTTGCATAATATGTCTCCAACAATTTTCATATGTTTCAAAATCATTGTTACAATATGAGCTATTGCGGTAAGGGTGAAAATCTAGAAGAAATGAGATTATTATGCATCTGAAATCTAATTAAACTACACAGGATCATGCCAGCACACATTGCTTCAAGTTGGTGAGGCAAGTCACATTGTAGTCAAATATAAAATTAACTAAATCAATATAGCTGATGCATGTATATTGGGCAATTAATCAAGTATATAGTTAAGCATACATACCAACTGAATTGAGGAACCAGTTGGAAGTTCTTCTTTGATCCAGTTAAATCCTTTGATACGTAAAAGTCAGCAAGAAGTGTAAGGAAATCTTTCATCTCACCCCTAGTACCCATGAAAGAGATTTGGCCACCTGGGCCAACCACAAGTTTCGAACTGCAAGTTAAATTCTGAACAAATTCCAAAAGAGGCTTTCGGATTTCAGAACTTGGGTAAAGGAGAAGTGGCTGAGCCTGGGAACCATAAATCGGAGATGCAAGTGATCTTTGATGCATGTCGTTTCTTCGCATTTGTGGCCCCATCAACTCTGATATTAAAGACATATCCAGTCTCTCCCTTTCTGCATCACTTGATCCAGACCCAAGATGCTGCAATATGTTTTCATGTCTTGTACACTTCTCAGCAATACTGGAACTCAAAAGTACAGATTCTGGACATCTTTCTACAACCCACAAATGGAAAAATGTTAGCTGCAATATCACACATTTTTAAGGAGCAAGCAAAGAATTGCAGGATTATTATTTTCTTTGTATTAAGCATTATGTAACCACCAGATCATGTAACAACACCAATGGGCAACATAAGTTTTAGGATGTATTTTCATCCAAGCAAGTGCATGTACCGGAAACTCAATCGAAGCAACTCCACTGAAGTGAACCCCAACATTAGCTAAAATTTCACTACGCTAAATGTGTTCCTTAAGCACCAACCAAGATGATTCTTTCTTAAATTGACTTGTTGCTTTTAGCCAATCACCTTGCTCTTCTCATAGTCAATATAGCTTTGTTAAGAGATCCAACTCGTCACTGAACTTTAAAAGCTGCTGGAACACGGGATGGTAAGTAACAATTTTTCTTTTGTATGACATAAAGGTAGTTACAGGTTATGTTGAGCTTGGTTTCTATGGCAATAGCATTGTTTTTTACTTAACCCTTCTAATTTTTTCTAACTTGTTAATTAGTCCAATCCCAGATGAAGCTAAAATCAATAGCATCCATGTCCTATGAAGTCTAATCAGATAAAGCACTATAAAAGGACAGTTTTTTCTTCTTTTTTATTTTTCTGAGTGCTGACATTTAAAAAACATTAAAAACATAAAGTTTAAGGGGGGAAGAAAAAGGCATATGAAGGTTAGCCACATGTAGAAAAGATCAAGCGCAGTTCTATTCGTACAGAAAAAGATTGACTGCACCTGGAAGATGAAAGCCAACAGATTAGTGCATTAAAATGAGTAATTTTGTTTGACATGGATTACATACTTGAAAAATATAATCCATGATAAACTTGGAAATTAAACATCATCAACATTGACAGAAGTCCAATTATAGGTAACGTTTCTCTAGTGCATAAAATTGGACTTCCTTGCTTAAAGCTAAACAAGATCATCATGAATTGAACATCCAAAAAACTAAGTTGAGATTTGACAAATAACATTTAAAAAAAAAAGGGGCAAAATTTAGAGGATTTGCAATAGAAAAGGACATTACGTAAAAGAATGTTTAGAAAATTAAAAAGTGTATACAAACCAAAGGAATAGATTAATTTTGTTTCAAACCTTTCACATCAAGAAGTGTTGGCCTTGCAATATCAGCATCGATCTTGACAATCTGGTTGGCCTCTGAAAGCCCACTCAATGGTTTCCATGGATCCTCATGCTGATTGGCCCTCAGATTAATGGAACCAGAGCATGTAACATCAAGCCTTGCTCTGGGACCTTGCAAGATAGGTTGAAAATCCTGAAAAGAAACAAGGTTTGAATGCATCGTATAAAATAGCAGCTCCAAGGGAGAAATAAATAATAATCAAGAGAAATTATTACCAGGATTTCAAGACAAGATTGTTGATCCAATCAAGCAAACAATCAACCTAAGGAATAGACATACAAGCGGAGTAACTAACCGAATATGAACAATTAAATTAACTTAGCAACTCTCCAGGTATACAGCACAGAACATACAGACTATTAAGATCGCAAAATCCATGAAGGGTGCAAATAGATTAAACACCATGCAACGGAGGTCCTGGGAATGAGGAACATGCAAAGTCCAAGGGGAAAGAAAATAAACAGCTCATAAAAAGGAGAAAAAATGACCAAAAAAAAAAAAATCAACCACCGGAATGCTGCAAAATATTTTTTGGATTCTTTAATGCTCATGAAATAGTCAGAAAGCAAGTGAATATAGCAAGAGAACATAGTGATTCAGAAAAAGTTATTAACTTGTACATAGTGCATTCACAGGTCGTATTTGGATTGAGCTTAGTGCATTCACAGGTTGTATCCGGATGGAGCCTAGCCATCTCAAATAATCTCCTCTTGGCTAAAAATAACTCTGGATTGCATCTTTTATTCCGCATCCATCCATGTACGCCTGAAATCCGTATTTGTGCAATCATTTTCATTCTGTATTGTTCCATAATTGTATGATATCTTATACCATAAAAGCGTAACGGGATCATTTAGGAACTTTAAGAAAGTAAAACAAAAAATAGATCTCAATGAAAATGGCATCACTAAGCTTAAAGTATCCAACAAATTTTATTTCAGACTCATTCTTCTGTTGCTACAAGCAAATTGAAAAATAACATACCACTGACACAATCTTCAAGAAAACTAGCAAGCAGTTAGAATCCAATAGAACCAGACCTCTTAAAGGAATCACTTTGAAGAACAATGAACCAAGTCATGGCTCTAACCTTGACAAAACAATAATTCTAACTTGAAAGATTGTAAAAAAAAAAGGAAAAACTAATTAAGACAGGCATATTTGAATAATCCAGGATGAAACAAGATATGAACACAAAAGGGCAGAAACATAGGGTTAGTGGCACCTTTAAGTTATTAACTAAGAAATCCAATTCCGGAAAAAATATATATATAAATAATAATAATAAATCAAGCATTGAGCTATTGTTTTACAAGTCCGAAAACTCCACCTAGGAAGTCAAACCAAAACAAATAAGGAATTATCCAGTCGAAACCCTATAAAGCCCATTGAGGAAATGTGTCCACCGAAAAATCATGCAGCTATTATGAACAAAATCCAAATTTCTACCAACCCAAAATTAAATAAAAAACCCTCACTAGATGAATATAAAATCAATCCAAACTAGCTGCAAATTATGAATCCAAATTACACATTAGTGGGACCATATATGTCAACAACCCAATTCGACACCAAAAAGCACCAGTATCATCCAACAAATGTTGCAAAACATGAACTCAAACCCAGTGAAAACCAAACATTACCAAACAGTCACAAACCAAAAACTCATCAAACCAAAAATCCATTCGATGAACAAACGCAAAACCGCACTGACAGGAACCAACAAATTCAACAACACAAACAAGCAACGGATAGGATATGAATCAAACCTGAAATTTAACATATTAGAGTGACAACATATGCCAACAACCTAATTCAACAACAGTAAGCATTGAACTCAAACTCAAGTAGAATGGAACTCTCTAAAACTCCCACAAGACGATAATTCATCAAATCAATCACAAATCAGAAACAAACATAAAACCCAACAAGATATGAACCGATATATTCCAATTATAACAACAAATTCAAGTATCGAAACATAAAACCTCACAAGATCAAATAGAGAACACAGCAATCAAGCCTGAAAATTAAATAATCACACTCACTATTTGACGAAGAACAAATTCAACACCAAAAAGCAAACCCCAGAAAAGTTCGACAAACCTAAACGGACAAATCAATAAAATTAAACATCCAACATATGAATCAAATCTTAAAATTACCTTAGAAGGCTTAGACAAGGCTTGGTCCTGTTGAAACAGCACGGGAGGAGGACAATAAGTACTAGAAGCCATCAAGAAAAGCTCACTCATATCTTCTGAGAGAAACCCAGTTCAGAAAATCAAACTTTCTGAGACCAAAGTTTCTCTCTTTATTCCCAAAAGGGGTATGTCAATTCATCAAAAGCTTATCCAACACCCGACCTCAAAAATAAAAATTTCCAATATTTGAGATTTCGGGGTTTTTTAAGTGATCCTCGAAAACCCCATAAAACACACAAAGAATTTTGCGTGCTTGTGATTGGATTTTCTGTATTAAGGATCTGTGGTTGACGATTGGGATTCCCTCGGATGAATCTATCTGGGTGGGGTTGCTGAATCCAAACGAAAGTCAATTCATGTTGTTTGGAATTTTCCTATGATATGGGTTCTTCTCTTGTGTTTCACATTCACTTGAGTTGTTTTTTTTCTTCTTTTCCATTTTCCCCCTTTTTTTGGGTTTTTCATCTGTCTTGGTCAGACTTGGTGGCTTGGCTTGGGGGTCCATGGGGTATGAACCAGGTAGGCTTTAGGACTTTGATGGAATTTCAATTTACTAATTTTGGTGTACTAGATCTGGAAAAAAATTTGAATTTTGTTACGATGAGGTGGTTGAAAAATCTCGACAAATTTTAATTTGATTTCATCTCTATATATTAATATTTTTATTAAAATAAAAACTTTAATGATTAAAAATTTTAAACTGAACTCAACTCATTTTAATATTAAGTTTTCCAAGTAAATTTAAAATAAATTAATTTTTTAATAGATGTACATGGTTTAAATGTTTATACCAATATCTATAATCTCATTTATATTTTAAATTATTGAATTATTAACTCACTTTATTTGTAATTTTTCTTTTCTTTTGTTTAAACTCTAAACATATAACACAACTAAGATATAAAAGTAGAAAATTGGATGTTAAAAATTTTTTATATGATTAAAATTTTTTTTGTCTTAATTGATGTGATAGAAGATTTGAAATCATTCGACTAAACAGATATATATATGACTATTATACATGAAATTTTAAACTTTGACTTAAATACTTTTAGAGACTTGATCTACCATCCCTCTAAAAGAATTCTCAACCCACCATTATTATCTAACTAAATAATAATAATAATAATAACAACAACATTTGAATATATGACACTTAAAATGAATAACGACGTTTTATTTTTTAGGACAGTTTAAATGATAAATTTTTATTTTTTATTTTTTTCTTTTGATTTAATCCTGATTATATTTTTTTATATTAAAAAAAATGCTTTACATATTGCACCGTCCCAAGAGGATCTCAAAACCAAGCAACAAACCCCAACAACGAATATGGACAATGAGGATCCCAAACAGACCCCATGACCAAGCAATCAATGAAAATCATCTGATGGGTAATGAAGAGACAAAATCGAGAAAACAGATTTTACGAAAGGGTTAAGTTTCAAGGATCAGAGTGACTCCTTTCAAGAGCAGAAACGAAGAAGTGAGAAGAGAGAAGAAGAGAGGGAAGAGAAAATCTCGGCCTTGGCACCGGTTGTGGAGACATTCTCTCTCTCTCTCTCTCCCTCAAAATAATAATAAATTTACCAAAAAATGCAGATAAAATAAATACTAAGCTTTGGTCAACGTAAGCTCGTCGGTCATCAAGGCGCGCCTCACGACCACATGTTGGGACCCCGTCGGCTTCGGCCGGTTATTTAGACCCCCACTCGCTTGACATTAGTCGAGTAACGCGTGGATTACACGAAAGTCAAACAACATTGACGATTTCCTTAATAATGATATCACAGGTTTTTCAAGTTAAAAAAGAAATGAAAGAAAAATTAGAGGATGTTTTGCTTTAATGTATATTTCCCCTATCCGATTTAAAATTTCTTTAAAAAATTTTAATTAATTGCAGGGAAATTTTATTTATTTACAATTGATTATAATGTGATTAGAAAGTTGATTATTATATAAATCATACTACTAATATTTTATCTACTTTTATTAAAAATTTCAATGAAAAAATTAAAACAATAATTGATAAAAAGCCATATTTTTTTTGGATTAACTATTATTCATTTACAATCAGCGCTTGAATTTTGATTTTAATGATTAAATCTTTAAGAGAGTTAAAAGTGGTATTGAAAGAACAAAACAATGTGATAGTTGTAACATATATCATTTTTTTAACACAGTCAAATTTATATATTTCTTAATTATAATCATATAAATCGTTAATAATAGGAGAAATAATAGAATAATAAAGAATTTTGTGATTTAATGAATAATAGAGTATATCTTATATAACAACAGTCACGTAAAATATTTTTTTTGATAATTTTTTCTGTGTTTAAAAATTATTTTATCTATGCAAGTTTGAAAAATAATTAATTATAACAGAAAACACAAAGTAAAGTTTTATTAATTATGGTTATACAAATTTGTTGAAAAAATAGAGAATATCGCGATATAATGAGTCATATCGTTTCCCGCTTCTATACTTGGATTATTTTCTATCTTATTTAGAATCTCCCTTTAAAAAAAATAAAAAAAAAAAAAAACCCAACAACTTGATTGGTTACACTGTTGTGAAATTACCTAAATGCCCCACAGGAGAAACTTAATCCGCGCAGTATCCCCACTTTTGAAAATTACTGCGTAAACCAAAAAGAAAAAAGAAAATTACTGCAAATTATTTATTTATAGCCTATTTCCTTCTCTTTTTTTTTTTCTCTCTCTCTCTCCCCTCATCCTCATCATCAGATGACATACGTTACGGTCTCTCTCTCTCTCTCTCCGAATCACAAAGCTTTCGTTGCCTGAAAACCCTAATTCCCTCTCTTGAATCAAATCAAATCAAGCCAATCAAATCCTAATCTCCCAGTCAAACCCTAAATTCTTCAACAAAACCTCCAGATCTCACCTTAATTTCACACCAAACTGACTCTATTCATCCATTTCTCCATCTAGGGCATGGGAAAGGTTTTTCAAGAAACCACCAAGCCCTTCTCATCTCCATCATCGTCCTCATCATCACCGTCGATTTCTACATCAACGTCGATCACCGACACGGTGATCGGTTCCCACCAGTTCAAGATCACCGGCTATTCGCTCTCGAAAGGGATCGGAATTGGAAAATACATCGCCTCTGATACTTTTATGGTTGGAGGTTATGCTTGGGCGATTTACTTCTATCCAGATGGGAAGAGCGTCGAAGATAATGCCTCGTATGTCTCGCTTTTCATTGCGTTAGCGAGTGAAGGGACGGATGTTAGGGCTTTGTTTGAATTGACGCTGTTGGATCAGAGTGGGAAGGAGAGGCATAAGGTGCATAGCCATTTTGGGAGGACGTTGGAAAGTGGGCCTTATACGCTTAAGTATAGAGGCAGCATGTGGTGAGTTTTAGGTTTTTTTTTTTTTTTTTTTTTTTTTGAATTTGTGAATTGGGTTTGTTCTAATCTTCGGGTGGGTTCATAGGCTTATAATTATTTGTGTTCGAGTTTTGTTGCACTGTAGATTTTGGGATCGTGAATTGGATTGTACTCTTGATCTTGTTCTTGTTTGTTCCTCTTTTGTTTTAATTGCTATATTTTGCACTGTTTGTGCTGGGCTTTGTTGCATCGTTGGGTCCCTCTGCCATTCTTTATCTTCTTAGTTATATTTTTGTTTTTTGGGGTTTTACTGTATAATTTTTAGGAGAACGTTAGAAAGTGGGCCTTATACGCTTATGTACAGTGGCAGCTTGTGGTGAGTTTTAGGTTTTTTTTTTTTTTTGGTTGAATTTGTGAATTGGGTTTGTTCTAATCTTGGGTTGGGTTCGTAGGTTTATGATTATTTGTATTTAAGCTTTGTTGCACTGTAGATTTTGGGATTGTGAATTGGATTGTACTCTTGATCTTGTTCTTGTTTGTTCTTCTTTTGTTTTAATTGCCATGTTTTGCACTGTTTGTGGTGGGCTTTGTTGCGTCGTTGGGTCCCTCTGCTATTCTTTATCTTCTTTTTTGGGGGGGGGGGTTTACTATATAATTTGATTGTTTGTCTTTGGGTTTTGTTGTTTGTGATACATATAGAGGTTGCATTCTAGTATAATGTGATTCTGAATGCTTTTGCACGTTGAAGATGCAAGAATTGTTCCCAGTAAACCGTTATTTTTATTTATTTGTATGTGGTAAGCAAAGAAGCCTCCTTCATAATCTATTTTGTGGTTTCATTTCTACAGTGATTTTTTTGGGTGATTTGTTTATTTTCATATTTAGAGTTTTTCTTAGATTAAGAACAAATTAGCAGCGTGAAAGTAGGTGACCGATTCCAATTACTGTAAAGGCAAAAACGTGGAAGAATTGAGGATTTGAGTTTCTAGGATTATCTGATGGATTATGTGGAAAGGAATTCGTAATCTGTATGCTAATTTGGGAAGTAGTTACTATTACTAAAGCTGTATCTTAAAGATCAGAGGTATTGTGGTGGACCATTCATTTTTTTATTGTCTAATTAGCAATTTAGCATAACAATTGTTAAGTTCTGGAGATTGGGCATGCTTTGGAGATATGTGTTCCAGTTCTTGTTTTGTGGAAATTCTGCTGCCTTGGGACAGATGATCGATCAAGCTTTTAATTTGACTCTTTAAACGAAGCTGTCTAGTTTTGTTTCCAAGATGTATTTTAGAGGGAAGCAAAATATCGTTAAAACAAGTAAGAAATGATGACTGCCCCTGGGGATGTGGGCAGATGTTGGCTGGAACAAGTTACTGACTACTTGTGGTATAATGAGTGTGATGGATTTCTGCTCAACCTAAATTTCCTGGCCTTATTGTGGTTACCTTGTTACTGCCACAATTTTGCATCTTATCCTGTTATTAGAAATATTAACATGCAACAATACTAGAGAATTTTCAGTTGCTTCCCACAGTAGACATACTGTAAATCTCCTCAATGGCTTTCCCCAAAACCTACATTCGCACTTACACCATAACTAAGTTTATTTGTAGCCTGTGGAAATCATATATTGAGTTAGCCAATAGATTAATCTTAGTAGTGGTGAAAAGGTATGAGATTACAATGGGGAGTAGAAGAAAGCATCTGTTTCTTGGTGAAAAGGGCACATGGATTCTATTTCGATAGCACAGTATTGAAAATATCCGTGGAAGATCCTTCACAGGATGTCTAATGTGATAGTCTAATGATCTGAATGTTTGTGCACATTAAAGAAGGAGATTGCTATTGAATGCTTGAATTGAACCTGAATGCAAATGTGTTGATGCTTATTTTGACTGCTGTTCGCTCTTTGTTCCATAAGTTGAAATTTTTTATTTTGCAGTTTGTTCTAACATGGTATATTGTTTGACGATAGTCTGACTAGAACATGGCCGCATTCCACATGGTGTATCTGGATTCATGCTCTCTTTGGCTCTGTCCTGAACTCTAGGAAGGAGTCTTGTGTGACTAAGTGCTTGAGACATGGCTAATCCTGTTTGTCTGACCCTCCTGGTCTAGCCAATTGAATATCTAAAATACTGTGATTAAACCACTGCTGCTTGTAGTGGGCTCATTCTATCTGTATCGTTTATGGAATTGTGTTTCAAGACATTTTCCTTTGCATTTCTGTGGAATATTTTTCTCTGTTTGAGTTTACAGAATTCCTTTGCTCTGTTGGTTGCTAAATGAAGCTTGCTTTTGTGATTTTCTTTTAGAGGTGGCTTGGTGTGCCTGTTTTTTGTATTGTTTTGAAAGAACTGACTGTTTTGGTTGTCATTTGTCTGTTGCATGTCTCAGGGGTTATAAGCGTTTTTTCAAAAGAACTGCTTTAGAGACATCAGACTATCTCAAGGATGATTGTCTTTCTGTCCATTGTAGTGTTGGTGTGGTTAGGTCACACACCGAAGGTCCTAAAATTTACTCTATATCAGTACCACCTTCGAATATTGGTCAGCATTTTGGGCAGCTACTTGAAAGTGCAAAGGGCACTGATGTTAATTTTGAGGTTGATGGAGAAATCTTTGCTGCCCACAAGTTGGTTCTTGCAGCTCGTTCACCTGTATTCAGGGCGCAACTTTTTGGTCCTATGAAGGATCAGAATACCCAGCACATAAAAGTTGAGGATATGGAGGCTCCAGTTTTTAAGGTCAGGACATTTATTTCTTTCTGTTCCTATTTCTATATATTCATCTTGGCTGTATGACTCATTGTAATGCGTATAAATCATATGTGAGCAAATGAATATTTAAAACCAGCTGAATGTAAAGTCTTTTGGATGTATTTGTATTTAATCATGCTTGTTTCATGTCTATCAAATATGGAGGATATCTATTTACCAGCTGATTTCTCAGATCACAATAATTTGTTTTTGCCATGGGTATGAAAATTTCCCCCTTTTCAGTGCATGATAGTTTTCATGATGTACTTGGCCCTTTTTTACCAGCTTCTCTGCACATTCCATAGCCATCTAAATATAATAAGCACTTAACTGTTTGTGTCAAATATGTTTGATGAGCAATCTTATATGGGTTGATTGACCTTTCAAAGCCCAATGTAGTCATGTTGCAGCTATATGAATTCTTAAATTGCTTAAGATGCATTATGATGCATCTTGTAGATGTTTAGGAATTTGGATGCTAGGATTAACTTTTGCCATCACAAGTACTGTGGAATGCCTGAAGTGCCCGCAGTTTATTTGTTTTTTCTTCACTCATAACAATACATGTGTTATTAAAGAATGGATATTATGCTAGTATAGCTCATGATGCATATGAGTTGAATTTATCATCAATAGCAAGTGTTGAAACTCTTATGTTCATTGATCGACGTTGTTCTTTCCTTACTGTTTGCTGTCTTGGGTTATGCCCCTTGATATCTGTTAATTTTAAATCACAAAGAAGGAAAACAATGTTGTAAGATAGCAATTGACTGTGGTCTATCATGGGGGTTTTCCTGACTTTAGTATTATAGCCCTTTTGTAAATCAGTGGCAATGCCTTGGGGTGATTACATTTTGAGGCTTGTGGTCTTGATGTGGATGTTTTTGAATTAACAAAAAGGACTTGGACAGTGTTCAATATAGTCCATACCACAATCTTCCATTGTGAAGAGCTTCATTGATGTTGTTCTCTGGCCTGTAGGAAATCAGTTGTATAATATATAAATAGTTGTTGGGTGTAGGACATAGCTTGTTTGTAACATCAGAAACATACTTCTGATTCCTTTGGCAATAAATGTCAAATATTTATTCGCTGTTCTTTGTTGGCAAATATGTTGAGTGGGAGGGGAATTTAAAGAATTTACTTTCCATAAATAGAATTAAATGTAGTGGAACAACTGAAGTTATTAATGCTTGAAATCACTGCTTGAAATCACAGAAGGCCTTGCCTAAAAGGTAAAAGGTTTTGTGTCCACAGAGCAGTTGTCCAGAAAATGAGTCTGTGTTTTAGGTCTGCATGGGGTGTCATTTATGGAAACAGATGGGGGACTAGGAGACTGGACTTATCACCATATCAACGGTGATTTTGATTTTCTGATGTGAAATTCCTCTATCCTTTTTTTCTTTTTTTTTTTGGGTCCTGGTTTAGTCACCACCCGGTATCCGGATCTGTGTCCCTACTAAATCGGATTGACCTTCTGTCTGACCCAGAATGGGGGAGGTTTCCCACCGCGGTTATTTTACGTTGCCAAGGGGACTTGAACCCGAGCGCTTGGGAACGGAATGCAATGCCCTTCCCATTGCACCCAACCTGCGGTGGTTGAAATTCCTCTATCCTTAGAGTGCGTGCGTGCGTGCGTGCGTGCGTGCGTGCGTGCCCGCCCGCCCGCCCGCCCGTGTGTGTGTGTGTGATCATATTTGTTTTTTCCTTTTTTTTTTTGGGGGGGGCGTTGGCAACGGGACTTGGATACTGGGATTGTACTAGTAAAAAATATATATATATATATATATATTTATCACTAGGCCTGCAGAGACCTGGTTTTTTATTTTCTTTTTACACTTATGTAGCTGTTATCATTGTAATTATTTTTTGTGGTGCCTCTTATTGGATCATGCTGGAAGAGGAGTCTTGGAACTTTGGTCATTTGCTAATGATAACTAAGCTCAAATTGATGGAGATATATTTCAAAACCAGAATATTTGGTATAGCTTGGGGTTGGCTTGCTGAATTAGGATCTTTTTCTTCTTCATATAAATAGGATCTTCTGAAGCATTTTCTCATATCAGAATATGCAATGCTTCTAGTTTTGGAGAAAGAATCAACAAGGTTGTCATAGAGACTGCTCCAACAGCATCAACTGATTTTAGATGTTTAATAAGACAATAAAAGTTTAATGAAGGGGCCATATGATTGATTTGCTGTCTAATTTTATGAAAAAAAGGATTCCATAAGAGTTTTGAATGTCAAAAGCCTGTGCATTTAATTGAGATAATGTAGAACTGAATGAGTGACCCTACTGGATAATGTTCAACTAACACATTTGTGAGCATTACTGTTTGGTTTGTTGGAATGATTCGAGGATTGTTTTCATATTCGTTGAAAATCTGGTATGCATTACTTTTATGTATATTTTGACTATTTTTTTAAAATCAATGAAAGGAAAGTATAGTTTTTCCTTTTTCTATCTCTAAACCCACCATTTTCCCTTTTTTTGGTTATAATTTTTGTTTTTCCCTCTCTCTCTCTCTCTCTCTCTCTAAACCCCCTTTCTTTTAATCACTTCTCACTAAACCCTAAAATCTCCACATTTTTTCTCTCTTTTTGATTATGAAACCACGAAACGCTAGGCAGTCAATTTTGAAGATTGTGAATGTAGTTTCTCTCCCACTCTTCCCTCCACTTATTCTTTTTCGATCATATGGATTATGATCATATCATAACAGGCAAGCATAAACACCGTTCATCGTTCCACAACTCGGATGATGGTTTTGTACTGATGTTACTACCTCATTATCGAAATTTTTTTCCATGCGATGTCTATCTAACCCTCTGCTTATGCCTTATGGTTTTGAAGGTGCATCACTATTTTCAGAAGCACTATTTATGGGAGTGGTACAGTGTCATCATTTTCCTTTACAACTAAGGGCTTATGCCAAGCATCCATACCCAGATAGCAAACTTTATGCTCAATTCTGCAAAACCTCCTGAAACTGCAATACCATGAATTGCGACCAAAGTTGATAAATTGTAACATTTATACCATGGGTTTAAACTACTATGGCAATCATAAATCACGTTTAATTACAGAGAGAGAACAGTAGCAGCTTACAAACAACAATTTCTACAGAGATTAATCTGATATGATAAAAAATAATCAGATGGGGCGAAGAGTAAGAGAGAAACTACGTTTAAAATCTTTAAAATCGATTGCCTAGTGTTTCATGGTTTTATAATTTAAGAGAAAAAGAGAAGAAAGTCAAGATTTTAGGGTCAAGTGAGATGTGATTAAAAAAGAAATTGGTTTTAGACAGTGGAAAAAAAATAAAAAATGGAAAAATGGGGGTTTAGAGATGGAAAAAGAAAACCACTTTTCCTATTTTTTTTTTATTGATTTTAAGAATTGACCAAAATGTGTCCACATGGACTGCCACATAGGGATTTGGTCAAAATAGCATTATTCTAGAAGTTTTTTTTGTAAGAGAATGTGGATATAAGTTGGTATGTCAGCCAATAATTGTTTTCATGTTAGTAGGGTTTAACCTGGTGTGGTTGTAAGTACCTAACCTGTTTACTATGGAATCTATACTGCTGAGCAGGGAAAGAAGAAAATGAGGCTGGATCATAGTCGGTTATCACGTAGGTCCATTTCATGTGATTTCTTTTGTTCTGGTGGCATCTTGAATTCTTAGTAGCTCCATAGACTCGAATAGCTTATTATTTTGGTTCGGTTACCCCTTTTGTCAATGCCATTCTCATAACAGAAAAGCGAGATCATAGGTACTCCATGGGGATGCTTGGTTAAAGTCTCTTTCTTCTTTGTTCGTTTCAATAGCACATGCTTTTATTGGAGATATCTTCAATAGAAAGAGAAATTAAGTTGTCAGTAGTAATTTAAACAAAACAAAAAATTGAGCTCTAGAAAAACTGTATAATATTTCAGTGGATCCTTGTTTGATGTTGTATAACAACCCCACCAGCTTAACCTGTCATTGCAGAGGTTAAATTAGAGTATTTGAAAAAGAGCATGTTTTATGATTTGAAACAAATTTTTGTGTATGAGACCAACAAACGAAAATTGGATAGTAAAATGGAGGTATGGAGTCCATGTGCATGTGTCATTATTTTGGTCTATCCTTTAGGTGATTTAAGATTATCAAATTCTTTAGATGTTATATGTTATGTAGTTATATCTCTCGTGTTCTTTGAATTACATTTTTACATTAATAACTTTGCAGTTACTTGTGAGATGAATGTTATTAACTTTATTTGCTTTTAAGTTTTGGAACATTTACAAGATTCGATGTATCAAATTATTGGAAATTTGAAGAGGGTTCTAAGCATAACATTTAAATATCAAACTATGAGTGCTTCTCTCTTTCAATCTTTTCCCTTTACACCTTTCCAGATTAAAAGATCCCCCAACATAGCCAAGTTTCTATCTTCAGGATAATCGGGGTGTAAACTGTCAGGGAACTCATGGGATAGTGATGTTTTGCTTTAAACTCTATATCTCTCTTGTACTTTAAATTACTTGTTTACTTTTTCTTTAATAAATTTGCATTTACCTGTGAGATGAATATTATTAACATTATTTTTGCTTCTAAGTTTTGGGAACAGTTACGACATTTAGTGTATCAAATGGTTGGAAATTTCAAAGTGGCTCCTACGCATAACATTTAGATTTAATTTGATTAAAGAGAATTTGAGGAGAAAAGACATGAGAGAGATCAAACTTTGAGTGCTTCTCTCCCTCTCTCTCTCTCTCAATTCTTTCCATGGTAGTTAAAAGTGAAAAGCGCAAAAAAGCGACAGACCTTCCAGGGGCTTAAGCGCAAAGCGAAGCGCAGGCTTTTTCATATAAAGTGCACTTAAGATATAAAATTAAAATATATATTTGAATATACGATAATAGCGCATGAAATATGTTATAATACTAGAATATCAACATACATAAAAGTTAAAACTTTTAATGACAAGAAAATACACTAAAGACTAGAAAACTTAGCACAATTAAGTTTATTAACAAGCTCATTTTCTGCATGAAACTCAAAACAACAACAGATAGAGGCATCAGATGATGACATTTTGCCTGTAGAACAACACAAATGGAAAAGAAATTCATCTTCAATACCATTAAATCAGCTGCAGAACATACACTTTAAGGGAACAAAGTAGTCGACTAGTCATTGCAGCAAACACTTTCAATAAACCCAATAAACACTTTCAAATATGGGCAGAGCAAAAAAAATAACACAGACAAAAAAAATGGGCAAAACAGGGGGGAAATTGCAGAACACGGGGAAAATTGCAAATCAAAGGAAAAAAAGAATTACAGTACAGCAATTGAAAGGAAAAAGAAAAGAAAAGAGGCCTGAAGAGGATGCAGCAAGAAGAAGAAAGAGGATTCAGGAGAGAAAAAAAAAAAAAAAAGAAGAAGAAAAAAGAGAGAGAGAACTGAAAAAGGATGCAGGAAAAAAATTGCAGAACTGAGAAGAAAGGAAGAAAGAAAGAAAGAAAGCAAGAAAGAAAGAAAGCAAGAAAGAAGAAGAAGAAGAAGAAGAAGAATAGGCAGAACCGAGAAGAAAGAAAACAAGAAAGAAGATGAAGAAGAAGAAGAAGAAGAAGAGCAGAAGTCAGAACCAAGAAGAAAGAATGAAAGAAAGAAAGCAAGAAAGAAAGAAAGAAAGAAGAAGAAGAAGAAGAAGAAGAGGCAGAAGTCAGAACCGAGAAGAAAGAATGAAAGAAAGAAAGCAAGAAAGAAAGAAAGAAAGAAGAAGAAGAAGAAGAACTGAGAAGGAGGAGAAGAAGAAGAAGAGAGATGCACCTGGTAGATTAGATTTCTTTCTATAGCTGGCCAAGAGAGCAGAGATGGCTGAGAGCAGAGATGGCTGAGAGAGCAGAGAGCAGCTGCGTTGGTGTGTTGCTAGGGTTTCCAAACATTTTGACATAAAAAATTGCAATCTAGTGTATATCATCCATGAAACATAACATAGACTATCACATCTTCACTAATAATAACATCCAACGGTCCAAATTATATTAGAATTACTAAATTAAAAAAAATGAAAAAATGAAAAAGCCACGCTTTTCGGCGCTTTGCGCTTTTTGCACTTTTTTGCGCTTTTTGTGCGCTTTTTCATCTGTGTTGGGCTTTTTCCGGAAAAAGCCCTAAAGGCGTGCCTTGCTGCGCTTGGCGCTTAAAGCGCGCTTTTGACTACTGGGATCCTTTCCCCTCCCACCTGTTCAGATTGGAAGATCCCCCAAGCCTAGCCTATCTTCGGGATGATCAGGGTGTAAACTGTTGGGGAATATGGGATAGTGATGTTTTGCCTTGAAAAATTATATCTGTGGTAATATGTTTTCAAGAGTGTTGATGTAAGTAATCACTCCTTGGTGTTTCTTTCTTTTTGGGGAGGGGGGGACTTTGATGGCTAAATTTCGTAATTGGATAATTTAAATCTCCCGTCAGGGTTGTTTACAAAACATCAATGTAACTGAAATATCCCTTTTATATGAGTCATATTTTTATAATGTATGTAATTGGTGTCAAACTTTTGAAAGAAACATGGCATTGCTGACTTTTATGAGTTTGGTTCCATTTCTAAATGCCTCAAGAAGGCCTTCGGCAAAGCCTGGAAATCTTTCACCTTGCGCTGAGTATTGAACAAGTGTAGGTCAAGTGATTAACTGCGAAATGAGATGGATGTTTCACAGTGAAATTCACTTGTGCTGTTTTATCATCTGAAGCTTTTAGCCAAGTCTGATATTTGAAGTAATTAACATTTGGTACTTAATTACTTATAGCTTTGCTTAAAGCAGCGGCATGATTTGTCTTTCGCTTTTGGCTCGACTATTCTTTTGCAGGCCTTACTTCACTTTATATACTGGGATTCTCTGCCTGATATGGAAGAGCTCACCGGTTTGAACACAAAATGGGCTTCCACATTATTGTCCCAGCATCTTCTTGCTGCAGCAGATCGTTATGCTTTGGACAGGCTCAGGTTGCTCTGTGAGGCAAACTTATGCGAAGATGTAGCTATAAACACTGTTGCTACTACACTAGCCCTGGCAGAGCAGCACCACTGCTTCCAGCTGAAAGCTGTGTGCCTCAAATTTGTTGCTATGCCTGAAAATTTGAGAGGTGAATTTCATCCTTGCACTTGGGAAATCAATCTCAAATAGAATTCAACTACTGCTTTAGCTTTCGATGTTAATAACTGTAATTGGTATTGGACTGCCATCAATCTGTTTTAAATAGTCATCTAGTTAATATCATACTGGTCAACCTCTTCTAGCTGCAAGAGTTGCATAATATGTAGATATTGGTCATGTTGGTGTCAGTGTGCACCTATAGAGATACTTGCATCTGTTATGGTCTGATTCCTTTGTTACTGGGTGGGAAGATGTTCAGCTGCGTTTTCGCCTGTGAGAAAACATTTTTCACTTCTTTTCTCTTGGGACTGAGGTTCTTCTCTGTGATTGGTGAGTGCAATGTTATAGGTGCTTTTAGGGCGGCAATTTTGTGAAAATGCTCTTAAGGCAGATTATATCCTACTTGACCTGCCTGTGATCCTTCTTTGGTTCAACAATAAATTCTAGTCATAAGAAACTTCTGCAATTGTTGGCTCGCTCTGTCTATGTCAGAGATTCTATGCTTGAAGGAGTTGCCTGACTTGATATTGTTCTTTGCTTATGCTACTTTTTGTTTTTTCTTTTTTTTCTTTTATCCCTGCAGCTGTGATGCAAACAGAAGGCTTTGACTACTTGAGGCAAAGTTGCCCCACTGTCTTGACTGAACTGCTGGAGTACGTTGCCAGGGTGAATGAGCACTCTGTTATTGCGAGCAGGCATGGAAATGAAGCTATTCTAGATGGAAGCGACATTAATGGTAGACGGGTGAAGCAAAGGCTGTAAACCTAGCACGTTTGCTTGGATTACCCCCTTGTAACCCCAGAAAAAAAAAACAACAAAAAGAAAGAAAGGAAACCCAAAAAAAAAAGTTAGAAGGAAAGTAGAAAACCTAGGGAGAGCCTTTCTAGGATTAGAAAACATTTTTCTACTTGAGGGTCGTCCAATTTGTAAGAGATGTAAATTCGGTCATCTATTTTGCATCGACGTTTGTCCTGTAACTTGAAAGCATATCGTAGTGGCTTGGTTTTCTCTCGTCTTTGGTTCCTTTGTATTTTGTAGGTTCTGTATTATCATTAACTAGTGTGGCTTTGTTATTCTTTGTTAGCTGCCTCACTTGCTAAAGACTACCATTGAAACCCTGTTTGCATTCTTGAGCAATAATGTGGAATCCCAGAGAAGATGTCCCAGCATCTTGTCCCAGCATCTTGAGCAATTCAAGATTGCAATCTTAGGCAACAGATTTCCCACAGATGGTGTTGTCCTGCTGCTGCTGGAAAATGTTTGCCCATACTTAACATGTCTCCCAATTTTTCTAATGGTAATAGACATCCAAATTTTCTCAAATTTGAAAATATCATTAATCAATTGTTTTTGTAGCAGTGATACAGCTATTTATTAGTTTGGCCATTGCCACTGGTTTTTCACGCATTTATGCATTGCACAAGTTTATTAATACATGTTTAAAAGGTAAAATTAAGATTAAATGAAGAAAACAACACTCAAAATCAACAAAAAAACACACGTAGGCACACATATGTATTAGTATAATATAAATAATTATGTATATTTTATTTTAAAATTAACAACAATAAAGGGGATGGCCGTTTGAGAGACAATATTTTAGGGATAATATTCAAAATGTCAACCTTATTTTCAAGATATTATGCATATTCTATTTTGAAATCCAAAACCGATAATTTTCTCTCTCTTCTTTCCTCCTCACATACTTCAAAATCAAACATCAAGTTATGGATAATTACTCCTTTAAAAATGATGGTCGTAAAAGTACTGATTATTATTAACTTCTCTTCTAAAAATATTAACTATAAGATAGATTTTTACTTTGTTTTTTTGGTTGATTATGTTATACAATCAACAAGGGAAAAAACTTAGATTTAAGAAAACAATTTCTAGAAAGTAAATTTTTAAAAGCATTTATGTCCATAGTCAAGTAAACCTTAATTAGGAGAGCATCACACTAATAAAAGCGTTTACTCTCTCTCTATACAAGATCATTCTATTCTATGCAGTTTTTTTTTTCATATCTGTTTACTTCTTTTAGTTGATATAATTTATGGGTTTTATTATTTTGTGTTAAATTTTGGTGGATAATTTTTAATTGGGTTACGATACTGAGCCTTGAGAATGCTCGTGTGATTGATCAAGATAAGTATCCCCACATCGTAATTTTAATTTTTTTTCCCTACTTATTATTTTATTTTGGTACAGATTAAGAAACGCGATAATGAGTATTTTTGTTTTTTGTCTTGTAATCATTCGTGTTTATATCACTAAGCCGATTTTAAATGGTCAGTTAGGTCTCCTTTCAATCACTTATCAAGTTTCAGATAATCGCACCACGATTGAAAGATGGCAAGATCATGACTAATTGAACAGAAATCGTTGTTTGTGAAAAAGGTTTTATGGGATGCATTGTTCTTGACAATGTTTTAAGCCATTCGGTCCTTGCAGCAGCACTCCTAACTTTCTATATCATTGATTAGAATTTAGTAAGGGTTTATGCAAGGTCTTGATTCCCTTTTCGTTTTGCCTCGTGTGAAAGTTAAGCGAATGCAACTAAGGCAGCCACTCAATCCACGTTTGAATTCCATAGGAATGGTACATTTATTTCCTAAATTGGGTACAATCATTTCTAGCGTGTCCATCTTCATTCCCTTGGTACCATGGACTGCAATTCAAATGGCAGGCGCTGGCTGAACTGTTATAAGCCAGCCCACTTGGTGCCATCATGTTGATCTTAAAGCAGAAGAATGAATGTGTAGTCCTCTGTTAGTTTGTAGGATTTTCATAGAATATTATGACCGCCATATTTATTATGGTAATGCAAATACTAGAAGCAGTAGTAGTAGATTTGTACTGTACTGGTACACAACCTCTCTTTATTTCACACACCATGTAATCCGGTCTAACATGATCTATTGGCTTATTCAGCAGCAGCAGTTGTAGAGCCATCAGAGCTGAAGGCAACTCAAAATTCAATCCATTTATTTGAGATACTCTGCAAACCACTCCAACATGTTTTGATGAGCTTCTTCTGCAAATTTCACAGCTGCTGCATCTTCATGGCTGTATCTCACAGTCCATCCATGTGCAACTCCTGGGAATATTTTCACATACCCATTCACCTGTCCAAGACCGGCATAAACTTATATTTTTTGCAAAGATACAAATCAGGACCAGATGTAAGTAAGGATTATACCTCTGGCTTAGTCGACAAAACCTCCTCAAATTGTTTGAGGAGCTCTGGTGGAGATATTTTGTCAATTTCAGCACCTAATACCGCAATAGGTGCCTTAATTTCTGAAAAAGAAATTATATGGATCAGTATGTCTTCAAGAGGCCCCGATTTTGCCAATGTATATCAGTGACCCACTTGAAAAGACATAACAAGAAACTGAATTCAGTGTGCAGATAGTCTTGACAATTGTGCAAAGTGCCCTAGTTATGCATACCCTTGATGTCATCTACGGTGACAAGAGATGGATGTAGCAGCACTGCAGCTTGAATGAGACCCACTTTAGCAAGTTCAATCACCACTTTGGCTGGTAGGAGTTCAAGAAACAAAACTATTAGCCAACTCAGTAGTGTTAACAGTTCACTCATTGTATTGTTGTCATCAAAACTCACCACCCCAGCAAAAACCTGCAGCTCCAATTGTAGTTATGCCTTTGCTCTTTAGAGCTTCAACGACTGGTTTTGCATCTTCAAATCCTTTATCCTAAAGAATTATGAGAATCATAAGGTTGTATAAGAAAAACCAACATAGGAAATTTAGATGGAACGATGTAGTTTAAGCACTAGGAAGAAAAACATCAAAGGAATTGGAGACAAAACTGTTCCATGAGAGGGAAGCCACTCTACTATAGTCTTCTCAGGTACATAAGGGTCTCCATAAAAGAAGTCAGGAACCGCCACATAGTATCCAGAAGCAGCAACTTTGTCGGCAAGCAACCTTAAAAGCAAATTGAAAACTGAGACAATTATTCTAAGTTTCTTTTCTCAAACGAACAAACAAGAGAGAGTGCAAGAAAAATTATCATGTTCGTGGATGGTTGCCAACAAGTTCATAGTGTTTGATAAAATGCATTGAAAGTAGAGTGAATTCAAATTTATTGTGTATTGTTTAGATGTGTATATAGGCACATTCTATAATCTTAACGCTACTGAATATGTTGTAGTATATATAGAAAATATTCTTTTAATATTATCTTAATATATGGTGAATATTATGTTACTATATTAGAGGACAAATCTTGACATAACGATAAAATTACTCATTTGGTGACCTTGAGGTCACGGGTTCAAGGCATGGAAACAGCTTCTTTGCAAAATGTAAGGAGAAAGCTGCGTACATATATGTTCACCCTACTCTTATTCCCGCAATAAGCCAGAAAGTATTTTGTATATCGGGTGTGAGCCTTTTATTATGTTACTATAATAGTAAAATTTGTAGGAATATTAACTTACCAAAATTATATTAACAAAATTGTCTTTAAAAACTTACTAATGGGATTTCAGAAAACAAGATTGATTTTGACATTGAACAACATTATAATTTGTTGATTTTACAAAAATGTAAGTGTAAGCATGTCATTGTAGGGATTTATATCTTGATACTAAACAATTTCAGTTAGTTTCAACTTTAGAATTGATAAGCAGACTAACCTTAGATTTGGTGCTTCATAGCCTGCACGGGAACCACAAAATAAAAAGAAACAATGAAAAGATCAAACATCAACAGGGCAACAAGGACAACAACAGATGCAGAAACAAACGTCAACTAATGGACAGATTAAATGGTCCTCACATTTTCTTACAATGGACAATGACAATTCAGACACCCACAAAAATGAAGATATATATAGAAATTACCATAACAAGCATAAAATTTTACAAGAAATGAAACAGATCAGAAATCTTATGCTAAAAGAAGAAGAAGAAGAAGAAAAACTGACAGAACTTAAGAGATAAGGCATGAATAGTGACATAAAAACACAACCATCAAAAGTAAAAAAAAAAAAAAAAAAAAAAAAAAAAAAAAAAAGCATGATAATCACAGATTGAGCAATATCCATATCAACAAACACATGAAAAAGCAAAACCCAGATAGAAAAAAATATGAAATTGAAGAGTAGGTAATCCAATCACCAAAGACATCAGAGACAAGGATGATAGCAAGCCTGGAATCAGAAGGGCCTGTAGCATAGGTTTGGAGGCCTCCAAGTTCTATGACTGACCCTGTTCCACAGCTTGAACTCTTGGTTGGAGGGTTCTCACAGCACTGAGGGCCAGACATGGCTCTTGGGGGGCGGGGGAGAGAGAGAGAGAGAGGTCTTGAACAAACAAATAATTGTTCAAAGCACCACGGGCCAGAGTTATTTGCTGTCACTTTGAATGCAACCTGTCCGGTCTACTGATTTCCATTTTATAGAAAATTCGGCCGAGGTCGAAATCATATGCTTTTTTAAATAACGAAATCTGATGTGGACTATGATAATAAAAAAATTAATTTAATTTGTGTAAATTCTCAAACACCACTCATTTTTATCTAAAATCCTCTTATATATAATTATCATATCTTTACATATAAATTATATCTAAATTTTTGATGGTTTAACTCCATATTTTACTAAATCTCCTATATTTAAATTCTCGATCCTCGTAACAAGTACGTTCTTGAGTTCTTGTTATACATACTCAAATCACTTTAAATAATGCTCTCACATTTTATTTATAATTAAATTACTCTTAACTTATTATATATCTTTTCGTGTTTAATTTTATCTTTTTTAGTCTTTTTACACATCTATTTAAATATTCTCATTTCAATTACACCTATTTTATATTCTTATTGTTGTTTAATAACTTAATACTCAATGTCATACAATAACACATGTTTTATTGTAATTTTATAAATTTTTTTTTAAAATGTAATAGTATTATGCGATCGCAAAGAATTCTGAATGTTTTCTCTATTTCATTCAATTTGCTTAAATTTATTGTTTATATCTCTGTCTATATTGTCATCATTCTGAATAATATAACCAAAATATCTAAATCGTTCACTTTTTTATACTTCTCTTCTTTGTAACTAAATTGTTTCTTCCTCATTCTTATGGTTGTCACTAAACCTACATCTCATATACTCAATTTTGGATCTATTCAATATGAATTCTCTAAATTCCAATATAACCCTTCATAACTCTAATTTAGTACTAATACCCTCTCTAATTTTATCAACCAATATTAAAAAAATATACACAATGATATTTCATTTTGAATATTTTTTGTGATTTCATCTATCAATATTACAAATAGTATGAGATTTAATATCGATCATTGATGAAATCCAATGTTAATAGAAAAATTATCGCTCAGACTCCACAAATTTTTACATTGGTTATAACTCATTCATATATATCTCTAATAAAATTAATACATTTCAAATAAATATTTTTTTTTATCAACGTCCACCATAACACGTTCTTAGAAAACCTATCATACGCTTTTTCTATGTCAATAAATATCATATGTAGGTCTCTCTTCTAGATTCTAAATATCTCCATCAATTGTCTTAACAAGTGAATTGTTTCGGTGGTAGATCGTTTTGATATAAATCTAAATTGATTTTGAGACACATTTTATCTCTAGTTTCAATCTATACTCTATCACTCTCTCTCACAAGTTTATAGTATGACTCATGAATTTAATTTTTTTGTAGTTGGAACAATGTTACATGTCTCATTTATTCTTATACGGTGGGACAAATGTGCTCTCTCCATATTTGAGACATTTTTTTTATTTACCAAATTTTGTTAAAAAAAACCATTAGTATTGTTACGCCGAATTTACTCAAATATTTTCACACTTCAATAGGAATGCCATCAGATCCTATAATTTTGTTATGTTTTTTTCTCTTTAAGATCTCTTTTATTTCATTAGAACAAATTTTACGTTTAAAATCTCTATTATTCTTCATACAAATATTGCAATATTTTCTATAACTAATGTTATTTAATAAGAATAATAGCAAAATCTATATACATAATATGGGGATAATTTTGAGATGATAATTTATGTTTAAGGTTTCATTTTGTAGAATATTTATAGTTAATGTAAGTTAATATACAAAATTTAATTTTAGGCCATCTTTACATAAGGGAGGGGTGTGGTTTAAAATCACAAAATTATATTTAATGTTCTATTTTAAAGGTTGTTTCAGATTAAGGTAAGTTAAATGCTAAAATTAATTTTAGGTTTTTTTTTTAATTTAAAATTGAGTAGAATGGGTATTATTCACACTTTTAAGGAATATTTTTGGATGAAATTATCTTTATTACTTAACCCTTATTGGCTGTCATTATTTAAATTTTTTGTTTACAGATTTTATATTTTAAATTGCAAACCTTAGTATATTATGTCAATAATTTACTCATTTCAAATATTAAAAATTTTTATAACTTAAATTCTTTTAATGCTTTTGAGGTATAGGTCTTATATTATACTTTGTCTCCTTAAAAATATTTTTTGGCTTTGAACATGTAGAACTAGAATTGAAAAAAAAAATAAAAATTGGGCTTTGTATTTGTAGAACGAGAATCAAAAAAATCAATATAGATGGAAAGATTCTATCTTTTTTTATTATTATTAATATCTAAAATTATATCTTGATTAATTTTAAAAATTATCTTATTAAATCAATTATTTATTGATATCTGTCTGTTGGTGATAAGATTTTGTTAAAAAATACTTAACACTCCCATCTCAATACATTAACTATCCGCTGCTGACCAGATTCTATTCTAACTCTTTACCCACCTTAAAGTGTTTGTTCAATTAATTACACTAACCATGCGCTCTCATTTTTATGGTGGGTTGGGCCAACCTGTCACGGGCCCAACAGAAGGAACCTACTTTTTATCAGTAAACCCTTACTTCCAAATCTTTCATGCAATAAAAAATTTAAATTAATAAATCCTATAGATCCTATGAAAAACTAAACTCTTTAGATCTCAATAAGAAAATGGTTCTTGGAATGACGCTTAATCTCTTAACTGAAATTTAGATTTAAATATTAGAAATAAAAAAAATTACGTTAGGAGAATTTTCTCTAAAAAAAATTTTATAGTAATTCGGATCGAATTAATCAGATTATGATTTTAAATAACGATCGATCCAATACTAGCAAAGAAAAAAGGTCTTTTACATAAACTCAAGCTTGATTTGGGCATACTGTAATAACAAGGATCAAACTTTTATACACGATTATATTTTATTTGTAGATTAAACCTATACATATTAATTTATTTGAGCATATGCACATTAATTTTAAATTTCATGGTGAGTCCCAGTCTTGGCCTAAACCTCTCTACTAAGATTTGTTCAAAAATTACCGACCATGCGAGTACTTCATGCAATCTATGTGCTCTCCCCCCCCCCCCTTTAAAATAACTTCTAAAATTATCATTTTTTAAGTCTATCGGAAAGACTCAAATGAAGAATTTTGGTTTATCCTACTGCTAAACCTCGGGTTTTAATGATAAAGATTTGTTGCCTAATTTGCGTTAAGTATAATCAAGTTGTGTGTGGGATTGCTTATTTGAATGCAGAATCACCTTTCAAGTGCCAATGATTGGGTTCGCATGCATGTCTTGGTTTTGGGCAGACTTTTAAGTAGTTTTCACTTTGTGTATTCTATAGATTTACGTGTTTTTCCCCCATTCTGAAATCATAATTGGGTTTCTGCGAAACTTATTGCATTCATCTTGTTTCTGGGGTTGCTTATATTTGAGTAGAATTCACCTTTTTATGTGGCAACTGTGAATTGTAATTTGTATGGCTATGATTTGGTCACCTGTTTTTCCTTCTGGTGTGTGCTGCATCCCAATGATCGGTTTGGTTTTGAGATTGTACACTGTTCAATGAGCATATTGGTTTTCTTAAGAAACGTGCGTAGAGTCCGCAAAACTTGGTGCATTTAGCCTTTTTTTGACTTGCTTATATTTGAATGAAATCAACCTTCAAAGGCAATGCATGGTTATATTCTTTAAGCGTATACTATGATTATGATGTGAGTTTATGCAGATTTTTGAGTAGTTGAACTTTGTTAAATTCTAAAGACTGGTGTTGTTTTGACATTACATTTTAGTCATTGGGCATATAGTTTTGTACAATGGCATTGTATTCTAGTTAGCTCAAAATAATGTGGGTAGTTGCGTTGTCATCTTGCTTTGATGGGTAAAGAACTTGAGAAGCTCTGCTTCTTTCCATGTTAGTTTTGTGTCTTTTTATCTGCTTGCAGTGATGTTAAAAGTGAATGTCTTCTAGAGGTTCATTCTACAGGCACAAATGCTCAGCATGATTTAAGCAATATAAGTTGAAGGAGCAACTTATTGCTCATATGAAGAAATCACTGCACTCACCTCATCAGCCTAAATGTGGAGTGGGTAAGAAACACTGCAAGTCTTTTGAATCCCTTAGGGAACATATTTGTGGTAAGTATGACTATGCCAATTGGGCCTTTCCTGTCTTTATATGACACTTAACAATTCTCACTCTCTTATATATAGGACCATTGTCCAAAGCAGATTGTTCAAAGATCTTCAGAGAGCGAGGCTGTGGTCTTTGCTTGGAAATTTTTGATAGCCCAAACTTACTTAATGAGCATAAGGAAATCGGTTGTCTTTATTAGATTTGTACTGTACTGGTACACAACCTCTCTTTATTTCACACACCATGTAAACCAGTCCAACACTATCTATTGGCTTATTCAGCAGCAACAGTTGTAGAGCCATCACAGCTGAAGGCAACTCAAAATTCAATCCATTTATTTGAGATACTCAGCAAACCACTTCAATCCATTTATTTGAGATGCTCTGCAAACCACTCCAACATGTTTTGATGAGCTTCTTCTGCAAATTTCACAGCTGCTGCATCTTCATGACTGTATCTCACAGTCCATCCATGTGCAACTCCTGGGAATATTTTCACATATCCATTCACCTGTCCAAGACCAGCATAAACCTATATTTTTCGCAAAGACAAAAATCAGCACCGGATGTAGGTAAGGATTATACCTCTGGCTTAGTCGACAACACCTCCTCAAATTGTTTGAGGAGCGCTGGTGGAGATATTTTGTCAATTTCAGCACCTAATACCGCAATTGGTGCCTTAATTTCTGTAAGAGAAATTATATAGATCAGTGTGTCTTCAAGAGGCCCCGATTTTGCCGATGTATATCGATGACCCACTTGAAAAGACTTAACAAGAAACCGAATTCAGGTTGCAGATAGTCCTGACAATTGTGCAAAGTGCCCTTGTTATACATACCCTTGATGTCATCTACGGTGACACGAGATGGATGTAGCAGCACTGCAGCTTGAATGAGACCCACTTTTGCAAGTTCAACCACTACTTTGGCTGATAAAAGTTAAAGAAACAAAACTATTAGCCAACTCAGTGGTGTTAACAGTTCACACATTGTATTGTTGTCATCGAAACTCACCACCCCAGCAAAAACCTGCAGCTCCAATTGCAGTTATGCCTTTGCTCTTTAGAGCTTCCACGACTGGTTTTGAATCTTCAAATCCTTTATCCTAAAGAATTATGAGAATCGTAAGGTTGGATAAGAAAAACCAACATAGGAAATTTAGATGGAACGATGTAGTTTATACACTAGGAAGAAAAACATCAAAGGAATTGGAGACAAAACTGTTCCATGAGAGGGAATCCACTCTGCTATAGTCTTCTCGGGTACATAAGGGTCTCCATAAAAGAAGTCAGGAACAACCACATAGTATCCAGAAGCAGCAACTTTGTCGGCGAGCAACCTTAAAAGCAAATTGAAAACTGATACAATTATTCATAGTTTCTTTTGTCAAACGAACAAACAAGAGAGAATGCAAGAAAAATTATCATGTTCGTGGATGGTTGCCAACAAGTTCATGATGTTTGATAAAATGTGTTGAAATTGAGTGAATTCAAAATTATTGTGTATTGTTTAGATATGTGTATATAGACACATTCTCTAATCTTAACGCTACTGAATATGTTGTAGTATATATAGAAAATATTCTCTTAATATATGGTGAATATTTTGTTACTATAATAGTAAAATTTGTGTGAATATTACGTTACCAAAATTATATTAACAAAATTGTCTTTAAAAACTTACTAATGGGATTTCAAAAAACAAGATTGATTTTGACATTGAACAACATTATAATTTATTGACTTTACAAAAATGTAAGTGTAAGCATGTTATTGTAGGGATTTATATTTCTGATACTAAACAATTTCAGTTAGTTTCAACTTTAGAATTGATAAGCAGACTAACCTTAGATTTGGTGCTTCATAGCCTGCACAGGAACCACAAAATAAAAAGAAACAATCAAAACATCAAACATCGACAAGGCAACAAAGAAAACAACAGATGCAGAAACAAACATCAACTAATGGACAGATTAAATAGTCCTCACATTTTCTTACAATGGATAACAACAATTCAGACATTCACAAAAATGAAGATATATATAGAAATTAGCATAACAAGCATCAAATTTTACAAGAAATGAAAGAGATCAGAAATCTTATACTAAAAAGAAGAAGAAGAATCAGAAAAACTGACAGAACTTAAGAGATAAGGCATGAATAATGACACAAAAACACAACCATCAAAAGTTAAAAAAAGAAGCATGATAATCACAAATTGAGCAATATCCGTATCAACAAACACATGAAAAAGCAAAACCCAAATAGCAAAAAAATGAAATTGAGGAGTTGGTAATCCAATCACCAAAGACATCAGAAACAAGGATGATAGCAAGCCTGGGATCAGAAGGGCCTGTCGCATAGGTTTGGAGGCCTCCAAGTTTTATGACTGACCCTGATCCACAGATTGAACTCTTGGTTGGAGGGTTCTCACAGCACTGAGGACCAGACATGCTTCTTGGAGAGAGAGAGAGAGAGCGATTCCACTCTATTAGTTTATTGTGGTCATTTTAGGTAATTAATAGGGGTTAGTGGGATAACTCCCACTAACCCATACCTTTCCCACTAACCCATACCTACCCACTGACCCTTGATTCTCTCAAACGTAGAGTTACAATTAGATTAGGAGACTAACATTTCATTCACTCTTGTGTTATTGATTCATAATTGAAGACTTTGCTTGAGAGAAGAAAATAGAAAATATTGAGAGAAAAATAAAATTCTCTAGAGAGAGAATTTTATTTGAGGGTTTGAGAAATTTTCACGTAGGAAAATTTCTTCCGTCACGATGATCGCCGGACTGAGGGTAGCGGCGTTGGGACATTGTGGTGGTGGTTCGATTAATATCGTAATCACCATCCCGATCGCGAGATCCGATCGAGGGACGCATGGTTGATTTTTTGGAGACTGCATATTCGAGATATTTATTATTATACCCGAAACTATTTATTTATTTTTTCAAAAATTATTTATGAATGCTTCCACTGCATGTAACTCGATTAATTTCAACATTGGTATCAGAGAGATACGTTAGATTAAAAATAATTTTCAGGTTAATTTTTGGGTATAAAAAATATTGAATTTAAAATTTGGGGTTCGGATCACGGATGAGTTTCGTGAATCCGAGAATACCACTGTGTTACCCATGATTCCTAGAACACGAAAATAATTTTTTCGTAATTTTCTGAGCACGTTTAGGCGAAAAAAATTCCGGTTGAAAGTTTCGGTCGTGAATAGTGACCGACCCATTCAATCTTAGATTTGTCAAGTTTTAGGGCAAATCAATGCATGAAATTTATAGATCTGTAATCCTCATTTCATGCTCTTTAATTTGATATATATATTGTATATATTTGTGGCCGAAAAATGGAAATTCAAAATTGGCCGCGGAGCGTTGGATTTTTGGATCCAAAATACGCCGAGTTTAGGGCGCAATTATTCCAAAAATCGAGTCAATGATGTTTGGAATAAATGGAATTAGAGATTCTATAAAAAATCCGGTCAAAATGGTGCCGGAAATGGGATTTTCTGATAACCGGGTCAAAAGACCCATTTACAGAAAAATTCGGGTGACGATGAAGAGGTCCAACCCGCGGGCGCGTGAGATACACGCGTGAGGCAGGCGCGTGCAGCACGAGGAAGGCTGGGCGTGACGTTCACGCGCGAGAGAGGGGCGTGAACGGGTCGGGTCGTCCGGGTCAATTACGACCCGGACACGTATCCCCGACCCGCGACCTACGGATTCGGACCGGGTTCGGGTTCCGACCCACGACCGGGTCCGGAAACCGACCCGCACACGCGGGGTCCACACGTGAAGGCGCGTGACTCAAACACCTGCGCGTCAGGCACGCGCCAGTAACTATCCCTGGCGCGTGGAGGCGCGTGAGGATACGCCGCCGGTGTGTGGCGGCGCGTGGGACCACCAGCAACACATCAGGTTGTCCGGAATAGAAAATTTTCAATTTTTTGTGGGTTCCACATCCATAAAAGTGACTTTTGTGGGTTTTTGTGTACCGAATCCTAGTCCAAATGGTGAGATGTTATCCCGGATTGTGGTGTATGGTGTCTGTTGATTCATACGCTCCTCTTGAGGTCTGTATTCTAATTATTTGGGTCATGTTGATTCGTAGGGTGCACAAAATGTGAGAATAAACATCACATGTCACAACTATCTCATTGACTGCTTCTAAAATTGTCGTATTAGATATTTACAAGGGGGATAAAATTGAATGGTGATAATTATGTGATTTTTCACCAGTAGATTCAATTTATCCTCGGGAAGCAAAATCTAATTAAAATTCTAAGGTAAGAAATGGTGGACTCCGGGGAGGGTACCACACCTCAGACAAACGAGATTAGGAGACGTTACATGCATGAAAGAGGAATGATAGCCGAGTTAGGGCAATCCTCCTGAGTAGCATGCACGATGATGTGATCCCAGTCTATAAGCAATATCCTACGGTTTTATCGGTTTGGCTCACCCTATAAAGAGTATTATAGTGCTCTTACAGATCCTGAGATAAGGATGCTATCTTATAAATATAATAACTTATAAGAAAAGGATTGATCATATGATGATGCAACATTTGATAAAAATGTCGATGATCGCCGAGTTAGGGAATGTGACTGAGCCCATTTCGGATATGTTTTCTAGTACTGGATGCGATCCAGCTCTTTACCTGATTCATGAGAAATCATGAAAGTCTATTTCACATACGACGAAAGTATTCGCACTTTCACTAATGTGAATAGGTACAGTGAGCTCGAGTAGGAGCATCTACAGGTGAGTAGGCCGTATTCGAGTCACACTTATGCAGTGGAGTCGAGCAAGGACTCCTGTGTGACTCGAGCCTCAGGTAAGAAGAAAACTATCCGAGAAAACCGATACTAATGCGCAGCGAGAAGGAGTTGGATACGACCGCACTGTAGTACTACATCCGTAGTAGACTTGGTCATTTCGCTCGTGAGTGCGACGAGTGGAAATTATCTCTTCCTTCTTTGCGTGGTTTGAGATGCTCATTGTTTTCTCTCCTTCATGGGTTATGAACACGAGAGCAACAAACCACGTAGCTCGAGATAGGAGCGTGCTTATATAGTTTCGCCTAGTGAGTCCTCAAGTAGGAGGATTTACATACTGAAATGGAGTGTTTTGTTGACATCAGAGGGAGTAGCACTTGCAAGTTGGAGTTGCAAAGTTGCTAGACTCTGTATGCTCTTTACGCTCTAAAAGTTCGACGGAACTTGATTTCAGTTTAGGATATGCTCTGTTAATTTAGAAATTTAAAATTTCTATTTGTTACGACAATTCTATGATTTGTTCTATTTTGGTCCATGAGGGACTATATGCACTGGAAATAATTCCTTTCAATGGTATTTATTGTTATCCTCCTAGTGTGAGAGAGGATGAACCGGTTAACAGTGAGTGGTTTTGTAGAACCCACTAATCAGTCTTGCCTAGACGACAAACTTACAAGAAAACCATTCGACAATGTGTGAGAGAGGATGAACCGGTTAGCAGTGAGTGGTTTTGTAGAACCCACTAATTAGTCTTGCCTAGACGGCAAACTTACAAGAAAACCATTCGACAATGCAATGAGGGTTGGGACTCCATTGCAGTCGGTTCACTCCAACATCTGTGGCCTTATGAACGTGAGAACCTGAAAAGGTGTTGGATACTCGATTACGTTCATAGACAAATACACATGTTTCGATTATTTCTTTCTGATCTCGCACAAGTCTGAGGCATTGAGATGCTTCAGGAAGTTATTAGCGAGGTTGAGAATCAGTTAGATCTGAGAGTTGAGATACTCAGAACCGATTGAGAGCGCGAGTATTTGTCTAAAGAGCTCTATTTCAAGAAGGGCATTACGAGAAACTGACTATTCCTCGCTACTCAGTAGAGTAGAGTAGCCGTGAGAGAGGAATAGGATTGTTTGAAACGGTGAGGCCGATGATGGCGCAAACCAATTTACTCGTTTCCCATTGGGGAGATGCGTTATTGGCTGCAGCCTATGTTCTTAATCGTATTCTATTGAAGTCCGCAATCAGTACTCCATATGAGCTTTGGACAGGAAGACAGCCTGACCTTAGCCATTTGAGATTATGGGGTTATGCAACGTATGTTCACTATTTCTCGCATTTACACAGCGAGATAGGCTTGCGAGAAAAGAGATGTATTTCTAATGAGCATACAGATGACACTCTCACTGAGATTGAGTCTCATGATGCCGAGATTCTTGAAAGTGATTTTCTTATGAGAGATGAAATCAATTGAGACTTTACCTTCTATGAGATGGATGAGTCTAGTGGTTGGCTAATCCCAGTGGCAGGATCCAAGAATCCATTACGGATCTCGGTCTTAGTGGGAGCAATTCATCTAGAGGTAAAAAAAAAAAGTTTCCCCTCCTCTTAAGAGTAGTCGAGGACGCGTACCTAATCGTCGCTTCCCGATTGAGGGAGAGGCTCTCAGTGTGACTCTTGAGGATTACGAGAAACCTTTAACTGTCCTAGAGGCTCTTGAGGGTTCTGTGAAGGACCATTGATTATAGGCCATGGGTGAGAGGAGTTGATGAGAATCAACAGGATCTGGGATCTAGTTGATTTATCTGAGGGTAATAGGGCCGTTGGGAACATGTGAGTTTTTCAACATCAAGAAAAAGGCTGACGGATCGATGTAGAGGTATAAGGCCCGTCTGATAACCAGGGGTTACTCAGACTGAGGGCGAAATTACTTCGATCCATTTACTTTTAGCGATTGTCGTGGACATGATTTGGATCTGGAGTGAGACCAGATGAACGTTGAGACTGTTCTCCTGAGTGAGAGTTTTGGATGAGTAGATCTACAAGGAACAGCCATCTGGCTTTATTCCTGTAGATCAGGATGATAAGGTCCATTGACTTTGGAAGTCAACATGTGACCTTGATCATCAATCCAGACAGTAGCGCTTGAGATTTCATGAGCATGTGAAATCTCACGGTTTCGTGATGATTAAGGAGGATCATTGCGTATACTTTATACGTTCTTTTAATTCTTTTGTGATCATGTTCTTATGTGAATGACATTCTGTTGACTGTGAACAACAGAGAGTATCTGATGACCACGATGACGTGGACATTTTCGAGTCTTGATGTGAAGAACGTAGGTGAGACTTAGTTTTTCCTTGAGGTTAAGATCCAGAGGGATCGTTAGAACGGTGTTGACTTTTTCACAGGAGTCCAACATCAAGGGAGTTCTCGAGTACTTCGAGAAGATCGACTACGACCCTAAAGATACTCTTATTACTAAAAGGTTAAAGCCTAATTTTTGACATGTGCCCTAAGACTCAGGAAAGGACAAGGGAAATGCGTAGAATCTATTATTCCAGTGCGTTAAGTATTCTGATATACGCAGTGTCGCGTACACGATTAGACGTTTGCATTGCAGTTGGTATGGTAATTAGGTATTGATCGAATCCTATAGGAGGTGATTTGTATCTTGTTGGGTATTCAGATACCAACTGGGTTGGTGATCTGAATGTATGCAAATCGATATCAAATTTTGCTGTCTTGGAGTAGCAAGAAGCAAATCTGTATATCTCTATTTACGATAGAAACTGAGCTTATGAGATGTTCGGCGGCAGTTCAGGAAAGTGTTTGGCTTTGGAGATTTTCGGATCACTTAGGGGTTGTGGCAAACAGTGGGAGGCAAGTGATGATTTATTGAGAAAATCATGCCACCCTTAACTACATTTGAGACCCTAAGTATCAACAAGTCCAAACACATTGATACCTAATACTACGTTATGAGATACATCACTGAGAATGGTGAAGTGACAAATTAAGTACATTACTATACAGGTTGTTGGCTGATCCCTTCAATAAACCCATTGTGATAAATTCCTATATGAGATATTGGAATCATTGGGTTTGCGTGTATATTGTCATTTCTCATTTTGTACTGATACTTATTGTGTTATATATATGACATGTGTACATGATTGGGTCACTTATTTATTGCACTATTTTAATTGTCATATATTTTATGATATGTTGTGATAAATGATATGTCAGGTAGGCGTGGTCGACTCTCTCACACGAGTGACCACCTCCAGCTCTGAGTGAGCGGAGATGAGACGGTTTATAACTGTAAGAGGCTTTGAGAGTGGCCCTACTAGAACATAAATCGCCTTGATATGTGTTCAGGATGAGATCATATGCGATATGACCGGCATCGACGTACCCACATCCATATTGCCTGTAAGTAGTCAGATTTGATATCTCAGATATCACCTACGACTAGTGATATTGTCTCTGAGATACTCTCTCTGAGATTTCTGGGTAAAGTCTTATGTGTAGACTGAGTCCCATACCTGCACAGTGTTAGAGAAATCTGACATATGCCCTTTGAGAGATGGGGAAATAATACTGTGGCACGCGTTTCATACCGCGTGTGATATGTCGACCAGAATAGTGGGAGCATTATTTGAGACACTGATATGTTTTTTGATCCCCGTTCCCACTGTGTGAGACCTGAGATCCATTGGGTGGGATCTCTTGTACCCTTATCACTTTTGGCTATTTCTAGAAGTCTTGGCTCAATGTTGCTACTTTAGTCTGTTTACCGATGGCTCGAAAGATAAATTGAGGTTTGAGGGACAGGTCTAGGAAAGCAGCTAAATTGAGGCTAATAGATTCGAGTTTGGGAAAAGGAAAACCAATTGACATTACATCATTGTGTTATATTCATCGGCTGCCTATTATGTCTGTCCATGTTGAGATGTAAGTATAATAGTGGACACACAGTCGAGCATTTATTGGGGATTACTTTCGTTGAGGAAAGTAACTCGATTGATGTAATTAGTCTTGGATCTGGGGTGCAGTGAGTTATTTTAATACTAACGATGGCTTCTCAATCATCCTAACAGGTGTATCGAGAGGTCTTTGCTTGCAGGTGTACTCGCAGGTCGTACGACGCCCAATTCTGTATGAAAGTCTAGTCGGGTGATGTGATCGCATGAGTTGTGATCTTGTGACGGACGTATAATGCCCTCAAATGCAAGTGGGAGATATTAGTTTATTGTGCCCTAGAGGGGTATTTTAGGTAATTGATAGGGGTTAGTGGGATAACTCCCATTAACCCATACCTACCCACTCACCCTTGATTCTCTCAAACGTAGAGTTACAATTACATTGAGAGACTAACCTCTCATTCACTCTTGTGTTATTGATTAATAATTGAAGATTTTGCTTGAGAGAAGAAAATACAAAATATTGAGAGAAAAATAGAATTCTCTAGAGAGAGAATTTTATTTGAGGGTTTGAGAAATTTTTGCGTAGGAAAATTTCTCTCATCACGATGATCGTCGGACTGAGGGTTGCGACGTTGTGATATTGCGATGGTGGTTCGATTAACATCGTGATCACCATCTCGACCGTGAAATCCGATCGAGGGATGCACGGTCGATTTTTTAGAGACTGCATATTCGAGGTATTTATTATTATATCTAAAACTATTTATTTATTTTTTTTAAAATTATTTATGAATACTTTTATTATATGTAACTCGATTAATTGCAACACAATCAAACAGGAGACAAAGGGTCTTGGACAAACAAATAATTGTTCGAAGCCCTACGGGCCAGAGTTGTTTATAGTCACTTTGAATGCAACCTGTCCAGTCCACTGATTTCCTTTTTTGAGGAATATTCCATCGAGGTCGAAAATCATGTCTTTTTAAATAACGAAATTATATTATATTATATTTTATTAATTTAATTATTATATTTTCTGATCTAATAATATTATTTAATAGGAATAATATCAAACTCTGTATACATACCATAAAGGGGATAATTTTGAGATGACAATTTATGTTTAAGGTTTCATTTTGTAGAATATTTATAATTAACATAAGTTAATACATAAAATTTAATTTTAGGCTATTTTTACATAAGGTAGGGGTGTGGTTTTAAAATCACAAAATTATATTTAAGTTAAATGCTAAAATTAATTTTAGGCCATTTTTTAAAATTTAAAATTGAGTAGATGGGTATTATTCAGACTTTTAAGCAATATTTTTGGATAAAATTATCTTTATTACTTAACCCTTATTGGCTATCATTATTTATTTTTTTTTACAGATTTTAATTTTTAAATTGCAAAATTTAGTATATTATGTAAATAATTTACTCTTTTTAAATATTAAAAATTTTTATAACTGAAATTTTTTAATGGTTTTGAGATATGGGTCTTATATTATACTTTGTCTCCTTAAAAATATTTTTTGGCTTTGAACTTGTAGAATTAGAATTGAAAAAATAAAAAAAAAAAAAAACAAAACAAAACAAATTTTTTGGGGGCTTTGCATGTATTGAGCGAGAATCAGAAATATCAATAATAAAAGTAGGGGATTCTATTTTTTTTTTTCATTATCGATTTTTGTAATTATATTCTGATTAATTTAAAAAATATTCCACTAAATCGATTATAATCGGTGACTATCTATTGATGATAAAATTTAATTAAAAAATTTAACACTCTTATCTTACTAGATCGACTATCCATCGAACAACAAATTCTAACTCTTTACCCACCTAAAATGTTTGTTCATTTAACCACACAAACTATGTGCTTTACCAACGTGTATTGGTTCAACTGGATTTGAAGTTGAGTACTCTTAAGTATGATCGAGATTCGACTCTTGTTGGGAACATCGGACCCTTATGTATATGAAGCGTTGTCCATTAGAAGACCCGCCCTCCGAAAGAAGTTACTGTAGTGGTCAATCTGAGTTAGTCGGGATAAAATTCTAAATATCGAACGGTGTCGAAGACATGATAAAAACAAAAAAAAAAAAAAACAAACTATGTGCTCTCAATTTTATGGTGGGTTGGGCCAACCTGTCACGGGCCCAACAATAATGACTTTTTTTTGCATGATGGCCCAAGAATAATGAAGGAGCCTAACTTTTATCCATAAACTCATACTTCCAACTTTTTCATACAATAAAAATTTTAAATTAATAAATCCTATAGATCCTATGAAAAAACTAAACTCCATAGATCCTATTAGCAATAAGAAAGTTGACATAGGTCTCAGGTTCATGAGATCGTAGATATAACGATAAAATATTATATTTTTTTAATCATAAATATCATATTTAAATTATCAAAATAAAAAAATAAAATTTAAAAAAATTAATTTTTTAATAAAATTCATAATATTTGAATGAATTAATTAAATTAAAATTAAATATTAATAAATAAAAATAATTGATCGAGTAGAAAGTAAGTTAAATGCTTTAATCTGAGTTTGAGCACTTTTTCTGAAAAAAAATCGATAATAGCTCAGAGCTGATTAGTCGAAGCACGTTTGGTCTTCACTTCCGCACATTAAAAACCTAAAATCCATCGTCAAGACCCCCAAATCGGTAACAAAATTTCATTACTCATTTCTCATTCCCAACCTCGTCTCTGTCCATTCTCTCAGGATTTGAAGGTCTTCGAGCTTCTCTGTCATCACATTTATGGAGCCTGAATCAGAATTAACTAAAGCCCCAACTACAAGGTTCTCTCTCTCTCTCTCGCTCTCGTATTTTTGACAGCCCTTGTATATGCATGCGGATAAAAATGGAAATGAAGAATTTTGGTTTATCTGTACTGCTAAACCTCGGGTTTTAATGATCATGACTTGTTGCCTAATTTGCGTTTAAGTATAATCAAGTTGTGTGTGGGATTGCTTATTTGAATGTAGAATCACCTTTTCAATTGGCAGTGATTGAGTTCGTATGCATGTCTTGGTTTTGCGCAGATTTTTAAGTATTTTAACTTTGTGTATTCTATAGATTTATGGTTTTTTTTTTTTCTCTCTTCTGAAATCATATATTGGGTTTCTGCGAAACTTGGTGCATTCATCTTGTTTCTGAGGTTGCTTGTATTAGAGTAAAATTCACCTTTTCACCTGGCAACTGTGAATTGTAGTTGGCATTGTTATGATTTGGTTCACCCTTTTTTTTCTTCCCGTGCGTGCTGCATCCCAATGATCAGTTTGGTTTTGAGATTATACACAATTCAATGAGCATATTGGTTTTCTTCATAAACGTGTGTAGAGTCCGCAAAACTTGGTGCATTTAGCCTTTTTTTGACTTGCTTATATTTAAATGAAAATCACCCTCCAAAAGACAATGCATGGTTATATTCTTTAAGCGTATACTATGATTATGATGCGGGTTTATGCAGATTTTTGAGAAGTTGAACTTTGTTAAATTAGAAAGACTGGTGTTGTTTTGACATTACATTTTAGTCGTTGGGCATATTGGTTTTCTACGATAGCATTGTGTTGTAGTTAACTCAAAATAATGTGGGTAGTCACATTGTTATCTTGCTTTGACGGGTAAAGAACTTGAGGTGCTCTGCTTCTTTTCATGTTAGTTTTGTATGTTGTTATCTGCTTGCAGTGATGTTAAAAGTGAAGTTCTTATAGAGGTTCATTCTACAGGCACAAATGCTCAGCATGTTTTAAGCAATATAAGTTAAAGGAGCATCTTATTGCTCATATGAAGAAATCGCTGCATTCACCTCATCAGCCAAAATGTGGAGTGTGTGAGAAACACTGCAAGTCTTTTGAATCTCTTAGGGAACATATTTGTGGTAAGCATGACTATGCTCATTGGGCCTTTCCTGTCTTTATATGGCACTTAACAATTCTCGCCCTCTTATATATAGGACCATTGGCCAAAGCAGATTGTTCAAAGATCTTGAAAGAACGAGGCTGTGGTCTTTGCTTGGAAATTTTTGATAGCCCAAACTTACTTAATGAGCATAAGGAAATCTGTTGTCTCCCAGCTCCTGTTCCTCTTGTAAGTTAATTGTTGCCAATGTTATGACTGATGTTTTTGTTTTTGTTTTTGTTTTTTTTTTGGGGGGGGGGGGTGGGGGTTTATCTTTCTGTCAACTGCGGTTGATAGAGTAGTGATGATTCACCTTTGTACTCTGTTGCAGGGGACAATCAGAACAGCCCCTATACAATCCGAGACAGATGTTTTGGGACGAAGCAGTCAAAGTCCAGACAGGGGACGCATTGAAGCAGTTGCCATTGATTGTGAAATGGTTGGTGGTGGGACTGATGGGACACTTGATATTTGCGCCAGGGTTTGCCTTATTGATGAAGAAGAGAAAATACTTTTTCATACCTATGTTGAACCAATAATTCCTGTTACTGACTATAGGTACTTTCATGCTTTACGTTATCCATTCTAATTTTTTAGTTCAAGTATGAGATGCACCTGCACCTGCTGATCATTTGCAAATGTAAAAATTGCTTTAAGAACTGGTGTCACCGGAATGACAGAAGACCATTTAAAAGATGTAATGCCATTGAAGGAAGTTCGAGACAAGATTATGAACATCTTGCAAAATGGAGAGTCTATAAGTAGACTGAGATTAGATGGTGGAAAAGCTAAGCGCCTTGTGGGCCATTCTCTGGACAATGATTTGAATTGCTTGAGAATGAACTATCCTGATCACATGTTGAGGTAAACCATTTCTCTACTTAGTTAAAGGGCTATCTAAACTAAAATTGCAATGGTACTTTCTTGTTGGATGTTCTTTTTCCAAATCTGAAGTTGAAAATTTGGTTTTTGGATGATAAAAAAAATCTAAGATGATTTATCAATCTTTACCTTTCTTTTGCCAGCAGAAGAAGTTTGTTTAGTTGAGACTACAGCCAGGAACCGTAAAAATGTTTCTCACAGTAATATTATGCTCATTTGAATGTTTGAATCCCCTATTTTCCTATGCTAGCACATCATATGAAAATGAAATTTCTTGGGCTTAAGAATATACATAGTGAGAGTGGCTGTGGCAAAACCCTGTTTCCTGTATTCTTCTGCTGGTCAGTTCTTTTTGCTGGTACTTCCTAATTTCTTAGGCATTGAAGGTCTTTGCATTGGGTTCTTGCTACTTGTCTAGCATGTGTTAAGCTGTTGCTTTTGGTATTTGCAGGGACAAATCTAAGGGGGGCCTTGGCCTCAACCGAAGTTAGAAAAATTCTATGTATCACACATCCCCTTTTTCATAATTTTCACTTACACCCCTTGATAATTACTACCGCATGACATATCCTTTGTAGATCTGTCCCTGAGTATTTGTAGTTGCTCACAGCGCCAAACCTACGAGCATGCGTGCTACGATAGCCGGTTTGAGAAGAGGTTTTTTTTTTTTTTTGGGTATTAGAGTTGGATACTGACATCTACTGGCACAAATTTTCATTTTATCTATTATTTAATCTGGGGCACGTATTTGTATGTGGGAGGGAGGAAAGTTTTCAATTGGAGAGTTGCTTCTAAGTTAAGAGTAGAGAAAATAGAAAAACTTTATGCATACACTTGGTTTGTTGAGATCTTTATCATCGTTGAGATTCAGGCCTGTTAATTAAGAAATTATACAGAAACATATGCTTGCTCATTTTATTCTGTACATATGCCCTTTGGTGTTCTTACAGTCGCTCTTTCTTCTCCACAGGGATACCGCAAAATATCGTCCATTGATGAAAACAAATCTCGCGAGTCACTCTCTCAAAACCCTCACTCGGACATATTTAGGGCAAGTTATACATATGTTCACTTGTTTCAATGTTTATCCAATTTCTTATTATCTCATTTTTTTTTTTTTTTGTCATAACACATTTTCATGGCTATTAGATTTTATTCTATAATGTTTTTTGGTTCATATAATTGCAGATCTACTACATCTGTTAGGCATAAATTCTATTTTGTATCTATTTCCTTTACTTTTCCTGAAAAAGAAGACAAGAAAATACATATGATAACAGTTGAAAGTAGGTTCTATATTTTAATCTGGGCTCCGATGACTAAATACAAGCAGAAATGTGCAAGGCTACTTTCCTGCTAATTCTTCCCTAACAAAATAAGGAGCCTGTGATCAAGCAATTAATGCAGGGCAAATGAGAAACAAGGGATAGGGGAGAGAGAGAGAGAGAGACTGTGTCTCTCTCATAGACACGCACATGATCCACTTCTGTCAAAGATAACTTTTGAACTTATTTTGTTGTTACGGGGCTTTCTCCCTGCAGATATGAGATTCAGACTGGGGTTCATGATCCATACGAGGATTCTGTATCTGCAATGAGGTTGTACAAGCGAATGCAAGGCCAAGATCATCCACTTGGAAAGAGTGAATGTAGTGATCCTCCTTACCACACTAAAAGCTTTGCCAATCCCTTTGATTCATGGCAACCTAAGGAACTGGAAAAGATGACTCCTGATGAACTCTTCAAGATTTCAAAATCGAATTACCGCTGTTGGTGCTTGGATTTGAGGTAAGTTTTTCTTAGTTATTATCACTTCCAATCATGAGGTTTTGTCCTTCAAGGTTACAGTGAATTGGGCTTTGCATTTACTGTTATGTTAACTGGATTGAGAGATACAATACTCTTAGAGATTAATTCCTCTTCTAAGAAATAAGGAAATAGAAAATGCTCTGCATTGCTGGGATAAATTTGATCATATTCTTCTGACGGGTATCCTATTCTATTTGTTGTGTATTATGGTTGTGCAGGTGCTCCCCGGAACCCCAACTTGAACTATCGGAGATGGAGCAGACATGGCCGAGCTGGCCAGCAGCAAGAGGAAGGGCAGAGAACCGTGCCACATGGGGATGGAGCAGCTGAATATGATACACAGTGTGCTGAAGTAGATTATGTTTTGCCAGGGCTGATGCTTAGGTTGCTTATGTAGCTGGAGCACTTTGTTGTTTATCTCCCATAATCTTTTGGCATGCAGGACTCACTGAACTATTCAAGCGATAGTGTCTGTTTTCCCTTTCGCAGCAGATTGTGTTGTGAATTGAGTAACATCGTGTACCATGTGGCTTTCAACCGTGCGTTGGCTTTCTACTGGACGGTGTCAGCTTGTTGCTACTTGCTACTACTTGAAAACAGCTGCGGCGCCGCCTTCCTAAGAATTGTGTTGTTCTCATGTTTTCTCGTTATATATATATATATAAAAAATACATATATTTATATAATATGTATATCTTTCATGAGAAAATCACATTTTTCTGTACTAGAAGATTAATGATTGCGAACTTTTTAATTTTTCTGTTAAGTTAATATGTGCTTAGCTCCCCTTACTTTAATTATATTTTCATTGCCGCCTAAAAATTGGGCTTCTCTTCACCAAGTCACAGGTACTAAATTTGCCTACAATTACACGTGTACAAAGTCATCCACGTGTTACGTTTTTTTTTTTTTTTTTTTTTTTTTTTTGATCTGCAATTTAAAACTACTTTACTGACAGAAGTGGAGAACCAGCGCACGGCGTGTAAATTTGACATGACAAAAAATCACCCCAGGGTGGTGGCGGTGGTGGTTGTGGGCCAACACACTTTTCGTGCGTTGGCGAATCACAGTTGCAGCCACCACCGCTGGCTGTGAAGTGGGGCAGTGGCGTCGATTGTCAACGCCACGGCGGTTTGCCAACTTGGTGGAGGCGGGAAAATGAGACCCTATAATCTCACCATCGAACGGTGAGACTCGCGAGGTGAGCCTCTACCGTTCGATGGCATCAAGCCCCTCTCCGCCCACCGGTAGCAGAGAGAGGATACCCCGGTGATGGGAAATCGTTCGCTGCTGCAGGAGGCCAAGGGCAGCAACCATGGAGGCGGCGGCACAAAGTTGGGGGCTTCTCGCGGTCAGGGTTGAATCGGCAGCCAAATGGCTACAGCGTCAGCACACGAAACTTAGAATAAAAATTGAAAATTTCTTAGGAAAATTAAAATTTTATCCAAAATGCAGTAAATTATTGTTGAGTTGAAGTTGATTGGCGTTTCAAATCCAAAGCCACAATGTCAATTTCAAATAATAAATGCAATAGAAGAAGAAGTGTATGAGATTTGATTGATATGATCCATAGGATGAGGGTTATTTTCAAAAGTAGTGTTCTTCTTGGAAAAAAATTCTCAAAATAATGTGATTATTTTAATATTCCGAAACTTAAGGTTTCGATATGGGCTATCGGACTTCTGAGTGCTTTTTTTTTTTTTTTTTTTTTTTCTCTCTTTCATTTTTTTCCTCTCAAAACAAAGATAAAAAAAGAAAAAACAAAAAGTGAGATTACCGTTCTCGCTTTCTTAAAGCGAGAATAGCAATCTCACCCCAATCTCGCTGTCATGGTTTTTTTTTTTTTAAGTTATTATTATTATTATTATTAAAATATAAATTATTATTAAAAATTTAATAAAAAATTTTTATTAATTAAAATTTTTTATTAACTTCAGTCTTTTATTTTTGAAAAACTTAAAATTAATAAAAAATTAAATATTATTAAATATTATTAAAAATTAATTAAAAAATATTAATAATTAATCAAAAAATAAAAAATTATTTAAAATTAAAAAATTATTAATTAAAAAAGCAAACATATAATTAATAAAAAATTAATCAATAAATTTTTATTAATCAACCGTAAAAACAATTTCGAAAGGGGCATGTTTTTGTTACGAGAACACATCCCTTTTAGAACAAAAACACGCTCCTTTCATAATCCTTTTTACGGTTGATTAATAAAAATTTATTGATTAATTTTTTATTAATTATATGTTTCTTTTTTAATTAATAAATTTTTAATTTTAATTAATTTTTTAATAGTTTTAATTAATTTTTAATAATATTGATTAATATTTAATTTTTTATTAATTTTAAGTTTTTAAAAAATAAAAGAATGAAGTTAATAAAAATTTTAATTAATAAAAATTTTTTATTAAATTTTTAATAATAGTTTATGTTTTAATAATAATATTAATAATAACTTAAAAAAGAAAAAGAAAAAAAAAACCCTGACAGAAGACGAGATTACTAATCTCGCTTTAAGAAAGTGAGAACAGTAAATCTCTCCTTTTTTTTTACCTTTGTTCCGAGAGGGGGAAAAAAAAAAGCTCAGAAATCGCGATTATCAATGTGAAACCTCTAATTTTGAAATACCCAAAAAAATCACACTATTTTGAGAATTTTTTTTCCAAAAGGACACTACTTTGAGAAATAACCCTATAGGATGATTTGATCTCCTTTGCTAATTATATTCTTACTAAAAACCTAAAAATTCAATATTTTATATTTTTATATTTTCTACAAAGAAAATGTACAATTGAAAAATTAAAGAGATAAATTTAGAAAAAAAAGTTGATTTAACGGATAATAAAGTGATTTAGAATAATTAATTACTGATCAAATTTAATAGATATAATTTTCTTTTTTTGAGAGTAATAAATATACTTGTTAAAGAAAAAATAATTTTATTGGACAGCTTGTTTGGCCTATTTTTTCACTTTACGTTAAAAACTCTTATTTTTGATTTATAAGATAGTGTAAAAAAATAAGAATTTAAAATTTTAAATGATAAGTTGCTTGGTAATTTTATTTGAAAGAACTCTTTTAAAGTTATAAAATTAGGGAAATTAAATTTGTAAATATTTATAAATTAAACATAAACATTTTCATTTCATAAATATCTAAAATTCATGCATTTTTTAAGATTTTCTAAATTCATAAAAAGAATAATAAGTTAAAAATTTATATTTCAGTAATATCGAAATAGTTAGGCTTTTTTAAGATATATATATGTGGCAAACTTGTAATAAATGAAATAATTAGGGACAATTTCATCGATTTTTATATTTTTATTAAAAAAATCACACAAAAACTCCTTTAACAAACTTCTCTTCTGTCTCTGTTTTTCATTCAGAAAAAATATTCGTTAAAAAATGCTAAACTGAAAAAAGAGTTATAGTAATTGAAGTAGCTACTGGAAAACCCATTTGACCTAATTTAAGGAGAAGCTCCGTCTTTTTTATTTTATTTTTAAGTAAATGTTAAAAAACCTATTTGACGTGATTTTTAACTTTATGGATAAGTTTGGTTCGTGGAAGAAGAGGGGAAGAAGATAAGAAGGGAGATATTTATTTTACCTGATAGAAATAAATATATTTGTTTTATTTTTGTTTGGTAGGGATTGAAAGAAAGGAAATGAGTGATTTTTTTTTGTTTGGTTGGAATAAAAAGTGAAAAAAAATATCACTTTATTTATTATTATATTTTTATAAAATAATATTTTTAATAATTTTTATCAAGTAATTTTTTTATTTTTTAATTTAAAATATTATCCTAAAAATATAATTTTTTTCTAAAAAATAGTTATTGAATATATTTTTCTTACTTTTTATAAATTATTTTTATTATTATATTATATTGAATAAAATTAGAATATTAATGTAAAAAAATAAAAAGAAAATAAAATTAGAAAAAATAATTTGTCCAATAAAATTGATGAAAAAAATTAAATTTTATTATTTATATTAAATAAAATTAAAATATAAGAAAATAATAGATAATTTCATAAATATTAAAGAAGAAAAAGGATAAATTTATTTAAAAATTTCATTTGTTTTTATTTCTGTCCATTTTGGAATATAAATGATTTCTTAAGAGGAAGGGGAGGAATTACATCCGACTTTTACTTTCTCTTCATATTCTTTTTTTTTTTTATAAAGCAACCGAAAAGTATCATTTTTTTTTTACTTTTATTTCTTATTTTTTATTTTTATTTTTTATTTCGACCAAACTAACCTTTAAAATGCATTTTTAAGAAGGAAAAAATTATACGTCCATTGTTATTCAGTTACAAATATACTATAGTTAATTTTTCAATAATATATTTGTTAATAATTGAATAATTATATAATTTCTAATAATAATATATTTCTAAATTTTCACCCCGCAGCTTGTAGTGGTAGCTTCGACTGTGATCTCCCAGCACACGCATGGTACATTGAACCAAAGCCGCCGCCGCCGCCGCCACCATGGGGGCTCTTCGTCCGTCCTTAGTGGTGTGCAGTGGTGGAGCCACGTTGAAGGGTGTAGGACAATTGGCCCCATTAAAAAGAATTTTATTAAATTTTATATAATAAATTAAAAATTATTCTCACGCAAAAAAATACCCTCATATTAAAAAAATATATCTCAAAAAAAAATTTGTGTTTATAATTTAAAAATATATGTTCTTTCATTATATGAAAATATTTTATTCTCATCGTTTTTGAGTTTTTAGTCGGATCATGTGTTTGGCCGGAGAGTGAAGGAGAGATGTAGAGAGAGAAAGACCGAGCCTAGAGATTGAGAAAGGGGGAATGCAGGTTGAAGTGATACAAAGATTGCTTCTTGTCGAAGGAAGAATGACAGAGAGAAAAAGAGAAAGAAAAGGGCTGTGAGGAGAGATAGAGAGGGACAATTGATTCCCCACCCTCAACTTCTTTAATAAAAAATTAAATTTTATTTTTTTATTACTTTAACAAATAGAAATAGATGAAAAACTTAATTTTTACAGTCAAATTATATTTAGGTAAAATAAAGGGTTAACATATTGTTATTATTTTATAATTTACAAAAACAACGGATAGTAAGATTTACAAGATTACATTTAGGTCTTCACATCCATAGGCCACAAAGTCCAACCATCTCTGTGACTTCATGACAGTCAATATGAGCCCTCACCGCCGGTCGACGCACGGTGTTCTTTGACTTAGCGTCACGAAAAGGATCTTGTGTCACAGATAATTAAAGAACAAAAATAAAGAGTCTAAATTTATATATCTATATATATATATTTATTTTTTATCATCGATATTTAAAATTATAATCTGATTAATTTAATTTAAAAATTTATAAAAAATCTTATTCTAAAAACGGTTCTCTCAACGATTTTCAAGTTTCGAACCTGATATTTAGTTTAAAAAAATTAATATTTCATCCTACTAGATTGACTGTGAATCTAAAGTTATATCAAATAACTTGAATTTGATGTTGATTTTTCTACAAAAATATTTAATTTTTTTTTGAAATAATGTAATTCGCTAATGACACTTTGCTTTGCTTCTTTACTAGTTAATTATTTCATGCGATAAATAATAAATAGAGTTGAGAAATATTTTTCCACGGGATGCTACAGTACCTTGCTATTTTGGGGAACTTGGTTTAATCTCCAACGCCCAAGTTAGGGAAAAAAAAACTAGTTTGATATAAAAAATTATTGATATAGTTTTTCATTTTAATTAAAAAAATTATATACATAAAATAAAAAAAAATATAAGTAGATTAAGGTAAATTGATATCTTTTAAACACCGTGCATAAAAGAAAACTCAATTTTATTTTTAGAGCTGGGTTTTAAAAAATTAAGTTAATTTTTAGGTTAAATGAATTAAAATTAAGAATCAGATCATATAATCAAATTTATTAAAACAATGTGATTATAAAAATAATGGTTTTTATGGATGGATCAAAGGGTAGAATATCTCAATTTTTATTATTTATTTTCTGATAAAAAAATTAATTATTTTTATGAGAGATTTGAATTAAACATTTTTAAAATAAAAATGATAATATAAGATGAATTATAACTAATTATATTTTTATTATAATTTTATAAAACATAAATTAATTCTCATATAACAACTATGAAATTTTCAACAACTTATTCATGCCCAAAGATATTTCACATTTAGTCGCTGAGTCAAGAAAACGAAAATACGAAAAAGAAAAATGAATTATTATGTTTGATAATAATCGGTCACCACAAACACAAGAACTAGTCTCTCTCTCTCTCCCCCTCTCCGTTTCCCTCCCTCCTTCTCTCTCTCTCTCTCTCTCTCTCTCTCTCTTCATATTCCATTTCTACCTTTTTCTTTTTCTTCAGCTACACTCCCGTCTCTCTCTTTCCTCTCTCACTCTCATGAACTCTCCATGGTAAAGCTAAAAAATGGCCATGATGACGATGGGTATACAACAACAGACTCTATGGGACGGAGTTTTGGAGATGACAAAGGTGGCACAAGAGAAGGGCACAGACCCACTTATTTGGGCGATTCAGCTCTCTTCTAGTCTTTCCTCTTCTGGGGTCTCTTTGCCTTCAATTGAGTTCTCCCATCTTATTGTTTCTCATATTTTTTGGAATAATAACATACCCATCACTTGGAAATTCCTCGAAAAGGCTTTGACCGTCAAGATCGCCCCTCCTGTTCTTGTTCTTGCTCTTCTCTCTACCAGGTTTTGTTTTGTTTGGTTTTTCTTTTTTCTTTTCTTTTCTAATTTTCTCTTTTCCATCATCTTGATTTTTTTGGTTGATGGGTTTTTCTTTTTCTTTTCTCCCTTTTTGGTTTGATTTTAATCGGTGTAATCCGTTTATTTTTAATCAAACGTGAATCATTATTTTTATTTTGGACTCTAATGTGTAGCTTGTTCTTCTTCCTTCTTTTTTTTTTTTTCTTTATTTGTTTTAAATTTGTGGGGTTTCGGACTTTTTTAATTACAGGTTCAAAGATGGATAAAAATGGTTTAAGCTTAAGCTTTATGTGTGGGTGGTTTTTTGTTTATTTGGGATTTCAAAAGCTCTCGTGTGTGCAAAGAAGAACTATTCATTAAACACGTTAGGGCCTTGTTGAATTGGGATACCATATATGGTCATTTAATTCTGTCTTATTTTCTTTGTATTGCTGTGGTTTTTCTGTTGCCGGTTTTTCTTTTCATACGGTTCTTTTGGGGGATAGGGAGATATGGAATTTGTGGAAGTTAGTTTAATTTACTTGGTTATGTGTAATGTAGTTATGTCATATTTTTTATCTTCCGTTTTATCATGTCTCAACTCAATATAGTTTTTTTGCAATTTCTGATAGTTTTACGAATTTAGTGAAGCTTTGCATAGGATTTTGACTTCCTTTTAGCACATGTCTATTGCAGGGTTATTCCAGACCGGTGGTCTCATCCTGCTGCCTACAGGCTTTATATGGAACTCCTCAAAAGACATGGATTTTCATTTGCATCTTATATTAATGGTCAAAATTTTCAAAAGTGAGGTTCCATCTCCCTCCACTTCCTCCTCAATTTATGGATTTACTTTAGCGCTGACTGTTGAGCAACTGATTTAGCTGTAACATGCTACTGTAACATGCTACTTTTGGGGCTTTTTTATAATTTGGTCATCCCGCCAAAACACCAAGGTTAAGACAACATCCCATTCAGTCATATGGAACAATATTTCTGGTAGTATCCAGTAGATGGGCAATAATTAGTCCTGTTACTGGTAAATGTCACCTGTTTCGGTGTATGTAAGTCTATATTTGAGCAGGTGCAAACTCCCTACTCCTGAGTCCTGACACTACTTATCACAAAAGAGTTGGATTTCTTTTTTCTCGCGTGCTTCTCTCCCTCCCTTTTAGAGGTCACCCAGTGCACAAAGTGCTACCCGGCAGGTAGGGGGAGGGTAGACGTATACGTATGTAGCCTCTCTTCCTACCTTTCATCTAAAAAACAAAGAAAAAGAAAAAGAAAAAGAAAAAGAAAATCATTTTGCAACACCACAAACAGCAAAATTCTGGAAAAGTGAAAAAGTGTAATAAACAAAGGATTTTGGCAAAGCCATTATAACGTAAAGCATGGAATGTGGCACACCTTGGTTTGTGGATCAAGGAATTCTCCTATTCCTACAATGCAAATCCTATAGGAATAGGCTTAGTTCTTTTTTCATGGATTGACAAATGAATGCATATGCTAATCTTGATTGGGTCGAGTACAAGGTATGGCATATACTTTTATACGGTTCTTTAATATGTTCCTGAGTTGGATCTTAGCATATGAATTGATAACAAACAAAGTAAGTAGGAATTCGCACTCAAAAATATATTTGAGTATAACAGATTCTTACAAAATGGTCTTTATATTTCATCTGAGAATATGTAAAATCCAAAACTCAAGAATTATGAAAATCCCTCTCCTCTCTCTCCTAATATGGTTGCTCAGAGTCATGAATTAAATTGCTTAATCTCATTTTTACCCTTCTGGTCGTGATTTCTTGGGTACAGCGAATCCAATCAGCTAACATATTCCAGTTTTGAGTCAAGTAATCCAAAAGTGGTTTTTTTTTTTTTTTTTTTTTTTTTTTTGGGAGGGGTTCAGTGAGTAATGTGCAACTTCTTTTGGGAAGTTTGTATTTGCTTGATGTGGTGGATTTGCTTTTCATTCTTTGAATTGTGGGGGATATAAGAATCTTAAAGGAATTAAGTGATTCTTCACCATGTTCTACTTGATTCATGGTTTTTGGAATTTGTACTGCTTGTGCTTGTTGGAAAAACGATAACAATATAGATGGGGATGTAAATCATAGAATTCAAGCAGGTTCGATGAAATGGAGAAAGGTCGTCCGGAGTTCTTTGCGATCACGATGCCATTGCATTTGAAGGAAAAGTTTTATAGGATTGCAGTAAGACCTATACTACTGTATGGTGTTGAGTGATGGGCTGTTAAACAACAAGAAGAACAAAAAATGACGGTAACAGAAATGAGGATGCTTAGGTGGATGTGTGGTAAAACCAGAAAAGATAAAATTAGAAACGAAGAGATTTGTAATAGATTGGGAGTTAGCTCAATTGTAGATAAAATGTGAGAGTGTCGTATAAGGTGGTTTGGACATGTGCAAAGAAGACCCAAAAACGCACCGGTCAGGAGAACCGAAAACTTAAATATAGGAGATTTAGTAAAACGTAGAGGCAGACCATTGAAAACTTAGATGCAAGTTATTATTAAATACATGATAGTTAAAGGTTTAGATGAGGTGATAGTATCGGATAGAATTGAGTAGCGTAAAAGAATCCGCACAAATTAAATCAATATACTTCTTATTCTTCTTTTTTTTTTTCTTTTTTTTTTCTCTAATTCCCATATTTGTCTCTCAAGAAAACCGACCCCAATTGTTGGGATTAACACTTAGATTGTTGTTGTTGTGCTGGTTGGAAAAGTGAGTTGACCACCTAGCTGCTTTTAGATTGCTAAATCCTATCTGTTAAAATTGATTGCCCTTTGGCTTTTACTCTAGGAGTTTTTAGAGATTACAAACAAGCAGTTTGGAAGAGGGATTGGGAATCAGTTCTTTGTTCGTTCTTCTACTCGATATTTGGTTCTTTGGCTTTGAAAATCGTCTTCCTTTGAACCTTATTTGTATTCTCTTTTCTAACTAAAATTGAAAAAAATTATATTTGATTGCCTTTGAAATGACTCAAGCTGATCAAAATTGAATTATTCTGCTTCTCTGCTGGCATGTGTTTATCAATAGAAATTATGCTTGGACTTGAGATATTCACCTTGCCCTTGGGCAGGCTACACATGAAAATTGTGCAAGATGCGTATTTTATGGTGCACCAGAAATCAATACTATCTTTAAGCTTGAGGTAGCGTTTAACTGTATTTCCTAGCTAGTCTGGGCTTGTAATTGGTCTAAAGTCCTCTAAGTCCATGGTTTGCTTGGCTGACGGTTTATGTGCAAGAGATCATTGATCTATGCTCAACTTTGATTTTTGAGCTTGTTAAAGTTGTAATTGATCTAGCACTCCGACCTTGATAAGACCCAACTATACGTAATTTATGCTGTTATTTCACTTATTCTGAATTTAGTCATTTTTCTTGTGTTTGCTCTTACTAATTTGGTCTTGTCCGTTGAAAGCATTTTCCATCTTTCTTCTGCCCAATATAGAGAATGTTTAAAGCAGATCCAATTCTTTGAGGTTGAAATAATAATTAACTTATTTAAAAGTCTGAAAGACCAGAGCAATTTCTATGCTAGAGGTCTCATTAAACTTTGTTTTGTAACGTTGGTTTTGTCTGCTCTCAATATACTATTAGCAAATTTAACTCCAGCTGCTGAAGTAAACTCTTCTTTACAATATTGCAGGATCATGAAATCTGTAGATGATGTTCTTCATCTTTCCCAGACATTTGGCCTTCAAGCTACTGAACCTGGGATTCTCATAGTCGAATTTGTTATTGCGATTCTTTGGCAGCTACTTGACGCATCATTAGATGATGAAGGATTGCTGGAGCTTGCTTCTGAAAAGAACTCTAGGTGGCTAATTACGCCACAAGATATGGATAGAGATGGCACTGATAGCTTTGCTGCCAAGCTGACAGAATGCCCTGATGGACTGCAAAAACTTAATACCATAATGGCTATTGAGACAATTGGACAATTTGTAAAAGATAAAGTAATTTCCAAGATTCTCTATCTAGCACAACGAAACATGTGAGTACATATTTAATTCATTAGTACTTCTTGTTTCTTTGGATGCAGCTAGGTTAGTATGTATATTTGGGGTTATATGACTTGTTTTAATGGTATACAAAGAAGAGATAGCACAGCACTCGACAGATTAAAATGTTGATTCTACTTAAGAACTTTATTATAGTGTGAAGCTTATCGGTGTATAACTGTGTTTGCCATCTTAGGCCATCACATTGGGGATGCTTCAGTGAGAGGGTGCAACTGCTTGTAACAAACTCATCAGCATTGAGGAATTCGAAACAGATTACTCCAAAGGCATTTCTGCATTTAACATCTGATAGTAATATGGTCTTTTCTCTAGAACACAAAACTACTTTGGAGCAGGAGTTCCATGCAATTATGGCTTCCGGGTCTCTAATATCATCTGCTGGTCAGTGTCATGGGGCTAGTCAGTCTTCTCTCTGGCTTCCTATTGATCTTTTTCTTGAGGATGCCATGGATGGATCACAAATTGTAGCAACAAGTGCTGTTTCAACTCTTACGGGTTAGTACATGTTAATTTTCGCCCTTTTCAATACCCCAAAAAAAAAAGGAAAAAGAAAAACATCTGTCTAATTGATTGATATGGCCCAGTGGAACAATGACAATGGTTTAGCATCTCAGGTCTAGTGAAGGCTCTTCAAGCAATCAATGGCACAACATGGAATTGTGCATTTCTTGGTCTTTGGATCGCGGCTTTACGACTTGTTCAGCGGGTAAGAAATGAAATCAGTAACAGTTAACAAAAAAGTCTTTCCTTCAGATCTTTGTTATAATTATTACAATTATCATCATTATTTGGCACTTTTATTTTAATTTTATTTTATTTTGTGAAATAGTGTCCATTTCTTGGCATTTTTTTTAAACTAATTAAATTGAGGTTGTTATAATCCAGATATTTAATGTGGCTAAATTTCATTTTGCCATGTTGGTGGAAATTTTCAAAGGTTTCTATTCTATATTCATGCTATAGTCACATATTATTGTCTTTAATGATTATTTTTGGTGCTTTCTGTCTTTCCGTGCAGGAAAGGGATCCCAGCGAGGGTCCTATACCTCGCCTTGATACTGCCTTATGCATGTTATTGGCCATTACGACGCTTGCAGTGGTACATGTTATTGAGGAAGAAGAAACTGCACTGATTGATGAAATTGAACGCAGTTCCACCAGTCGAATAAAAGAGAAACTGGTGACTGGGAAACGTCGCATGGATTTAGTCTCCAGCTTACAGATGCTGGGAGACTATGAGAGCTTGTTGACTCCGCCTCATTCTCTCAGTTCAGTAGCTAATCAGGCTGCAGCCAAAGCGATGATGTTTGTTTCTGGCCTCTCAGTTGGTGGTATATACTTTGACTCTGTGGGCATGAATGACATGCCAATGAATTGTTGTAAGTCACCTTTGTATTTGTTAACCAATTTCATTTCTATAACATAGTCTTGGCATGGAATCATCACCGTTTGTGCCCAAATCTTTCTTCCAAGGATCAATTTTGTCAGAAAGCTTAATTTTGATCCACACCTTTTGCATGTGTATGGAGGTGCCCTCTTGATGTTCATAAAACTACTACAACTGTTATGATGCCATTATATCTGTTAATCAATGGCATTTCTAAGTAAATTTTCATGTAGTTTGGTACTGAATCAAGCATACATTTGTATTTGTGTCCATAACTATCACTTTTAAACTTTTCTGAGTTTGGACTTGGTTGAAACAACAGTCCAAAAATTTTAGTTTTCTGAATATATTGCCAATCTTATCTGAATCTTGAGATGCTTTCAGAGTTTTCTTTCAAATATGCAAATGTCTGAATTTGGCCTTTTGCTTTGGTCTTTATTGTGGAGATATATCTGCAATACCATTTTGACTTTTTCTTACATCTTGCAGCTGGAAACATGCGCCATCTAATTGTTGAGGCTTGTATGGCTAGAAATCTGTTGGACACGTCAGCATATTTTTGGCCAGGTTATGTGACTGGACGCAGCTCCCAGATACCACGCAATATTCCTGGGCAGGCTCTTGGTTGGTCTTCCTTGATGAAGGGTTCCCCCCTGACTCCTCAATTAGTAAATGCTTTGGTTTTGACGCCTGCCTCAAGGTATACTGGTTAAAGTTTTCACACTCTTGAAGTAATTTTATCAGTTTGAACTTATACTCACATTTTAGTCTTCATTTGTCTCTTTGAATGTTTAGATTAAGGACTTTGTCCGACTTACAAGATTTATATATTGGAAGGTTGAATCCATTACTCCGATGAATTTTAGTCTAGGAATAGCTGTCTGAAAAGTGGCATGATCAAGATGCTGATTTGATTATGCATCAAAGATAACAAGTGAAATGTGACAGATCCATATTGTTGTGCTTGAGAAAATGGTTTAAAATACATGCTCTGCATCATTAGCTTCCACAGAATAAGGATTACAATGTAGTGATATTGCAGTATTAATGATGGGGTACATCATTTATCTTGCTTCTTCATGTTATGAGTCAGCAACATGTGGTGATAAGCGGCCATTTTCCATGATCTTCAAATGCTTCTATCTCTCCTCCTGTTTTAAATATTTTGGAATTTAATTTCCCTATCAGTTGGGGAACTGATTTAACTCACGGATTTTTTTGATGTAAGTTTAGCAGAGATTGAGAAGATATATGAAATTGCAGTCAGTGGATCTGATGAAGAGAAGATATCTGCTGCTACCATTCTTTGTGGTGCCTCTCTCTTACGTGGTTGGAATATACAGGTAATGGCCCTGCTCCAGCATCTGGCAATTGAAAGGAAGTTATTGTCCAAGTGTCTGGGTTGGGTTTTTAAGTAATGTGAATGTGTTCTTAATGGATGCTAGTTAGTTGGGTTAGCCTTGGAGCATAACGGAGAAGTGGTCTGATTGCTTATAGTTTATTTCATATTGTGTGACTTATCTCCTCAATCTCCTTTTGCCCCTTGCTAATTTTATTTCCTCTGAGCACCTTTATGACCGAATATGCAGGAACATGTTGTTATTTTTATCTCAATCTTGCTGGCACCTCCACCACCTGCAGATTATAGTGGGACTGAAAGCCATCTGATAGGATTGGCTCCTTTTCTAAATGTTCTCACTTGCGGAATATCTACTGCTGATTGTGTCCAGATGTTCTCCTTACTTGGCTTGGTATGTTGATCTTCAACATATTTCACTGTATCACATGACATACCGTATACATAATGTTCAAGATGTGAGAGAGGGACAACACAAAGGTAGTAAGAAAGGTCATGTGCAATTGAATGCTGAGGATTCTGGGCTAAATACAAACTTTTTGCATGAAACTATGAGAATAATTTAAATTTTAGACAAGCAGATGGGAAGATCCCAGATTTTCTAATGTTGCTAGTTCAGATTAAACAAGACTGGTTGGTAATGTAATTCTAATTTCATGCTTAAATAGATTTGTGCATGTGTGCACCCCATGAACTATAGATTGAGTTAGGTTGGGATTGCTAGCTAGACAATTTTGCTGAACTTCAGATAGGTACACATATGAGGTCAATTGTGGACTTTCTTAAAAGAGAGTAAAGAAAAAGGTCATCGATAATCCTTTCAAATGGTCTATGTTAATAAAGTAAGATAATTGGAACTTGTGAGATGGATGATCTTGGGGCCTACACGTTGGTCATTGTTCATTGGTTGATGTTTTCTTTTTTGAATCTTTTTACAGATTCCACAACTCGCAAGGGTTTTGATGCCTATTTGTGAAGTGTTTGGATCAATACCACCAAAGTTCACCTGGACTCTCCCATCTGGGGAAGAAATCAATTCCCATACAGTGTTCTCCAATGCATTCACTCTTCTGCTAAAGTTGTGGAGGTTTAATTATCTACCTGTACCACCTTTACAAGATATGATGGGAGATCTGCCTCCAGTGGGATCACAGCTCACTCTTGAGTACTTATTAATGGTACGGAACTCCCAAGTGGCAACATTTGGAAAGTCATCCAGAGATCAAGTTAGGAGTAGGAGGCTGTCAAAACATATACCTTCACCACATAGAGAACCTGTATTTATGGAATCCTTTCCCAGGTTGAAACAATGGTATCGGCAGCATAGAGCTTGTATTGCTTCAACTCTATCTGGTTTTGTACATGGCACTCCTGTTCATTCAATTGTTGAGGGGCTTCTGAGTACAATGTTCAGAAAGATAAACAGAGGCCAGCCTATTCCTTCCACTTCTTGTAGCAGCAATTCATCCAACTCTGCCTCTGAAGATGCCTATATTAGACTCCAAATACCTGCATGGGATATTCTTGAAGCCATTCCTTTTGTGCTTGATGCTGCTTTGAGTGCTTGTGCACATGGAAGATTATCACCTCGTGAACTTGCTACAGGTCAGTCCTAGTTTTCTGAATGGTATGGTTGTTGCTAGATGATAGTATGCGTCTATTTGAATTTGACTCTTGTCGTAAGTATGGCGAGCTGAGGTCTTGAAACAGAAGTCTTATTATCATTGTAAGCATGGTAGGTGCTGTTTGTAACTTACCTCGGTGGTTTGCTCAATTATTTATATAAGGTCCACAGTGTTTCTTTAGTGATGAGCAATATCTGTGCGGTATAAATTTTACTCTATTGCCGTGTTTTGGTAAAGTTAATATCTGATTTCTTTGAAGGGGCTTAACAGCCGCAAAGTTTTGCAGAGGTTGTATGATCATAAATCTTGGATGTTGCTAAATCAGGTCTCAAAGATCTTGCTGATTTTCTGCCTGCTACTTTGGCAACCATTGCAAGCTACTATTCAGCTGAAGTGACACGGGGTGTTTGGAAGCCAGCATTCATGAACGGGACAGACTGGCCAAGCCCAGCAGCTAATTTATCCAACGTTGAGCAACAGATCAAAAAGATCCTAGCTGCTACTGGTGTTGAGGTCCCAAGTCTTGCTGCAGGTAGCTGTCTTGCGGCTTTTGACTGCTTCAATTTTGATCTACTAAATACTTGCAGTAGATTTATGATTATTTTTATGCTTTGTCTCTGCCGCTAAAGCCAAATGTTCTGTTTGCCATAATTTAAACATTATTTATGGATATTTTATGGTAATAGCCGGGGAGCACCTTGTATATGCCCGCCCCCCCTATCCCTACACTAAGCCGGGGAGTACTTTGTGCACCGGTTGAGCCCTTAATAGCCAACCCATGTGTTGATATATTCTTGCAGGCAGAACAGGTCTTATTGTAACACCTGGCTGTTGTTGGATTAGATTTCAAAGGCTTCGAAACATTCTATTCTGCTAGATATAAAAATTAAGAAATGTCTCTTTTGGCATTCTTATTCTTGTCCATCTAAGTGGAGATTTAAAACATTATATTGAAGTCATGCAATTTAGTGATGGTTTAATGAATGTTTCAATTTATTTTTATCTGCAGTTGGAAGCGGTCCAGCTACTCTTCCTTTACCACTGGCAGCTCTTGTAAGCCTCACAATAACATATAAACTTGACAGAGTTTCCGAACGCTTCTTGAACCTTGTTGGCCCAGCCTTACAAACCCTCGCAACAGGATGTCCTTGGCCATGTATGCCTATAATAGCTTCACTCTGGGCTCAAAAGGTGAAGCGCTGGAGTGACTTCCTTGTATTCTGTGCTTCGCATACTATATTCCACCACAACAGTGATGCTGTAGGCCAGCTCCTCAAGGTCTGCTTCACATCTGTCCTAGGATTAAATTCCTCAAGCACCTACCATAATGGTGGTGTAGGAGCCCTTCTTGGCCATGGTTTTTCCCACTTCTCTGGTGCACCAATTGCCCCGGGAATTCTGTATCTGCGAGTACATCGTTCTGTTAGAGATGTTATGTTTATGGCAGAAGAAATTGTTGCTCTTTTAATGATCTCTGTCAAAGATGTAGCAAGTAGTGGTTTGCCAAGGGATAAGTTAAATAAACTGAAGAAAACCAAGTATGGCATGAGGTATGGGCAGGTTTCCCTTGCTGCAGCAATGACACGCGTCAAGCTTGCGGCATCACTTGGAGCTTCACTAATTTGGATATCTGGTGGGATAAGTCTTCTTCATACTCTGATCAAAGAAACCTTACCTTCTTGGTTCATATCTGGCCATGGGACCAAACAAGAAGGCATTGAAACTGGAGGTATGGTTGCAATGCTGGGAGGTTACGCTCTTGCATACTTTGCAGTGCTTTCTGGAACATTTGCTTGGGGTATTGACTCCACATCACCAGTGTCACAGCGTCGGGCAAACATTCTTGGGACCCACTTAGAGTTTCTCGTGAGTGTGCTCGATGGTAAGATATCAATCGGTTGTGATAGGGCCACATGGCGGGCTTATGTGTCAGGGTTTGTGAGCTTGATGGTTGCGTGCACACCAGCATGGGTGCTGGAGGTGGATGTGGATGTATTGAAGAGGTTGAGCAAGGGATTGAAGCAGTGGAATGAGGGAGATTTGGCTCTAGCTTTGTTAGGGGTTGGTGGGAGTGGTGCTATGGGTGCAGCTGCAGAGCTAATTTTTGAAAGGGGGATTTGAATTTTTTTTTTCCCTTTTTTTGCCCTTTGGGGCTTTGTACCATAGACGATTATACACTTCTGATGGACCAGATTTTGTAGGGTAGAAGGGTTGATGAATGACAGAATGCAACCGTACCTGCTTGTACATTATTTTGTAGGATTATTTCTCATGTATAAATTCAGGGAAAGCCTGCAAATTTCAGGTTGATGACAGAGAGTGTGATCTTGCAAACTTTAGTACTTATAAAATGCTTGTAAGCCCAAATGTGATTTAGCTTTTGTAACTCTTATATTGAAGTCGGCAGATGAAATTGTATCAATTATCTAGCAACCAAATATTGAAAGTTGCAAATACATCTGGCAGGATGTAGAGCATGATTAACCCACGGTGCTTCCATTGCACCTATGTGTTTCCTCTCAAATAAAAGGTCATGAAATAGGCCACATTGCCAAATAAAAGTTGTGTCAAACCCACTCATTTTGCATAATAAAGTAGGAAAGATTACTAAGAAGTATTTGAATAACTCTGAAAAAACTTACTTAAAAAATAAGTTTTTGTCAACTGATATAAAATAATTTTGTATAAAGTTTATATGAAAATAAATGTTTATGAATTATAAACATTTTGAAAATTACAATCAAATTATAATTATAAATAATATTAGTGTCAACTAAAAACACTTATATTTGAAAGGATAACCAGTTAAAACTTATTGAAAATAATGTATACTAAAGCCTACGGGTAATTGATTAAGTGAATAGGTCATTTGATTTCTTAATTAAGGTTACGACTTTGACTCACGATTTGAGTATGAAGTAACTATGTTGGGGAGATTTTAGAGGGATCGATTTGGATTAATCGGGATGAAATTTCAAACATTAGGTGGTCAGAAAAGTGATTCGTGTATACCAAAATTAAAAGAAAAAAAAGAAAAAGAAAAAAAGAGAACGTATACTAAATGTTATTTGACTACAGAAATCTGTACCATTCTGAATTTTGATACTTATCAGGAGGGGGGGAAGGAATTTTGATTTGTTAACTATTTGGGTACTCCCAAATAAATCACAAGTACTTTAAGGACTGGTAGGATAAAATGCAAAATACGAAAACAGAAGGGGTGTAAGGGGGAATTTTGGAAAACATGTTTGTGGGTTTCTTTTGAGGTCCTCTTCTCTGTTTCTTTTTCTTCGCCTGAACTCGGGAAATGGAGGGAAAAGTGTTGCAGCTAACATTCCCTTCTTTATCACGTTTAACATTCAATTCGAAAAACCTTAGAAGAACTACAATTACTCTATGCCCATTTCTTTTCAAGCCCGAATCTACATCTCCTGCAGGTCCGTTTCAACTCTTAAAACAGACATACACTGATTTTCTTCTCTTTTTTTTTCCCCCGCTTCTAATCTTAGATATTTTTCTCAGGTTTAAGGCGGAGTACGAGCAAGGAAGAGCAAGATGTGGACTGGCTTCCCAAGGAGTACTATGATGATGTATGCTTGCTGTTCTCCTTCCCTCGCTCTCTTCCCTCCCCCCTTTCTGATTCTGCCCCTGTTGTTTTCTGACTATTTTGATTCCTTATTTTCATGTTTTATGTATTTTTATGAGTGGGTTTGTGCTAGAAATTAATGTTTCTTCAATTTTTGTGGGTTTCCCTAAGTGGGTTTTTCTGTTTCTATCATGGATCGGTTCGTGCTTATATCTGCTTCAAGAAGTTTTTTCACATATAGTTTGGTTGTTTATTTGTAATAGTGTACTCAATGTGGGTAATCTGCATATTCTGGTTGGTAAGTGGATTGCATTTATCTAGAAAATTGGGAGAGTGTGATTGTAGTAATCAGTGACAATTTCACATGATTGGTGATTCATCTATCTTTATCAAACAATTTTGTAGATGATCACAAAGTTGGATGGTAGTGGAGTAGTTTTTGGTTTGAATTTGGAAAATTTCAGTTTAAAGAAGCATTTCCTACATTGTACTCCTCAGATGCTTGATAAATGGCGGTGTTGATAGTTTCGTTCAGCAAAGAGGCCTCTTTCTACATGACAAGGATGATGTTTCCTATCTGATATTGGCTTCATTGTCTATCTCCTAATTTCTCTTCTTTATATTAAAAAAGGGAAATTGACTTTGTGGTGACAGTCTGGGACAAGTGATGTTTTGGTGGTCTTCTGGATTTTGGGCCGAAGCTTTAGATAATTCTTTTTATTATCAAATCAGTGGAGGTATTTGAGTTGTCTCTTACATGGAAATAACTACTTAATAATGGAATATGTAATTTATAAATGAAAGAATCTTTTCTTGTTGCTGACTGCAAGTATGGATTTGTTAAGCTGTTATTACTGATTGTCAACACTGTATAAAATTGACAATGGGCCTCCAATCTAGGAATGGCAAGCTAAACAAAGAGAGAAAACAAAAGAACTTCATCGAAGACGTCAGGAGGAAGATGAAGAAGAGGAAAGGAAGATTGAGGAGTATCGTGAAATTGGGACACGGTTGAAAGGGTACCCTGAACAAGAAGTACGAAAAGCAAGAAAATTAGTTTCAAGTTTCATTCGAGCTGCTGAAGAAGTTGAAGAGGTAATCTGCAATTATCTGATCCAACTTTTAATGGCTTTTTGGTTCTTTAAGAACATGATTCTAGATGTGTATTGCATATCATGATGAGCTTAAGTGGCTCAGGGAATCATACTGTCATCTAATTGGTCGAGTATGATTAATGGAAGTTCCACCTGTAAGATCAGCCAATCACTGTAGATAGGGCCTGCATCTCCCTCATTGTTACTTCAAGCCACTTTTTGTCAATCCTTTGATGTTAACTATGTATGTTCTTGGCATGATAATTCGGATGAAAATTTCAATTTTGGTTCTCGGGGGTGCCCAAACTCATAATTTACTTGGTTCAAGAACTGAACCCATCCTGAAAACTTTTTCAGGAAAATCAGATTAAACCCTTACAAACAAAGGAACATGACATCTGAAAAACAGGAGAGTACATGCCACAGGATCACCAGATCGTCTTTCATGTAAAATTTGATTGACCATTGGATAATTCCGATCTAGAGAAAAAAAGAAAATTATATGTAGAAAATTTTGAGTTTTAATGTGATGCGTCAAGAGTATAATATTGAAAAACCTCAGAAACAATGGTGAGAAATATAAAAAGACTTGGGAAGCTTGTTCTTAATAGTAGTAACATTGTACTTGATAAGTCCATTATTTTGACTCAACCTTGATTATTTCTCTCTTTTTTTTTTTTTTTTGGCCTAAACATGCACCATTGAAAATGTTGCTGCTTACCCTCCAGTTAATTTCTGTTTATTGAGTTTGCAGCCTATTGGCTACTACTTGGCATGTGGTAAAATCTTTATAGTACTAGTTGATGATTTTTGGCATTCAAATTAAGTACCAGGACAACAATTGCAGGTTTGTTTCAGGATGGTTTTGGCAACTTTATCTTAAACATCCCGAAATAAGTTATCTACAAAGTTATCTACAGTGTTTTTTTTTGCCCTGGGGTGGGGGGGAGTAGCATTTTGGCTAGTATTTTGCCATTCAGCTAGGTAAATAATAGGGATTGGCTTTCATGCGTCTATCGGTGCAAAGAAAATTGCAAAATGCTTAATTTGGCATTTACTATGCAATTCAAGTACATATGATATCTTGGTCAGTGGCACTGTAAGAATCAATGTGCTTTTTAGGTTGCCAGATGTATCTGTCCATATTTCATATTTTTGAGAGAATTGGTTACAAACTTTCTGCTTTTCTAAAACAAGCTTTTTAGGGGGTGGGGGTGGGGTGGGGTGGGGTCTGGAGCCCCTTTTTGTCTTCAAGACCAAGTTGTTGTCATTTATTTGGTCCTGAAAATTAACGTCTTTGATCACAATCTTGAACCAACCTTTATGCGCTGCATGTGTTATTGAAATAGCTCAAATCAAGTCATGTTGAAGTCACCTATGCTAATTGATAGGTTTCATAAGTGCTGATTTAGTTCTTCATACACAGAGAATTGAAGAAGCTGCTGAGAGAGGTGAACTTACTGAACTTGTTCTGATGGTCATATGGAATCGTCTTGATCTTGCCCGACGTGATGTAAGTGGGATGATTGAGTTGCTTGTCTTTTCCCCTTGCTACAACTTGTGAAATGCTATAGCTATTCCATGTGTGTTTAATGTTGCTAATTATGTGTTGTACACATGACTGATTGTCTATACATTGCTGCAAAGTTAAAAATGGTTTTTATTTCCTTTTACAAAGGGTTATTTCCTTGTGTATTTTTGTTAATTGCAAATTTTGAAATTATCATTGTGGTACTGATATCCTGAGAAATTTGGTTCTTTTCAAAGTAATTGTGATGTGATGTTCCCCTTTCTTTCTGCCAAAATAAATATTTGGGACTGAGCATTACTTATGGATCTTCATTTTCTCTGTCTTTAAAGAGAACAAGTCTTTTTCATCCAAGATAATCTTTCCCCTGGTAACACCCCCTCCCCCACTACCTGAAAGAATATGATCCCAAGTGAGAAGCTTTGGAGAATGAAAGAATAATTTAGTTGGAGAGGAAGTTTCTGTCCCTCTTAATGACGTCATTCTTGCAGAGATTTTTACTTTTGAAATTATACTTCTGGTATAGAATTGCTATCTTGTTGGCTTCTGGTCAGGCTTGTAGATTCCTTGTATTCTTCTTGATGTTTGTAGTTAGGTGGTAAACCCTGGGCACCTTTTGTGCTTTCATTCTACTTCTATGGAGGTTCGCAAACATAAGTGATGAAGACCTTATGCTTTTGGTCTTAGGAAATGGGCTGGTCTTTGTTGAACTAGGCATCTTTCAAATTATGGAAGAATAAATATTGCTTCTTTCATTTGATTAAAATGTTCATTTTCAAGTTTATAAACAAAGTGGCCTACATTCATACCCATGCTTTCCCCCTCTTACTGGAGACAATTACCTGTACAGAATATGATTGGCTTGGTTGAAAGCTTGTTTTGGTAATTTTTATTGAGCTATTGAAGATTGCTAATGCATCTCCAACATTGCAGGAAGAAAAAGATGCCATTAGAAGCCTCGATCTATTGTACAGGAGGGTTGAGGTATTCCATATTGTCAAATTCTACAGTTTATTCTCTTATCACGTTGAGCAAGTTTTCAGTATAATGTCTGCTTCAATAAATTTCTTTTATTACTGGTGGCATACAATTTGAATCCTTTTTGAATGAATTTGCAGAAATTCCTTTTATCTTCTTTATAATTCCTTAATTTCACCAAGCTGTGGTTGGGGCAAAACACAAAGATGAATTTTATTATGCATTTTGCCTTAGTAATTGGTCGAGCCCTTTGATCTATGAGACAGAGAAACATAGCTGGGGATAATGATTTGGAACTGTTATCCCTTTCAAGCCTGTAGCAGCTAAAGAAATTCAAGTATCTGCAGAAATTTTTGCTAGCCTCTGAATTCTAGTTAGCCTTTTTACTTGCCTCAACTTTGCCTTTCTTGTTTCAAATTAGATTTCATCATTTTTACTTGTCTCGTCTTGATTTCCTGTTGAAAATATTGTGACACTAAGTTTTGTATAACCTATAGACTGAAATTTTGAAACGAGAGGCTAGTCCTGCCATGAGACTGCTCAACGATCTTTTGAATATGCATGATGGATTTGATGATGAAGGGTGGTTAAAGGAATGCAAAAGGCATATGATCAGTACATTTCCACGAGAGGATCCTTTCACTCTTCTTGTTCCAGTTGGCTTTGACATTGATAAGGTAAGTCCTGTAGGACAACCATGAATTATCATATGTTACAAACATAAAAAATAAATTACTTTTTTCTTCCATAGCATGAAGGCCAACTACGACCACCAACGTTGCAAGATGGCAATGTTCTATTGAGAGTAGACTTTGTTAGAGAGGTTGATGCATTGCTACAAGAGGTCTGGTCTGAAGAAAACGAAGCAAGGAATGCACAGGGAATGGATCCTGAATCTGTTGCAAGTAGGCTGAAGCAACAGGAGAAGCAACGGGCAATATGCCAAGTTGAAGCTCTATTAGATTTAGCAATCAACTTGAAATGGTAAGTAGCCCCGTCTTTTTTCCTCCTCCTGCAATGACAAGTGGCCATTGCAATGGAGGAGATTGTTCCCCTAGAGTTGTTGTATTTAAAGTAGCTAGAGTTAAGCAATAGATTTGTTCAAGTTTTTGTACCAATGTAGTGAGAATGTAGAGAGTTCAAATTTAGATGTTAATATATAGAGGCAACTCCCTAGCCATTGTTTATTGAACTTCTAGTGCAACATACAATTAGTTAGCAGGTTAATAAGCGTACACATGCTGTCTAAGCCTATGCTCTTCAATAATGAACCCATCTGAAATACCTTTGCAAACTCCAGCTGCCAAAATTACAGACCATTCTGCTGCCCTATAAAACAGTTCCAAATCAAAGACAAAGAATCAACACCATCCCCTCATCAGATGGAAAAAAGAAAAACAAAAAGGAATAAATTTATAAGGATCCACTGTGTTCCTGATAACTCAGAAGCCAGCATCTGAACTGGCATCAACATCTGACTCATGTTTACTGCTCCTATGGGAGTTCCTCTTTGTAGGAACAAGTGGGTTGTTCTCTTCTTCATATATGGCAGGCGGTCTCTCGAATTCACCACCTTTGAATACTGGATGAACATAAGCTTCCTGCAGATAGTTCCTCAAGTTCAGATTTGGTTCTGTAGCTCGCTCAAGTGTGTCCTTCACCATGGCATCCTGTAATAACCAACCACGTTCAGAATTTAAGTAAATGGGACAGTCTTTGTCAAGAGCGCACGAATGTATGTATATGTATATGTATCTACCCTTACCTCTAATGGGAACTTGACAAAGGCTGATTCAAAGCGTCCCTTGCAAAATAGGTGAAACCAGACCGTCAATACTGGAAGTGCAATAAGGATCGGTGATGCTTTCTTGAATTCATTTGTGCTTAACAATCCCATGAGTAGCAGATGTGATATTACTAAACCAATGAGCAAGCGCTTATGCACGTCTGGCCAGAATGATGCTCCACTCTCGTATTTTTGATCATACACGTTGATGATCTTCAAGACGTGTATACAACATTTGTCAAATAAAAATGCAAAGAAACTGCAGGAGAGAGGGAAGAATATAATGTACCTGATGACGGAAAACCATGTAAGCAAAAGCAAAGAAGACGATAATGAAGGGAATGAGAATAGGTGTGGTTAAAGAATAGACAAGTCCCAGCAAGAAATAAAGTTGTATACGAGGTTCTGAAGTGGCGAAGGCCAAGCATCCAGCATCCATAGCCTCTTCTCTATCTTTTTCTGTCTTAACCAAAAATGTGTTCTTCAGGTGGAAGATTACTAATGGAACCAATCTGAGAACCTCTGCCGCAATTCCTGCCCATCCATCAACCATTATATAGGTGATGAAGAAAGTGGCTTTCATAGGTACTGCCTTCCCTATTATCTCTGGGAGCCTGCAAAAATGGAAAACAGAAAACATTACATGTCGTATTACCTTGTTTTACAACGACAAGAAACAGAAACACACGTACTCTGATGGTGGCCGATTTATGAATGTCTGCAGCTGCTGAAGTGCTGAGCCAGTAAGGATGCTTCCAAGAAAGACATTGACAAGTATAAACAGATGGTACTTTGCAGCTGATCTCCTCTCTAAAGACGACAGCGATGTTAAACCTTCTATTTTAGACATTGTCATCAGAATTGTTGGAAGAAGTATGAGAAATATCTTCAATGCAATTCCTGGAAGAAAACCTTGAATCAAACCCTTGACAGTATTCCTGCAGATTAATGTTAAATATTTCAGTACGTACTTGGGGAGAGAGCGGGAGAGAGAGAGAGAGAGAGAGAGAGAGAGAGAGAGAGAGAGAGTAATTGCATTGTTGCATTTGAAGCGCATATGAATACTTAAGTTGAAAAACAAGGAAAAGATAATTGAAAATCAATGGACCAAAAGGGGGGGGGAGAGAGAGAGAGAGAGAGCAAAATCACTTACACTTCTATCAAGGGCTTCAGAAAAGGAAGATATTTCTCAATTTGCTTGAGGTTGGCCAGAGATTGAACAAATGCAATGGGGATCATGAAGAAAAATGTAAGGAAAAACATAGCCACTGCCATCAGCAATTTCCTGATGGTAAGTTCAACATATGGTATTGCAAGGTTTTTCCAGAAAACATCACATGGCTCAGGAGCCCACTGTGTCAACCAAATTGTAGGATTACTTGATTGCTGAGTTTGAGCACAGACGGCGGCCGCCCAACGGGTTTTGAATGAAACAAATGCTGCTGGAACTATGGCATTTGGATCACTTATAATTCGTTCTCTTTCAGCAGCTTCCTGCACAATGATTTATCATAAGCAACTTCTGAAGATTTCCAATAAGTTTGCAGACCCTCCTAGGATTTGGATCCAGGGGAAGAGAAAACCTCCATGCAGCGCAGGCACCATATTCTCATGTACTATATCCCATTTCTACAAATGCTGTTTCTTCGCGAAATTTTTTCCAGCATACTAATGACAGATTCAAATTATTTCTAGCCAATTTATCAGCATCTCAACATTCTATAACATACTCTACGCAGATTGAAGATGGTAATCATATTCCTTTTTTTTTTTTTTTAAGTTTCTAGGCAATTAACCACATCACAAAAAAAGATCTAAGTTTCATCAATCAAGAAATTAATCAAAAGATGCATGGCTTATGGAAGCCCAGAACTTACTTGTTTACTCAGCCTGTCAATCTCAGCAGTGTAATACTCAATTGCATCTGCTTTAGCTCCCCCAAGGCCCCAGAAACCTGTCTATATATCGAAAGAATTAGATGATGACCAAGAGGTGACAAACTGAGATCCACGGTTAAACAGTATTATTTATAGGAGTACAGTCAATGAGAGAAACATATCCTTATCAAGTGAAGGAGAATACCTTTATAACTTGCTTCTTCCCAAAATTTCTCTCACATTTATTCTGGTAGTATGTGAGCCAATTTTGCATTTTCTTTTTCTTGGCAACCAAATCAGCAAGGTGATTTGCATTGTAGACTACCTACCAATCACGAGGAATTCAGATAAGTACATTCACTTCCAATAACCTCTGCCATCGGCAGGAGAAAATCACAATGAACAGAATCAAGAAACGGACCCGATGTAAAAGGTAGTGATCAGGATGATTCACACAAAAGAAGTGTTCGACATGCTCACTGACTGATTCATCAGGATCTGGAGGAACATTTCTTACAAGAACCTGTCTCAGAAATCATGGACAAGACTAAAATGATTATAAGCATAAATCCTAGCTCAGAATGTGCAGGTATGTTTCTGTGTGCCTATGTGCATGAGCGCGAGTGGGAGAGAGTGCAGAATTCAAGATGAAGAATGAAGGTTATGACAGTATTCATGGAATGTGATGAAAGCACAAAATGTATGAATCTGAAATCCCCTTTCTTCCCATTTGCACAGGCAGAAATTTCACAAATGAAAAGCTATTAGAAAAAACCAACTTTTGTTTCAAACAATTTCCTTGATGAAACTGCTCCTGGGATATTGGCAAAATGGAGTTGTGACATGCAAAACAAATTGACCCACACATCGTCTGCAGAATCTCCTCATCAAAACTATTTTGATCAAGGTTCACTCACTGTAAATTGATCTGGCCTGCGACTCTCAGCTGCAAGAAAACTTAATCTCATGGTGGTCACTATCTTGTATTCCTTGTACAAAACATAGAAAGTCCAAAATGTGTAGACATAAGCCATTGCCACATGAGTCCAATACCTGTTTAAGAAAGAAAGAATTACTTAGAAGAGGCATCGTTCATGTTTTGATTTATGAACATCTGTACTTAAAGACATGGCTTATCATAGACAAAGTAAGGAATTTCTTACCTTTTTGAACCTTGTGGAATATTAGATATTGAGAGCTTGTCAATGTCACTGAAATTCAAATCTTTAGATTTCTCTAATGTCCCCCCTGTCCAATTTACAGGGACCAAGACCGTGAAAGAAAGAAACAACAAAGGAACAAATAATTTCAATCTGCAGACCAAACAACATTGAATTAGATGGAGGGGCCAATAGGACGCAAACATAGAATTTGATTCCTGGGATGGGGCAATGTTTCTGCCTTACCCAAGAAGATAGATTCGAATAAACACGGTAGCGTCAAGTCCAGCATGGTCAATAAGCTCAGGTTCAGGCATTTTCAAAGCAGCAGGCATCCAATTCAAAAACCTTATGTATGTTTTGTAATCCAAGTTGACAAATTTTCGAACAAGTGGTCCTGAGCCTTTAGGACTGCTTCTTATGCCTTTAAGATACCATTTTGGGAAGTAGACTCTATCATTGAATGGTTGAAGTCGTAGAAAAGCAAAGGCCACCAGAAATGCAAATGCTGAAATCAGATTTATAGCTGCTGCGACTCCGATCTCTTGAAGAGAGGCCATTTATTCCCCTAGAATGAATTTTGCCAGTCAGCTGCCATGACAATGAACAGTCTTTCTTAGTTATTCCCATGATTTGCAATACTAGAGTTACCTACCTACTTATGATCAAATCAAATGTGGAGACTTTTGCATTGTAGAAAATAATTTGTATGCTGCTTGTTGTTAAGGTCATGGTCATTTTGATTTTCCAAGGTTAAGGCATTGTTGTCATCCTTAATGTTGTATAGCCAATCCCCCAACACCCCCCGGGCCGCTGGGTTAATAGCAATTTGTTTAATCAATGACAGTATACATCACAATGTCAATAAAGTATGGATAACAATTCACTTCCATCCTTTCACTCACTTCCAAAATCAGAACCAATGTCACCCAAAATTAAACCAACAACAACAATAATAACATCAACAATAATAACATCAACACGACAAGACCAAATGAAAAGGAAAACACCATCAAAAATAAAATTCATAGAAGTTTCAAAATTTTGTGATAAAATCGTCAATAAAACATTGCTCAAATTGTATTAGTCACGTTTTAATGTCAAAATAAGAAATTTTGAATTGAAAACTTTTTAAATCCTTTTCACCCAAAACCCTACACTCCTCCAAACTTCGATTTCAAATTATTCATTTTTGGAATCCCATATATGTTATTGCATCACAAGTTAATACGTGAGACAGAAGTATTAGAGTATAAATATCTAATTCATTGATATAGTAGATAAAGTACAGTGGGGGTGGAGAGGAATTTCTTGTCAGAGGAAGAAGCTCAAATATCCATAGGTCAAAATAAAGTTATGCCTTTGCATCCATTTAAACTTCTGGAACAACTGATTACATTGTATATAAATTCAAACTTAAAAAAAAAAAAAAGACACACAATAACATATAGAATTATTATGCACAATGCATCAAAACCTAGGTTTCTACGAATAGATTAATCAAACATTCATAACGAGAAGAATGAAAGACAAAGAAACCGACCTTGCAAAATGAAGAGTTGCGTACTCAAACCCAAATTTGGGTACCCGAATTTTGAATTTTGAAAATGAGAGTAAATTCTTCTACCTAATGCACATAACCTCGCACATGAATTCTTCGGGATGAACACACACAAAGAGAGAGAGAGAGAGAGAGAGCAACAAGGGCGGAGGGAGAATCGAACCACAGGCTTATATTATGCTATTGTGTTGTCTCATTTGCAACGTTATGGTTATGGATTTTCATACACGACAACATTTTTAAATATTATGTTACCGAATTTGCCCTTAATTTTAAAATTTTGGGACAAGTAATAAATCATATTCCATGGTGTTCCTCCGAGTGCTAGCTTGGCGGGTTTTTATTGGACATCCATGTTTTTACGAGGCACAAAATTTGTTTTTCTGTCTGTCCCTCTTGCACAACAACCTTATACAGACAGATCTTAGGTGTCCTTTCCTTAGCATACCAAATGAACATTAAATTCTTTCCTAAATAAAAACGAATACTATTATTCAATATTAGCTTTCCCAATGAAGGGCGTGGCATTCAATCATTATCGTTATTATTATTTTCAATCTTGTGCCGGGGAAATTCTACATATTGGGCAGAGTATTGTTTGGAAAATTATTATCAAACATTAATATTTTGATTATAATAAAATTTTTATATGTATTTTTAATGAATTTATCAAATGTATAGGTATTTAGAATATGTAATACAAGTTTATTTATAGAAAGTTTTAAAATATAGAACTGATCAGAAAATACTATCACAAAAATTGAATAAAAACAAGTTAGGTAGAAGCAGTGAGATGAGTAGAAATAGTTGAAATTCAGAACTATGTTTTCTTTTACGATTTTTATTTATTTTCAAAATTTAACTCAGAATGTTGAATACAAATTGAATGATATACTTGACCATTTAAACTATCCAAGATGATGATTCAAATTCAAGTGAAATCCAATTATTTGCTAAAGGTAAATTCAAGTTTCAGAATTTGATTTCAATACTTTTAAAAATTAGGCTGATTTTTAAGAGATTTTTTATCTCATATATCTTCTTCATCTCCTAAACTTTTTAAATTTTGATTTCTCCTCATAATAAGAGTGTTGTTAGACTTTAAATTCAAAAAGTTATATCAGTAAAAATGTTTTTTGAAGTTCCTTAACTGAAGGCTGAAAAAAAGAATTTGCAGAGTGTTTTTTTGATAGAAGAGCTAGTTCTGAAGGCATATTGAAGGGCATATATCATTTCGAAACAGGCAGAAATTTTGCAGAACTCGAATTGAACTTTGAAGAGCAATATTCAGTCCCTATTCAGAAGTTTTTATAGATCATTTTTGGGTTTTGGGTTAAGAGAAAATATAATCTAAAAACACTTACTCGATCGCTGTTTCTGTTGTATTCCTTACTGTCCTGTATATTTTTCTTGTTTGTAATCTCTATTTCAGTTTTTGTATAGACTTACAGGTCTAAGGGAAGTGTGAGAAATATTCTCTTGGGTTGGTATAAGAGAGTTTGAGTTGAGTGAGTGTTGTACTAAGTCATCTTCAAGGGAAAAGATACAGATTGTTAACATCTCAATATTGTACTGATTTTATAACTCTCATGACATAGTGGAAACTAACTATCGCTGGACCATGACTTACTGAGTTAAAAGAGTAGACGTAAGTACAAAACAAAACCACTATAAATCGGGCTTGATCTCTTTATCCATTCTCTCTCTTTTTTTTTTGTACTTACATTTACATATTCCATCTACTTTGGCCTTAAATTTTAAGTTAGATTTTAAGTGGAGTAAAATCTATAAATTGAATCCAATCAATTTAACCCTTCTTCTTGGTTGCATAGAGACCAACAAAATAATAAAGAACTCTTACTCAAGTGTTTTCGAACCTTCGTGAACGCGTATATTTTCACGATTTTCACAACTATCATGTAATTTTTTTTTTTAAATCTACATATCGGGTAGCGGAAAAACCCCAATTTCAACTTTTGGTGATAAATTGATTTTCGTCTTTTAATATTTTTCATAAAATTATACATTTCTCATTTTTTTTTTATATGTAATTTTGTATGCACTAACTTCGGCCTGAATTTAAAAGAGGATATGTTTAATTCTTATTGCTGATTCCCTCTTTTTTTATACAATAATATCCAACAATTTTACTTGATTTTTTCCATATTCCATCCGAGGATTATTTCAGTAGAGAACTTTCTTCACATAAGTGTAGGGCTTCAAAATTGAACCTTATATGAACTTGTGCAATACTGCAAATGATTTTATGTAAAGTTCTAGGTATATCTCTTTCTTAATAAATCCAAAATTCAACCCTTCATCTCTTATCAATTGTATTTGAAAAATTTAAGAAAGTTTTCAATTCATAATTCGTGAGATATATTATATCATGGGTATTTGATAAATATTGTAATTTAGTTGTAAAGTCACATGATTGTAAAATGAAATGAAAAAGGACTAAACATGTGTTTATACTTTATATTTACCTTCCCATTTTATATTTTAGGAAAAAAAATAAGTTTGATTTCTATTTGGTAATTCAATATTAATTATCGCATCTTACCATCATTAGTTTAAGCCTCGAGAAAAGCCAATTCTGACTTCAATTGCCGAATAGAAACTTAAGTTTGTTTTGGTAGATAGAAAGTCTCGAACTCGAGATCTATACAAGGAAGGAGGAACGTAATAGTTGAGTTATGTACCTTCTCAAATATTTATTTATTTTTGGGGTATTTATTTATAATGAGATTAAAACTAAGAATTTATCTATTCAAATGAAATGAGCCGATTCGAGTTTGTCTTCTAAATATTAAAGCAGATCCAATACCTTGTTTTGTAGTGCTTAAAGAAATAATAAAAGTTGATGACTTTGGAGAAAGAAAGATCGTAGTTTTAAAAATTGAGCTTGGATAAAATTTTTAATATAAAAAATTATTAATATAATAATAATAATAATATTAAGATAAGATGAAATTAACACAAATTGAGATAAAGCAAAACTTTTCCACCAAGACTTATATCTATTGTATGATGAATGTTTATTGTAATCGAAATAAAATAACGAAATTGATAGACAATTAATTTAGTGAATAAATGTGTTAAGTTTATCAACTAAGTTTTGAATTTGAAATTTAAAAATAGAAAAAATTACATCAAAAAAACTCATTTAAACCGAATTAATCGAAATATAATTTCGAACACCGATTAATCAAATACTAAAGAAAAGGGAAATAGAGCAATAAAAGTTTCATCAACTACTCGTAGTAATGCATAAATTTATGTGTATTAAATAGATTTAATAAAAAGATTTGGCTTGTAGAATAAAATTTTTTCAATAATATAATTATTTATTGGTTTAAATTTTAAATTTTAGTTGTGATAGAAAGTTGAGTCAACATATGTTGTTCGAAGGGGAGACAGTGGACAAAAGGTTTGTGGGTGGACCAAGTCAATTACATTCTCATCAAATGATTATCACACATTCTGAAGTGGAAAAGAACAAATGATAATCGGACATAATTTACTTAAAATAAAAGGTAATTTATTAGCATCCAGCCCACTTAGTATTCCCCATTCAAATTATAATAATTTACAATTAATAATAATAATAAAGGTCGAAATGGATTTCCATCACATGTGACCATCTTGGAAACAGTTTCCTTTCCAATTAAGCAGAATCCATTGCCTGCTTTACAAAAGTTTTTGTTGGCTACACATGTGCACGCCTGAGAGAGAGGGGGAGAGAGAGAGGGGGAGAGAGAGAGAGAGGTTTCTCAGAACAGTTCAACGTAAAACTTTTTCATTTTTATTTCCTTTCTTGGAAGAATTTCATTTGTTTGGATGTTCTTGTACTGAAATGAGAGAGAGATTGGAACAACAATAGCCTCCTTGTATTCATGTGGAATGTCTCCATTTGGGGCATTCCTGTAGTTTCAAAATAGAGTCAAGATAATGAAGATAAAATATTTTTATAGATTAAAATATTTTATTTTTAAATTAAAAATATAATTTTTTTATGGGGGTAAATTTTTTTTTTTAAGTGTGGGGATAATTTTTTTTTGTACGGGGATAAATATTTATTTAATATATAAAATTTAATAATTTTTTTTTCAGTGGGGGCAATTTCTTTAACGTGGCTCCGCCACTGGCCGGCATTAACCTTGGTTTTACCGAAACGCAGCGTCTCAAAGTGACCTACAGTTTTTTTGTTTTTTTAATTACGCATTTTTGTTATCTCTAGTACATGAAACATGCATGCACATTTCTCTCCATTCAAGGAGCCAGACTATCATTTACATTCATAATTTTCTTACTTAATTATCTTCAAATTCAAAAATTCCATACACAAAATTAAAAAAAAAAAAAACCTTGTACTTTCCTAAATGAATCTCTTGCAAGCTCAGGGTGGTCAAAGACTGTACTATTCAGTTTTCTCTAAATCAATGTTGACATTCAAAATGAAGAAGTAAAGAATTTACAGCGGGAAGCATATGGTCATAATGGTATGACAAATATCAAAAAATTAAAAAAAGGAAAATTACAAATATAAATGGATTGGGGAGCCCACGGTTTTGTAATCAAAAAGAAAGAGACTACAATGATCACTAATGAAGGTACATAGAGTACAGAGAGAGAGAGAGAGAGAGAGAGAGGGAGGGGGGAGGATTTGAAATCTCTAAGAAAAAGTTACACTAGTGCACTACTCCATGTGCCACACTCCCATTCTTGACACTCAATCAATGAAAATAATCTCGTCACATGCGATTCTCATCAACTTTTTCATTATAATTGTCCAACTGAAACATATATTATGAGGTCAGGCAAGAAAAAATTATCACCTAAATATGAAGAATTAGACTCATCCCATGGAGAGAAAAAATTGCATTCACATGATATATGATGCAAATAAAGGTCAAAATCAGTTGCCCGAACCATCAGCTACCACAAATTCTTCACTAGTTGAACTTACATTTCCACTGGCTCCGGATGTTCCTTCATCATTGTCATCGTCGTCCTCGTCCTCATCATCATTGCTAATGTCGTTAGTATTTTCATCGTCATCGGAGAGCGACACGAGCCAACACGCGCCGTGCAAGTGTCCATTGACACATACAAAGTACTCTACTGCGCCGTCGAGGGAGCCGAGCCTCCTCGAGGCACTTTTGGGGACAAGCCCAGCAGTCGTCATGCTCCACACACGTGCTCCGCAATAGGGACACCGCACTCTCTCCTCAAGCTCTAACCCTCGTCCGACCAAGCAAGCTCGCGTTCTAGACTTCAAAAATCTCCCAAATATCCCTCTATAGACACCAAGATCTTCTTCTTGATCCGTCTTTGCATGCTCGCACGGATCACTAACATATAACAAATCACTCCTACACGTCCGGGTCAAAAAGCTCCGACCCGATGTTTTGGAGAACCGGGACTCCTTAACAAAGTGACCCGGAATAGTCCGGCCCACTTGGAAATTCCGGGTTGAATCGCACCCGCAACAGAAAAACAAGAGCTTAGCGAGCGCAAGCCAGCCACCAGCAACCCGACTACTCGGCCCACCATTTGTCAATGCAGAGACCATGCGCGGTGCGCGGTACACGCACATTTCACGCCATAGAAGCCGCATCGTCAAAGCGCGGAGCTTTCGGCAGACCGAGGCCGTCTTGCATAGTGTGGGTAGGTCCCACTTTATAGACTCAAATACAAGCACAAGAACCCGCTCGTTGAAGATACCCAACTCATTCGGTTCGGACCCATCAGTGACCGGGTCGACCCGCACTCTCTTACTCTCACTCATTTATTTTCGGAAATGTCGCGAGAATGCCGTCCACGACAACATATATATGTATACCTGTCGAGAGTAATTCAAACTGCGGACACGTGCAGGTTGAGGAGTGGCTGATTTAGTGCCTCTGATAGATGTGGGAGAATGAGACACGTGTGCAAGCTCGATTCCTTTGTAGACGCGTGGACGGATGAGATTTAGAGAAGTTAATCGATGAGTGGGATGATAGAAAGATCAGAGGACACGTGTCCCTCAAATTTCAAGATTCGCGAAAATATGGTTTGCGTGGCTCAAAAATATCTGAGACCCCCCTACGTGTCCTACTCTGACGAGTAAGTCACGACACGAGTCCTCCAAAAATCTTTCCTTTTCCTATTTTATTTTCATCAACTAATGATGGGACCCCAAGTGGGCTAATCTTAACCGTACACGTATAGAATCATATGTTTGGGTTGCGTCTTTGTCTTTTGGGGTTGGTTTTGTTGTTTAAAATAAAAAAAAAAAAAAAAAAATAGGGTGGGAGGTTTTCCTTTTATAGGTCGTCATAAGGTCATGGAATGGATTTAGGCCATTAAGAAACGGGAGATATTTTTGGTGTGGGCTAAAAAAGGAAAGTGGGCTCGCCTGCCCTTTCTAAAATTATAGAATACCTTCTTTTGTCAGACGGGAAGACCAGCCCGTGCTAATCAACATCATCAGTTTTGTCCCACGAAATTCCCCAAACACCACGCGGGATTCACTATCATACCAACGCTCAAAAGTCTTTATATGCATTTTTTATGGTGTTTTTAAAATCAAATTGATAAATAATTCGATCATTTCTATTATGATATTATATAATAATTTATATATTATATATTTTAAAATAAAATAAAATCTATATCTTTTTGTATCGAGCAATTTATTGATTTTATCAATTTTGACATTTTAAATAATTTTAATCGAATTTGATTTCATTCAATTTAATAGTAAAAATTATACTAAACTAGAGAATGGTTTCTGATTAAACCAAACGAACCGACTGGTCCAATTCGATTTTAAAAATACTGATTTCAGGTTTGTATGTTTGTAAATTTATATTCATAATTTACATTTTAATGAATATTTTGAAGTTTAATATTTTGATAACATTATAGTGATGGTAATTATAATTTAGATTTCAAACTAAATATTACATCTCTTACAATAACATTAAAAAGCAATGTACTTGCCAACTACTCCTTCACTTACCTTCTCATCAATGAATTTTCTTTTTTTTTTTTTTAATAAAAATGGTGAGTAGTTTATCAATAGATTAATGATCTCTTCTAATCGTGATCTCAAATATTTCAAAATTAATATTGAAAACTAGGCTACAATTATCATAATACACATGTAGGAAAACTTAACCATCATTCGGTTTATTGTATCTTTCGAGAATATAATCAATTAATACGGCTTACGGGAATCCATTCCATTCAATTAGTTCCAAAAAAGGAAATATTTGTATAGATCTATTAAGTCGTCTAGATCACTTAGTTTTATATAGATTTCATGAATTATTGTCTCATCTTGAGAGGTGTATCAGATATTATCGTGATATTTGAGACTCAGTGCCCGTTTAGTAGGATTTTTTTTTTGGATTCTCTTCTTCTTATAAGGAGAAATAAAAATTAATAGTTTTAAAATTAAGTTAACAGTTGTTTGATAAATTTATTTTAAAAATAAATTTATTTTATAGATTTTAAATTATGTTAAAAGTAAAAAATTAAAAATAAAAAAAAAGTGAGGATATAAGGGTAAATAAATTTATAATACGGACATATTTAAAATTTTATATTCCTTAAATGAGAGTATAAACAGAATAAAAAAAATAAAAAGTTAGATTTTAAAAATAAGAGAAAAGAAAAACTCCCCCTAAGAAGTTTTTATTTAAAAGTTGTTTTTAAAATTTTTATTCATATAAAAAAGAATTTTTTTAGAAAAATCTGTTTGATATGTCGTTTTTCTTAAAAGGAGAAAAGAGAAACAAGAAAAGAACTCTACCAAACGGTTCATTTAGGTGTACTCGTCAAATTGTTCTTATATGTTTGCTTAGTAGATGTCAGGCAGACAGAGACCGAACGGTTCTCTGTCCGTTGGTGCGTATCGCGTACGATGCTTATCAGTTATCACTCCAGAGCGATTACGACTTCGATGAAAGTCTGACCAATCGTATTCTGAAACGCGTCCTCGAACTGGGATATTTTTTGACGTGGCTGCGTTAAATCACTGTTGCGAGATACCAAATGAAATGATTGAACCCGGAGAAGTACTTGAATTACACGTGGTGCAGTATAAAGAAGTTGTCGGGACACGTGTCTTACCTGGACTAAGAGTGCGCTATCGTACGATGCGTCCTCGCTGGGGAGTTTATCCCCATGTCATCCGAAGGAAAAGCACGAATTGAAGAGGAAGAGACCTCGTCAAGTGGAACGTCATCCCCCCCCCCCGGCTCTCTCTCTCTCTCTCTCTCTCTCTTTTTGTCCCTTTTTTATGTTTATATATATATATATATATATATATATATTTACATTATATGGATTCAAATAATTATTAAACTCATTTAGTTGGGAATTCTTTGAACATATATATATTTTAAATTTTAAATTTTGAATTTAAAATTGAATTTAAAATTTTTTATCCATCAGGTTATCTATGATTTTGGATGGTTTGGAGAAAAATTTGACACTTCTGTCCTTTCCAAAGTTGTCCTTATCCAATTTTGCTTAGCTATACTAGGAGAGCAACTAATGGATAATCAATCTAATAAAATATGATATTAAATTTTTTAATTAAATTATTAAATTTAATTTTTAAAAATAAAAAATATTACGTTACGAGAGTAACTTTCGGAATTGGCATGACAAGCTTCAGATCGAATTAATCAAAATATAATTTCAGATATTGATTTAATTAAAAAAAAAAAAACAATTGGTGAACAACTATACCTACAAGTACAGCCACAACCTGTCTCGAGCTTTGCTGCTTTTTTTTTTTTTTTTTCAGTTGACAAACAAAATCGAAACGCCCTAATCAACCTTCCAAGTGATTTTTTCTTTTTTTTTTTTATGTAAGTCCATTTTTGTTAAGTGAATTATACTAAGTTTTCCTTTGATAGCTATCTCCATGGATGAGTTGTTAGCTTTGCAATCATAAAATCATTAATTTGAGTTTTGATTGAAGGAGATCACTTTATGAAAGTATCATCCCACTATTGAATTATAAGGAGTATGTATTAATTCTTTGATATTTTGGTGGGGTGTGATAATGAGTTTATCTTACGAGATTCAAATTAAGTATTTTACAATGATAAAAGAATTTTAATAATTAGGACTATGGTAACCAATCGCAGATTTAGAAAAAATATTATTATATATATTTTTTCATTTTATTGTCTTTAGAAAGAAATACTATGTTCTTAAGAAATTATGTTTTCTGTGTTTAGTTTCCTCTGTTTTCCCCTCTCTCTCTCTCTCTCTTTACGCAACTTATAACACATTCTAAATATACCAACAAATGCACAAGTCATTTAAGGGAAGAGGGTGCTAGGTGAATACGTAACAAAACTAAAAAAAAATAGGATTAAAAATAAAGAGAATTGAGTGTGAATTCAATTGTGGATAAGATGTGTGAGTGTCGTATAAGGTGGTTTGACATATATAACGAAAACTTAAAAATACACTATTCAGAAGGATCGAGAGTTTAACCATAGGAGATTTAGTGAAATATCGAGATAAATCGTTAAAAATCTGGATATAATGTATCCGTAAAGATATGATAGTTAAGAAATTAATTGAGAAAACGATTTTAGATAGAAACGAATAATATAAAAGAATTAGAACAAGTTAAATCATTTCTGTGTCATTGTAAGTTTAACTAACCTATTATATATATATATATATTAACTAACCTATATTTTTATATCTAATGGTCGACCTCAGAGTTTGAGATTAAAATTCAGATTGTTTTTATTGTTGTACAAGTCATTTAAGTAATAACATTAAAAATTTTGTGAAATAGCAAATTGCAGCAAGAAAATTAAAAAAGAAAAATTGTAGCAAGAGTGTGAAATTGCAAATAAGAAATTAACAAATTGTAGTAGGAAAAAAAAAAAAAACAGAGAAATTGTAGGAGCAAATAAAAATGCCAAACAAGTAAAAAAAGAATTAAAATAACAACAATTAAAAAGAAACAAATCAACAATTGAAAGAACAAATTGGAGCAATCCTTCTCTCCCGATTCTTCTGCTAGAGTGATCTTCCTCTCTCCTCTTCTTGCCCTTGTTTCCATGTTCCTCTTCATTTCCACTTCTTCTCCCCAGCTCGTGCTTTCTTTCTCCTAGGGTTGCACCTGTGGGAGATGGATCTTGACTCCACAGATCCAGTTCGGTGTGATTTGAATGGATACTCAATGAAGAGGCTTGAAACTTGTAACAAGTGCCTCGTCATTCAAGTAATATAATGCTAAGTAGTGTATCACCCTTTTTTTTTTAACAATAAGATTTCAACTCTGGGGATTATCGGATTGAGAAATGAGAATTGTGACCACTAAACTGTCCCCTTGAGGATTCTAAATATTGTATTACTTCTCAACAGAATTAAAATAACAAACACGAAATTAAAAATTACATGAGAAAATTTTTTTTAATGCATAAGATAGTTTGGAACTTGAAATTTTCCATAGAAAAAATGTTGTTAGAGCTATAGGTTATTAATTTAGGAGGAAAACTTCCGTAGCAAGCCGGAGAAGTTAATTAAAATGCCAAACAACCCAACAACAATTAAAAATAACGATTGAATAGGAAATAACATATAAGAACATCTTCTCAAGTTGTTACCGGCCGGAATTTGTTTTTTCCCCCTCTTTTTTCTGCCATAGTGAGAGCTACTCATCTCCTATTTTTTGATTACTCTCTCTCTCTCATTTGTCCTTAGCTCTTGTCTCCATTCTCCTGTTAGTGTCACTAGCCATAGCTGGCTTCCTCTAGCAACTGCTATATTCCTTCCTTATACACAATCTTCCTCTTTCCTATTCCTTTCTCTTGCCTTTGTTTTCATTTTATTCTTCCTTTCTTCTTCTCTTTCTCTCTTTTTTTTGGTACAAAGAGATATAACCAAACATGATCGAATCAGGGAATAGAGGATAGAAGTGGGAAGACTCTACCGTTTGAGTTATTCCGAAGGACTTCCTTTCTTCTTCTCTCTCCTTAGCTAGATGTGCGACAACTCTATTAAATAATAAAAAATCCTTTTCGAATATACAAAATTTGAAAAGTCAAACTTAAATGGGAAGGGTATAAAAAACAGAAATGGTAAATGTTTTCATAGCTAGCTGAAAAATTTCCATCGGGCTCCGGTCCATGAAATTGTCGTCAAATTTTCTCGAGAAGCGGTTTGGGGATCTGAATTGGGCTTCCTTTTTTTAATGGGCCGAAGTAATTTCAGTGGATGACTGTATGCAGTTTGAGTTACCAAAAAAAGAAGTGTTCGGCCCACAGAGCCGTGACCCGTGAGTGCGTGTGCAGATTGCACTCGGAGGGAGAGTGGTTAAGTCACGTGGGTGCACCGTATCTTAGACCATTCCTTTCATGACTTAAAAAAAAAAAAAAAAAAAAGGGAAGCGTTTGATTTTATTTCAACTCGGGAGAGGGAGAGAGAGAGAGAGAGAGAGAGAGAGAGAGAGAAAAGTTAACTGGGAACATCTCCTCCGCCTCCTCCTCCTCATCCTCAAGCCTTATCCTGCACCCCCTCGCGCAACTTAGCCCATCACATCCCAATCACTCACACACACACACACAGTCTCTCTCTACAGTTTCCCTTCTGGAAAAAAATCCTCCTTTTCTCTCTCTTCCACAACACACACACACACAAACCCCTCTCTCTCTCTCTCCCATTGAATTTTTAAGGTTTTCAATTTCAATGCCTGGAAGTCCACCAATCAAATTTTCCGATACAAACCCTAGAAGAACGTTCGGAACCGCTCTATCTTCCTCGAGGGGAAGCGTTTTCCCCACATCCGATTGTTTGACGGTTTCATTTCAATTGAAACTCGCATGACCTAATCCGAAAGTCCGAAGCCTTTCTCTTTTGTTATTTGACAGTTTTGTTTTGCTTGTATGGCGCCGAGTCGTCGAAAAGGCATCTCCAAAGCCGCGGTGGCGGCTCCGGCGGCTCGTCGGCAATGGAAGGTCGGGGATCTTGTTCTTGCTAAGGTCAAAGGGTTTCCTGCTTGGCCTGCAACTGTAAGTTTTCTTTGATAAGATTGTTTATTAGGTTTCTTTTCGGTGCATTTCTTTTTTTTTTTTTTGTGGATAAATTAGGGTTTCTGATTGTGTTCTTGAGGGCTGCCTTTAGGGGAATTTGATCACTGTGGTTCTGTGCTTGATCTGAATTTACACACCACCTTAGATGTTTTTATGTTTATGGTTTTATGTTCACAGTGTGTTTTTGCCGATGGGTTTGTACGCTAGTATTTGCACTTTTGGGAATTTTCTGCTATAACACTGTGAAACATGATCTGGGTTCTTACACCGTTCCGGGAAAGTATGTTTACAACCATATGGCTCATTATCCAAGTGGAGTTTTAGGGTTATCAACAGCGGAGAAGGGAGTTTGCTTCTCTTCTCGAGTCTGAATTTTGACTTTGGTTAAGAGACTGTTAAGAAATCTTAATGACCTCATTAGGCTTGCATAGACAATCCAGCTCTAATTAGCTCGAGGACGGGGCTATTGAGGCAAAGCCCAGAAACCGGCACAAAAAAAAAAGAAGAAAAAAGAGGGGAAAAGAGTTGAACTATAGGGTTTTGCTTAAATTTGGTCTTTGGAGCTGGGTTTTGGCAGCTTATGTTGAGAGCTTTGGTTTTGTTGTTGCAGGTAAGTGAGCCGGAGAAGTGGGGTTACACTACTGATTGGAAGAAAGTGCTTGTATATTTTTTTGGGACCAAACAAATGTAAGTACTGATATACTCCTTTTATTCATCGTCATGAATAGTGTTTCTGTTGCAGTGTTCTCGCATGAATTGCATATAGAGAATCACTTGTATACATGTCATGTGACTGGGCCTGCATTTATGTGGCTGATTGCCATTTATTGGTTGTTTATATTGTATTTTATTTATGATAAAGGGAGGTACCATAAACTATGAAGTGTCTATGTACGACAAAAAGTTCTTGGTTTTATTTACCTTTAAAATTTGTTGCTGATGGAAACAAGTTCATTCTCCACAGGCCATTCAATATGTTTCCTCTCTATTCTCTACAAAGAGTTAGGACTAATAGCAGCAAAGACTCGTACAGTTTTCATTGTACTTCTTGCTCTAGATAACGTTAGCTTGAAGAGTAAGCAATGAGAGAGTAATATTGTGGACCAGGCAAAAAGGAAATTTCTGTAATTGCAGTGTGGTGTGGTTAGTGCCCCTATTTCATGAATGGTTTTTGGGATGTTTCTGTTTTAAGAACTATTGGGTTTCCTTGCCCTCCCCACTTTTAGTCTTTAGCTTTATTATGCCTACTGGTCTTGATCTAATGGTCATATCTGATGTTAATCATTAGAATACCATGACCATGTTTACTGTAGTTATATATTTAGTGAATTCTTGGGCCAAAAGTCTCAACCTCCACCTGTTGACATTTGAAGAATCTTACCATGGTAGTTCGAAGAACTTGGGTGTTCAATATACTAGCATTGTTTGTAAGTGCATTGAAAACAGATGATCCATTCTTAATTGCATGGTTGCTTGATCCAACTGGTGTAAGATCTCCTGCACATTAGGAAAGCTACTGATTAATAATCAAGAGGGAAAAGCATCTAAGAGTACAGAGGAGTCCTTATAAAATGACATTGGTTCAAAATGCGCTCCCCTTTGTCTATTGTTGGTGTTTCTCATGTTAGGAACTTGAGGTGTCTAGAGGTTTTAGGCAATAGGAAACTCTTGTCACACTCTTTTTCCATTCTGACTGTGGACGGTTGAGCAAGATGATACGTAAGGCATCAATGAGGGTTTGGATTAAGGAGTTTGATGTGGGAGAAGGGTTGGATGTATGAATAATGTGTTTCTGTAGGTGATTATTGTCTTTTTGGTCTACTGTCAAGCCAATGCTTTTCCTCAAATGCACTTGATGCTGTTTTGAGATGGTTTTGCTATAAAAATGAATCAATCTCGTTGGGAGTGAGGTCATTCAGGTACAATCTTTCAGGATGTTTGAGACCTTTTTTTATGGGAGCGGGGTTAATACCCTTCTTCTATGTGGGTCTTCTCCTTGAGTCTAGTCCTAAAGAATAGACTATTTGAGATGGGGTGGTGAAGAAGTGTATAAAATGGTTGGTAGGTTGGAAAAGAAGTTTACTTTTCTAAGGGGTTAGACTTACTTTTGTGAAGAGCAGTCTCTCCAACCTTTAAATGTAATTCATATCTCATTTTCCTCTTCTGGATTCAATGGCTAGAAGGATGGAGCGCATTCAAAGGAGATGCATCAGTCTAGTTTAGTGGGCTGGTAGGTTGTTGGGAGGCCTATGACGCTGGGAGCTTGGGGTGTAAGAACCTTGATAGAATTTATCAAGGCTCTCTCAAGGACGTGGCTGTGTAGGTTGATGGTGGAGGGGGGTTTATTGTGAAGGGAGGTGGTTGATGCCAAGTACATGTTGGACTAGAGGTGTCAAACGGGGCAAGCCTGCACAAGCATGCATGAGCCTAACTGTCTTGCATTAAAAGGCCATGCTTAGGCATACTTTTGGGTTTAGGGTTGTTCTTGGGCTCTTAATAAGGGGCCAAGCATGCATAAGCACATGACTTTGTACATGTGCGACTATTTCTTTTTATTTGATATATACATTTGATTTTTTCATCAATATATTCAATATGTTTATTTTGATGTATTCTATATTTCTATGTTTCTTTAAAGTGAATGAACCTTTTATTTATTATAATTTTATTTTTATAAGTATAGCATATAAATTAAAGAATTTTTAGTCATGTGGAATATTAAGGATACAACAACAACAACAACAACAACAAAGCTTTTATTCCATTAAAGGGGGTCAGCTATATTGATCCTTCTACACTATTGTACTCTATTTCATATCGCATGTTCACCTATATGATTGTTTTCTTTACACGACAACAAGAGTCGTTGTTTTATCCCACTAAGTGGAGTTGTCAATATGAATATTTTTACGTTATTGTTATCTATCTTATATCATATTTTCATCTATATTTAAATAATTCATATCATGTTTTATTGTCGTCAACTAAGTTTTCTTGGCTCTCCATGTCCCTCGATTATTATGAATGCTTGTCATTGTCTCATACCACGTAACTCGAGCCTCTTCGATCGCCTATGTACGTGTCCATATCATCTTAATCGTGTTTCTCTCAATTTTTCTTTGATAAGCGCAACCCTAATTTTCTTCCTAATAAACTCATTTCTTGTCTTGTGTATCCTTGTGTATTTGCACATCTACCTTAACATCCTCATCTCCGCAACTTTCATCTTCTACTCGTGCTTTTGGTTCATTGTCCAACATTCAGATCCATGCGACAAATCAGGTGTAATCGTCATCTTCTTCCCTAAAACTTCCATTTAAGTTTTAGAGGTACCTTTTTATCACATTGAATACCCAATACATTTCTCTGTTTCGATCTTGCTTGTATTTTGTGATGCAATTCTGTCAATGCCTCCATTTTTTTTTTTGGAAAATTGATCCTGCGCACTTAAAACTCTCACTCATGGATCATTCATCATCTTCTATCTTAACAATTGCCTCATTAACACTAGTATTGCTAAACTTAAATTTCATATATTTTGTTTTTGCACTATTAAGTCTAAATCCTTTCACTTCTGATGTTTTTCTCTAAGATTCGAGTTTAGCATACTCCTTCACATGTCTTATTCACCAAGACAATGTCACCTACAAACAATATGCACCATGGTACCGTGTTTTGGATGTATCTGGTGAGTTCATCCATAACTAGTGTATAAAGATGGGGACTTAACGTTGATTCTTGATATAACCCTATCTTTATTGAAACTCTTTGGTTATGATGTCCTCACTTTTGTCACCACGTCCATGTACATATCCTTGATCACTTCAATTTGGACTACTCTTACACCCTTCTTTTCTAAAGTCTTCCACATAATTTTCTTAGAGATCCTGTAATATTCCTTTTCTATATCGATGAACACCATGTGTAAGGCATGCTTCTTCTCCCGATACTTCTCAACTAATTGTTTGTCTAAGGAGGTGTATGACTTCCATTGTCGACCTTTCAAGCATAAATCTAAATTGATTTTTAGTCATCTTGATCTCTTTCTGTAGTCTTCTTTTCATCACTCTTTTTCAAAGTTTCATGTTATGGCTCATTAGCTTAATGCCCTTTATAATTTGCACAATTTTGTATGTCTACCTTGTTTTTGAAGTTAAATAAGCCATGTAAGCTAGAATTACAACTAGGGTTAGTCACCTTGGTTACAATTATGGTCATATAATAGAATATCTAAATAACCATATATTTTAAAGTTAAATAAGCCATGTGGCGCTTTATGTGCATTGATGTGACTTCAATGCTTCATATAGTATCATGTAAGCTAGCTGATGTGAATGAGGTTAAGAGAGTAAAAGGGAGAGAGAAAAGAGATAAAAGAGAGAAAAGGAAAGAGAGAAGGGAGAGAGAGGGAGAGGAAGGGAGAGTGAAGCTTTCGTCGCTGATGGCAATAGAAGAGAGAGAGAGAAAGACAGAGAAAGGAAGAAAAATAAGGCTGAGTTGCCACGAAGAAAGTTTCCTTTCTGCTTTTTGCTGATCTTGTATTGAAGTGTGATTTTCTTGCCGGGGTACTCGAACTCGGTTTTGGTGTCGAAAAAGTAGACCTCTGCAATCACATAGTTGTGATCTTCTTTGAGGCATTTGAGTTTGCCGACCTTGGGAATAAGCAAGTCGTTTCTTTTCCGGATATCATTTGATTTTGTTTCAATTCACATTGAGGATGAGAAACTGAGGTGAAACAGAGAGGATGTGGGTTGGGTTTTTGGAAAGTTGGTTATGTGAGAGAGAGAGAGAGAGAGATTGTTTCTGAGGAATGACATGCCATATGGCTCATGTAACACTAAAATGTACTGTCCATTAGTTATTCCGTTTAGGATCAAAATATAAGTCAATCAATATGTTTAAGACCTGATAGTAAAAAAATATTTTAGGTTTAGGTCTAAATTAAAAATGGGTAAATGGTTTAGGATTATGTATGAGAGTGAGCCTTGGCACAACGGTGAAGTTGCTCCTTTGGTGATATCGAAGTCACGGTTTGAGGCGTGGAAATAGTCTCTTTGCAAAAATGTAAGGAGAAGACTGCGTACATATACGTCCACCCTCTCCCTATCCCCGCATTAAGCCGGGAAGCACTTCGTGCACCGAGTGACCCTTTTTTGGTTTAGGATTGTGTATGTAATTATTCCTTATTTTTGTTTGTTTTTCCTTTGCCTTCCTTTCTTTTTTTGAGGAATCCTTGTTCTTAGTGTTGTGTTCTTCCCTTTGTTTAATGGTATGACTTCCTTTTCTGTTATGGAGAGATGGAGGGGAGAGAGAGAGTTCAACTTCCCATCTTACACCCGATGATTACCAAAGCATCCTTGTTCACATTACCAATATGAGTGGGCTTGCTCTTTCTGGTTTTCAACTTCATTTCATAGATTTTCTAACCAGCACACGTCGGGACTCCATTACGCATTATCTTAATTTTTCTGTCGCAACTCTGCTAAGTCTGTTTTTTTTTTTTTTTTTTTTTTGGTCTTTTGTTAAATGACTAGGTAATGTTTAAGTTGTAAAGTGATTAAGCTGGAATATAAAATGTATCAATTATGGATTTTTCAACATATGATTGGAACTCTAAGATATCAGTTTCATGTGGTTCACAAAATAATTGTAGAGCCATATTCAAATATGGAATGCCAAAAATTATCTCTTTTTGCGGGAATTTTAAAAAATGAAAACAAAAATTTCTAAAATAATCCTCCTTTCTGCACTGCTATATCTAATGTGATGATAAACCACTGTTACATGGGTTTTCTTTGTCTTGTTGGGTGTGAAGTACATAAAAAATATATCACCTTCTCTGGGCATCTGTAATGTGTATCATTGTTATTTTTAGAAGTTATTATTTGCACTTGTTTCCCTGCATTGATGCTTATGGGGTTAATCTGACGTTTTGTTAGATTCTGTCTAATTTTATAATAAAAGTCTTGGGCTGAGATGAGTTCTTGCATGCAGAGCCTTCTGTAATCCTGCTGATGTTGAAGCATTTACAGAGGAGAAGAAGGAAACTCTGTTGACAAAACGACAAGGAAAGGGTGCTGATTTTGTTCGAGCTGTACAGGAGATTGTTGATAGTTATGACAAGTTGAAGAAAGCAAACCAAATCGGTGAGAGTAACTGCAGTTTGACAAATGCAGAGAGTTCGGCAGGAGTAGAGGCTGATGCAGCTGTGGATTGTGAGAAAGATACTTCTGAACAAACTCTTAATGTACAGATAAAACCTTTGTATCCTACCGAGGAGTGCAAAAGCCGAAGCCATCCCATTGAAGAATCTGGTACTGCAAAAAGGATAGATGCTTCAAGTGAAATGGAGGCACTAACAGCCCAGCCAACTGATAATTCATCAGCTTCAATGACCAATCACATCCTAAGAAATGGATTTAGGGTCCGACAACCACCAACGGATGCCCTCTTGAGAAGGTTACAACCAACTCGAAGTTCTAGAAGTTCATTGAGGGCAGATGTATCTCGATTACAAACTTCTACATTGCCATTTAATGGTTTAGGTAAGGGTGCTAGGGATGGAACACAAGATGGATCCTTGAAAAGGTACAAGCGACTAAGGAAATCTCCAAAAGCATATGCTTCACCGGATTTGGGTATCCTCGCTTCTGCTTCGAATGATAGCATTGAAGATGATGGTTCTGAAATTGCAACTGTTGACTCCGATGCTATTAGCTTGAATGAAGGCAGTTCTGTGGAATCAGGTTGTAAAGTTCAACATTCGGAGAATGCTACTGGATATCCAGAGGATGATGTTGAGCCGAGCAGAAGGCTTGACCTCCGTACAAAGACAGTAATCACCAAGAAGAAGAGGAAGTCAAACAGAAAACGATCAAGTAATGACGTGGTGGATATCACCTTGAGAGCAGACAAAGATACTGTATTAGAGGCGGAAGGGAATGATAATGGACAATTTTCACCCAAGGCTTGTGATAATTCTAAGGAATGCAATTTCAAGGAAGATGGTGATGAACACTTGCCATTAGTTAAACGAGCCAGAGTTCGAATGGGAAAAATATCAGCCACAGATAGACTTGATGGCTTGTCAAAAATGGAAGAGAAATCATCACAAGAGGTTCCCTTGCAGCTGTCGGAACAGGCCCACTTGTTCTTGAATGGTGATGATAAAGTGAATGCTGATGGAAAGTCAATGGTGCTCAAGGAGGCTTCTGAAAATTCATTACTGTCAAGCAGTTCTGACCAGCTTTCAGAAGAGAGGCATAAGCCTTGGAAACTCCAGAAAAACCAATCATTTGGTTGTTCGGTGGATGGTGAAGCAGCTTTACCTCCATCTAAACGCCTTAATCGTGCTCTTGAAGCCATGTCTGCCAATGCTGTTGAAGATGTACAAGCACCTACTGAAGCTCCAACTCTTCCAAATGGCATTTGTACATCTAAAAATGTGGAGTCTCCTGTTATTAATGCTTCTTGGCCTGATAATTGTGGTTTGCTCAATTCACTGTCTTTGATACCCAAGGAAAAGGAGAAATCTGAAGTTGTAACTATCCATGGCCAAATTCCAGAGCCTTCGTCTCCTAATCATGGAGGAGGTCATACTGGACTTTCTTCCATTGATAGAATCATGCAGTTTTCACCTTCAATAGATGATACTAAAATTAAAAATATTATTGTTAAAGCAGATAAGGCCATTTGCAAACTTGATGATTCATGCTGTGCTGCAAGAAGTCCGGATCCTCTCCCAGGGAAAGATGATATCAGTAGCATATCAACTTCCAATACTGCCAAAATTGTTATTGGTAATGTTGAGGGTAATTGTTGTCAAAACACTGAAATTTTGACCCCTCCTGTCAACGAAGATTGCCAAGTTGAAGACATGTAGGTCAATTCTCTCCACTGTTATTCTTGTATTGGAGCCTGTCCTTTTAGTCATTTCATTTGGGCCCCTCTTTTATCAACTATTATCTGCTGGATTCATTTTTCTTTTTCTTTTTTCTTTTTTTTTTTTTTTTTTAGAAATTATGCATTTACCCTGCTGCATCTTTTGAACCTATCTGTGATTTCATGCTTATTGGTTTTAGGTGTGAGACTGTGAAAGAACTTAAGGACCAATTGGAGAATGATCTCCACACTCCTTCATTGCCTGCATCAGAAAATGGTCCGATATCTGCTGCACAGGAAACAGAACAAATTTATCAATGTGCTTCTGTGTTGAAGGATATGCCAGGCATCCCATTATCACCGTCTCCACCTGGTGGACAAAATTCGTCTGCAAGAGCATCACCTCCTCGCTCTTCATTGTGCCACATCTCTACATCTGATAACAGTAATTCCCCGCAAAATAATGGCTTTTGTAGTCCTGATCTTCACCTTCGACATGAGAAAAGTGCTGCTTTAGATGTTGATGAAGGAAAATCTGAGTCAGCTGAGGCTCATAGATCCAAGTCTCCTGGGAAGTGGACCAATGCAACAAAAGCTGCTCGGGTGGCGTTTGAGTCTGCGATTGGAACACTCACCAGGACAAAGGAGAGTATTGGGCGTGCAACACGTATTGCTATGGACTGTGCAAAGTTTGGTATTGCTGCTGAGGTATTATTCTTCTGGCTGTAGGTTTTACTGGCCTGTTCTTTCAAAGTCATATATATATATGTGTGTGTGTGTGTGTTTTGGGTCTGAAAATATGAATAGAAGATTTTAAAATTTGTGCATTATGTGCTTTCTTTGCATTTAACTCCCGCTGTATTGTTAAATTTCTAGTTAGTATAAGATTATCTGAAATTATGGCATTTTCCTTTCCATTCCAATTTTGTGTTTTATCTTTGCCACTTTGATTGTGTTTTGCTTGTTCTTAGTGCCTTATGCAAATCTCTGGTACACTAGCATTTGTACATATGCTTTGCACATGTAATTCTGGGGCAAAAGAATAGAAATCCTAGCATAATGTTAAATCTGTTAATGCAGTTTTCTAATCTATAAATGTTCTGTTTCCTTTACAGTAATCTAGTAAATATTTTTGACATATTTGTCTAGTTTTAATTTTTATTATTTTATTGTTTTTTTTCCTCTCTCCTATATGGGCTTCTCAAACAACCGATTCTAAAGTTTGGGATTAAGGCTCAGTTTTTTGTTACCGTTGTTGTTGTTGTTGTTGTTGTATATTTGTCTAGTTTTAATTAGAACTTGTGCCATATGTGGCCCATCTGTGCATACATTCTTTTCCTATTTCAACATATTGTTCGTCCTAGCTCATGGTGTTGATATGATAAGTTTCTCTTGATTGAGTTTTTCTCTAAGCACTTAATTTGTTATCTTGGCCGGAAGGATCTGATTGTAGCTAAAGTTGAGTTTGAAGGATTCTTGTTTCAACTGGTTGCATACTACTATGCTCAATGAATGGGCCAAATTATATAAACTAGATCCCCCCCCTTTCATATTACACAACAGCAGGTGGCACATTCCCACAGGAAGCAATATGATTATGGGACTTGGCCAAAGTATTGGTGGATCCCCCAATTCATCGAAGAAGGGGCATAGCCCCCGTGAAAACTTGAACCTTAGTACTAGAGGGATGAATGGACACCTTTAACGAGCTGAGCTAGCAGAGGTTAGCAATAATTTACATTAACTCACGTTTTTACTGTAAATTGTGATGTCAATAAAGGTATTGCTTTGGTGAAAGCAGAAAGGATGGAGGTTAAATTTTGAAAGAAGAAAACCATGCATGTAAAATTTTATGTTAGTATGCTTCATGATTTTGTTCAAGAGGAAGAATGTTATCCCATTGTACTCAGTTTACAGATAGGGAACACGTTGTCCTCTTTCTACACCGTCCCCTTTATTTTTGTACAAACTTTATGCCATTTGACATGAAGCAGATGATATATATTTTAGCATTTGCCCCTCTATCCTTTTCCTATCATATGAAACATAGGCTCAAGGATTTTGAAATACTATTTTTTTGATTCCATCTGTTATCTTCTGCAATGGCTGATTATACATTCTAAGGATAGCATTTTGCTAAAACTCCATTCTCCTGTCCTCCTGTTGCCCTCAACAGTGGTATCTGGCCTGTGTTCCTTTTTTTAGTACTTTCTATTTGGGCTTTCCTTTCTGCATATTTTTCTTGTCACTTAATTGTACTGGAAGTTCTCCGAAGCTCCAAAAATGTGAGTGGTGATCAGGTCCTCCTTAGGCGAATGTTAGTGCCTTAATGAGACTGAGTTTTATTACTGAAGGAGCTCAGTTAGTTAATGTTAAAAGTTTGGAACACTGGATTGCTTTCGTCTGCATACATCTTGAATGAAGAGGTGTGCATACATGTCATTGATAGTAATGTCTCTACACTTAGTACCCTGGCTGTAAAGAACTTGTCTTATTTATTTATTCTGGACTTAGGTGGTTGACATCCTTGCTTCTAATATGGAGCGTGAGTCAAGCATGCACAAGAGGGTGGACTTATTTTTCCTTGTGGATTCAATCACCCAGTGCTCTCGGGGTTTGAAAGGTAAGTTTTTTCCTGTTTACTAGCATAATTTCGATATTTTTTTGAGCAAAATACATATGAATGTACTGAACGTGTTAAGTTGTATGACTGTCATATGTTTGAAAATCTAGGCAATATCAATGGCTTATTCTCTTCAGCAATTCAAGCAAAGCTTCCAAGGTTGGTGTCTGCTGCTGCTCCTCCGGGGCATGCAGGACAGGAAAATCGTAGACAATGCTTGAAGGCAAGTGAAATTTTGTTTTTCTCTGTTGTTTGTGCTTCCGTAGCTTTCTACTCTTCCTATCCAACCCACCCTCGCGTGTGTTTTGGGGGGAGGAGGGGGAGTTTGGTGTTCCATACATGGTGGTAATTCTTGTGTTTCTTAACTTTTGATTATATATCTGTTTAGGTATTGAGGCTTTGGTTTGAAAGGAAATTATTTCCAGAGCCCCTTATAAAGCAGCATATACGTGACCTTGATTCCCTTAATAGTGCATCTTCCACTGGTGCCTTTTCTCGGCGTCCCACAAGAACAGAAAGGGCTTTTGATGATCCAATTAGAGAGATGGAAGGAATGCTTGTCGATGAATATGGAAGGTTTTGAACTTTTCTTTGAAGACTATATCCTAATTTATACATGAATTATTTGAACATCAAATACTTAAATATCTCTTGCTCACAGCAATTCAAGTTTTCAGCTTCCTGGATTTTGTATGCCTCGCATGCTTAAGGACGAAGATGAAGGAACTGACTCTGATGGGGAGAGTTTTGAGGCAGTTACTCCTGAGCATCCCCCTGAAGCCCAACAATCAGCCCCCTCTCCTTGTATTGAAAAACATCGGCACATTTTGGCAGATGTTGATGGTGAACTTGAAATGGAGGATGTAGCTCCCTCTTCTGATCTTGATATGATGCAAGTTGATCAAACTACCCACGTCACTGGTGCACCAGTGTTACCTCATCAAGTTGAGCAGCACTTTCTGCCGCCCTTTGCTCCGCCCTTACCTCATGAGGTGCCACCATCATCTCCTCCTCTGCCAACATCACCACCACCTCCCCCTCCGCCTCCTCTGCCCCCACTGCCTCCACGACCTTCAGCACCCAATTCCTTCACTAGTAGTGTTGATTCTTCAAAGCAGCTTTATATGAGTTCGCATGTATGTCTAAATGCCTCTTTTACTCTTTTAACATTCTGTCTTCAATGGTTCCATTAGTCTTAATGCTGTTGTTTCTTCCAAATGAATGAGCAGGTTGTGCATGATAGTTCCCAACAGTCAACTTCTCAGCATTCAGTTGCACCAAGAATCAACCCAATAGTATCTGATACCTCCAATTATTATCATGTTCATGAATGTAGAGATGGTCGAATGGAGATTCAAGCACCTACTTCTGGCTCCTTTGCAAGTTTTCCTGCTTCACATCCTTCTATACCACCAATGGAAAATAATCACACAGAGGCTGCAATCTTGCAGCATAATGGTTTCCATTTAAGGCCACCTCATACTGCACAGTCAAACCAGTTCTCATATGTTCAGGCTGATCAGGGAATTCAATCTCATGGGGACTTCACGCCCCCATCTTACCATAACACGTACAGCTTTGAGCCAAACATGGATGCTGGAAATTATCACCATGACTGGGAGAGGATGAGATTGGCTCCTTATGAGCACAGAGATGATTGGAGATATTCCAGACGTCCTCCTTTTCATGGTAAACTCTTAGTTATAAGACAAATATTTTAATGTGTATTTAGTCTCTTATCTTTGTGCTAAGTTGGAAACTGTTAATTTTCATAACTTCCGGAGATGACTAATGCTTTATTGTTTTTTCCCCCCAACTAGGTCCAATGCATAGAGAAAGAGCCAAAGGTTATGCACCTGTCCAATATGGATGCCCACCATGTGAACCACCAAGAATATCAAATCGCGGGTGGCATTATCCTCCTCAAGGGATAAATAATAGGAACTCCATGCCACGAAGACCACCTCCTGAAGGTTCCATTCATTTAACAAATAGAGGTACCCTAATTTATGCTATATTCTTCACTATTTAATAAGATTCTATACCTTTGGGCTAATATGTATTTTGACTTGGTGGTTCTCGAGTTGCACTTCATTTCTCCCTTGGGCGACAATATTTTACCCGCAGAATGCATTTTTGCACAAATATATGAGAGCATGCAATATTAGATCACTCATTTCTTATTTGCGTTAAGTTCTAAGATTAAAGTTGGCAAGATATTTTGTTAACTAGTCTAAGTTGTAAATTTTTTTGCATCGATACCTCAGCTCAAGACTTTATGCTGACAAAGCAACACACAAACATTTTTACAGGACACAAATAATTCCTTTTGTAATTCTTTTTTAAAGAATTTTCATTATATTTTATTTGGTGGTTCCAGCTCCAAGCTTCTGGCGTCCAAGATGAGGGCATCATAGAGCTGCAGATACGGGTACGTTGATATATTCATGACCTTCTTTCTTGAGGGAATGATCTGTAGCTTATGTATAATAACTTATTTTAATGCCTCTTTTTTCAGTAGTAAGGCACAACCCAATTTTGACGTGTTATGCGGCTTGTTCAAAGTTAGAGATTTTTCCTTTTCCTTTTCGTCCTGAGAAAATTCTGCTTTGTATGGACCAATGACAAGGGTGCGGCCAAGAGTACCACTAGGTGCTGCAGACTGTGTACATATGTACTCTAGCATTTTTCCTTAAAATGCATAAAGTTAGAAGGTGATGGATCCTGTGGAGATCATTGAAGGCTGTAACTTTAGGTTGTAATCTATTGATTCACTTCTTCCTTCTCTTTTTTCCCCAATAGTTTTTTTCTTTTGAAGCCTCCACAAGCATCAGATAAATTTTTGTTCAATGTCTCAGTTGGTCAACTCTGTTAGGACTCCTAGCACTTGCTCTTCTCGTGATTGTCCAACTTGTCATTTCCTAATGTATAAAATTCCTCAATTCTTTTAGGACATTTTCGAGCAGAACTAGAAACGGTAGGCATCAGTGAAACTTTCTGGTGCTTTGTATATCTTGTTTGACAAATGATGAATGGGTTAAATGTGATGACTGAAATTCCAATTAGGCCTTCTTCTGTTGCTTCACTGGCATTTTGGTCTTTGCGACACCATGTTGGGTGGATATGCTTTATATCTCTATCTCTGTCCGTGTCTCTGTGTGTGTGTGTGTGTGTCGCACGGGCGTGCGTGCGTGTTGTCAATATCTTCATTTTTAGCTTCCGGTTTTATACATTTTGATCTGGTCATCAGCAGTCGATTGGCTCGGTTGGAAAGGTTGAGGTTGAGTGAAGTTTTTACATCATATATTTTATTAATGATTTATTTTAATTAACAATTATTTTAAATAAAATAAAATGAAATAAAAATACATAAGTGAAATTGAAGGAGATCATCTTTCGGAAAATTTGGTCCCTAATCTCAACATTATGAGGGTGGGTTTCAAGGTGGGAATGGGATTAGGGTTTGTAGATGTTGAAAATTATCATCTAAAGGGAAGGAAAAGTCAATGAGTGGTGATTGCCTTTCAATGATCCCGTCGCCGTTTTGAAATCGAAATTGTTAATAAAATTAGAATCAAATGAGAATAAAAATTATCTTGATTTAATACTAAAATTAAATTAAAACCGGTCAAATTTAAAATCAAAATCAGAACAATCATCCTCTCTCTCTCTCTCTCAATACTTTCCTCTGTTTTTTTTCTTTTTCCTTCGCCTCCTAGTGAAGAAAATAGAGAAAATTATTTCCAAAACCCTGATCAGAACCATCATCCCATTTCCAAATTTCATGCATGTTTGGTTCTATCAAGTCTCTGGTCTAAGGGCGTGTATCTTTCCTCCACACACAGAAATTCAATGAATTCCTTCAAATTTGATATTTTTGGTTCCGTTAGCAGTATTTGCTAATGAGGGTTATAAAATTAGCACAAGGATATGAATTTTTTATATTTGGTTTGACTTTTATCTTGAATAGGTCTCTAAAAGTTCTTTTTTTTTTTTTTTTTTTTTTATCTTCAAAAATTAGCACAACTTCTTTATTCTATCTTGAGGGGGAGGGATTATTTGGTGCAATAAAAACATTTGCAATTAAATTAATTTGGTATTAAATTTAACTAACAGATAATTTAAAATAGATTAATTAACACTCTGATTGTAAAAAGTTTCATAACCTTCTCCCATGCCGAGTTTTGGACTATTTATAATAACAAAAATTACTTATAATTGACTTAATAATTAGTTATTTATTAATTATAATACACAAAGGTCATATTACGAATAGACACTGATCAAAACAAAATTATAACAAAAATTTTTATTAAGAAAACAGCTGTCTCTTTGCTCCCAAAAATAAAAATAAAAATAAAAATAAAAATAAAAATAAAAATAAAAATAAAAATAGGGGAAAATGGTTTTTTTTTTTTTTCCCCTTAGCAATAAAATTAAAAAGGGAAATTTAAAGCCCAGACATCTGAACAAACGTATTTAATAATAACTGTATGCAGATAATCTTGGACTGATAAACCAAAAGTGGCATTATTTGCATAGCAGGATGGCAGTGCCTTCAGATTGTGCGTAATATTAGGGTCTTAATCCTCACAAACCCACCCTAACCCTCGAGAGGATTCTTCTCCGACATGGGGGCCACTCAGTCAGCTTCAGAAAGAACCATCCATGAAATCTCAGTCAAGGTAAGCAATTTTTCTCATTTTGTCATATAGCCATTTGAGTTCTTGGCATAATTTCATCTGGGTCTGTCTTAAAATCTAGGATTTCTGTTGATTTTTCTTTGTTAGGATGCAAAAGGGAATGATGTGGATCTTAGTATTTACAGAGGAAAGGTCCTTCTTGTGGTTAATGTAGCCTCCAAATGGTATTCAATTTCTCTTCTTTTAGATCACTTTGTCCTGGCTATTAGCCTGAGTCCGTGTTTGCTTTTTTTTGGGTTCAATTGAATGTGTTTTTGTCTTCGGAGCAGTGGATTTACAGATTCAAATTACACCCAGTTGACTAAGCTTTATGCCAAATACAAGGATAAAGGTATGATTTTCGTGAAAATTATGATTGTTTTGTGAGCTTTATAAGGCCTTCATAAATATTGCTTTAGAACTCCTCTTCCTTTTACAGACCCTCAGAAAAGGAAAAGTAATACAGAATCTCTTTGAGGGCAAGTTAATGGTTTTAACTAAAATTATTGTTCATTTCATATGTTACTAACTCAGCATCCCAAAAGGGGCAAAAAAGTTATGAAAAGTTGTGCTACAGATCCTCCAGTATCAGAATTATCCTACAATGCTTTATTTTGGGATAAGTACCTTAGGTGTTGTTATTAGTTCAGTGGAAAAAGCAATGGTCAATGATCTGGAAGCTGTTCTTTGCGTTAAATTGGTTGAGAATTATGGCATCATTTTAGGATTTGAGGTATTGGCGTTTCCTTGCAATCAATTTTTGAGGCAAGAGCCTGGTTCAGATGAGCAAATACAAGAATTTGCTTGTACAAGATTCAAGGCCGAATATCCGATTTTCCGAAAGGTATAAGCAACTATGATTATTGGATTATCTATCATTGTTGAAGCTAATAGATTTTATTTGTTTTTATATTTATTGAGATGGTGTTAAGCATATAATTGTTTTGTATTTCTTATGGACCTGCACAATTTAAACTTTGCTTCTTTCATATATGTGCTGATTATGAAGGTCTCAATCTTGTATTTGTTTTGGCAAGACCTATTGGTCAATTTGCGATCTCTCTATTTTTTTTTTTTTTTTTTGTGGGGGGGTGTTATGTAGGAAACCCAGTTTGGAATTTATTGAGCTCTGTCTGTAGATATAGAAGTGGGAATAAGATAAGCGTAAACTTGAAGTGGAAAGTGCCATTGATGACTATATTCTGTTGAGATGATGAGAAAAAAGAAAGGCAAGGGTGAGAAGAGTTATGCAGATGCATGGAAAGAGGTGGAAAACAATAAAATTTGGGGAAAAACTAATTTAAGTTGTTTTAATTTGCTCTCACTTGAAGACATATGCAGCACTCCAAGGGAATATGAGATCTTTTTTATGATTGAAATTTTCATGGCAATTTGGAATTTAAATGAAGTATTCCAAATAAATTATCTCTGAAAGTGTGGTAGGTTCTACAATCCTGAGAATAGCACGAAGAAAGGATGTTTGAACTTTGCCAAATTAAATGATTTAACCTACTTAATCAGGAAAAGGATCTGTAGTGGTTTGGAAGTTCTTATTCAGTATTCTTATGGAAGATTTTTATTATGCACGTGAGGCATTATAAGATATACCTTGTACACCTAAATACAAGTATAGTGTTGCCAAGAGGCAGTTGAGGTGAAGATCTGATACCCTAATTGCAGACAAAGTATTCAATTGTGGCATTATTGGACTATGCGTTGCACTTGAGGTTTTCCATGTGCAAAGCAATCTTGTAAAATTGAGAGAGAGAGGAAAATAAGTTGTAGTTGGAAGAGATATCAATGAATCTACCAGTAAGTTCACATGCAGCGTTGCGTTATTAACCTTTTTGGTCAGTTTATGTTTAACCTGTGATAAACTTGCATAACATCTCCTTTTTTATCTAGGTTAAAGTCAACGGTCCAGATACATCACCTGTCTACAAATATCTGAAGGCAAGTAAGAGTGGATATTTTGGGTCAAGAATAAAGTGGAACTTCACCAAGTTTCTGGTTGGTAAGGATGGGATAGTAATTGCCCGCTATTCAACTATGACCTCCCCAATGGCTATCGAAGTACTCTCTCTCTCTCTCTCTCTCCCTCTCCCTCTCTCTCTCTCTCCGGTTCTAAATTTGATATTTTGCTTGTGATGCAGCCTAACATCCGAAAAGCACTCGAAGCACCTGAGCCTTGAGATACATTTGCAGCAAAATTCTAGTTGTAATCACATGTAAGTACATAGAAGATTTGTTTCGGACTTGTCCCTGTATGTGTTCTATCTTATAGTTGATGATCATCTTCTTCTGTTACACTTTTCAGCTGTATCCAGGAACTTGTATAACTATAACCTTTTACTTTCCGTCTCTGATGGTAATTGAAACTTTTAAGTTGTATCAGTGCAGTAAATATTGGTCAATGTTTGTTACCTCATGGTTTGAAATTGTTTTCCCCTCATCCATTTTAACCCTTCGGAAATGGTTCCATGTATGCGCTTGAATACATTAAAGAACGCGAGAAAGGTATCTTTGCGAAGGCTAAATTCTGAACTTTGGAGATTGTTACAAAGATCAACAGAAAGGAAAGTGAAGAAACAGACCTAATGAAGTTGACTCTTGTAGCCTTAAGATATTAAATCTCGTCTGCACCATGACTACATAGCATTCAGTCTTAAAATATTTTTGTTGTGACATCAATGGTTTTTCGAATGATATCTGGTCTGAATGAGAACTCGGGGAGATGCATGAGTTGGGGAGAGTGAATCACAATTGCTTCTGCACACCTGCTAAAGAGATTTCTAGGTTGAACAAACAAAACATTGCAAAACTTCTGGTCATTGTACTCTATCAATGGTATGCCTATTGTATCAAGCTCGTATTGTCTGTGGGGACAAAACTCATGCCATCCTTCCAATATTGCACATATTCTCCATTGCCTGTCACCTTGTTTCGGCTAATTGTATGACTTTTTCATTGTCCCATTGTTTCTTTTTTTTTTCCCCCTCTCTCTCTCTCTCCAAGGTACGGTAGGATACGTGCATGCCAGTCTTTACCACAACATGGGGACTTGTCATGGTACGTTGGCTTGGGTCTGTTGATTGGTTTGTATTAACCATAGACGATGACTTATCACGACATTTGACACTCTCTCTCAACTCACCTTGGCCTGAAAGTGTCTCCTACATGGGGTTGAATGTGAAGGATGACTCTTGGTGTAAGCAAAAGACGAGTCCCCAATCAAACTCCTTTTAAGTTGAGTAATCGCACACTAAGAAAAATGATTTGGGAGAGTTAGCCTCTGAATGGGTCCTCGAATTGGATTAGTTGGACAAAATTTTACCCGGATACTAGTCAGTGAAAATAAAAAAATAAAAAAATAAAGATGAGTCCTCAAAGGGCCGAAAAGTCGTCAGAGACAGAAGGGAATTTGAATGACTTTGAATTGGTTCGTCCATGCCGGCAATGATAAGTGGCCGGCATTTTGCTAGGACCATATAGCATCACCTATTCGGTTGGAAGTAGCTAGATCCTGTGCACGTGACTTGGGTTTTGAAAGACCATGGCCTATTTTGTTGATGAATGTCTTGTCTACAACATGATGATAAGATAATGTTTCTCAAATGACTACATTGATTATCACAAATTATCATCTTACATTATTGCTGCACAACTTTTCATTTTTCCCATTTCATATACATTTCCGTTGCTTAAGTACGATGATCACTATTTTTAGAATTTGTATCGAACTTTATAACTATTGTAAAACAAAATGAGTAGTTTGTACTCAACTTGAATTTAACTCAAAAACAAGTTATTTAAACTCAATTGGTATTGTGAAATGAGTTTTGAACTTGAAACTCTACCTAATAAACACAATCAAGCTTGGATTTTATCGCTGGAAGCCATGCTGGAGTTCTCCGAGGCACCTTGCTGCTTGCTCTAGATGTGGCCCAATGATAAAAATAGAGTAAAAGCAGTAGCACAGACAGAAAATAACATTTATTCTTCTACATTTTCGACCTCCTTATTTATTTCCTGTATGTTCCTAAGCTGGGAGTGCTTGTTCCAGCAAATCATTTTGGTGTGGTAGGGTCTCAAGGATAGCCCAATGACAATAGCCCCTTTTTTAATTTCATGATTCGGAGTTCGATTTCTATTGTAACACAAAAAAAAAAAAAAAAAAAAAAAAAAAATTGGTGTTGTAGGCAACTCTGTTTAAGTTCTTCCTTGCAGCCCAAACAGTTAAGTTAATTTTGAGTGAAGAAAAACTTTGTATTTTCTCTTTTGGAGGAGTGGAAGAATATGTAATGTAATAGGTCATTTTTGTAGTTTAAATTCTGAACTTCGTGTCTAGACTCAAGACTCTCTCTTTTGAAGCACATTTACATAATATTCTAGGCATACATTTCATTCACATTACAAGATGATAGAATTCACTTCTGTCTTCTCCTCCCTACCATTCTGTACCAGAACAAGTCTAAGGTTAATTTTGAGCTTGTTTTACTAAACAAGATAAGATTGAACATTTTTCTATTTAATTATGCTTAAAATCATTTTCAAAACATCCCCCCCACCCAAAAAAGAAAAGGAAGAAGAAACTTTGTGCAGGGAATTGATGGCAAGTTCTTAGTCCTGTTTTGTACACCAGACAGAATTTATCAGAAATGGTTGCTGGAACGAAATGAGAAAATATAGCACAAGCATGACTATCCTGTGACAGACTATTATTGAAAGGACACGTATGCCAATTTTATTCTAATAATAGTATGAGAGGATTCTACGCTGGGTTGCACCATTTTCTCGGATATTACAAATGATTATGTAATGATTGAGAAGCTGCTCACATATGATCAGGTACAACTAAGTATCATTAACACCATCTTTGCTCGTGGTCCTGTAAATGGGTTACCAGACAACCTTTACTAAATAAAGCCACCTCATGTTGTACCCAGAAGAATGGCCTGATGGTAGGAGAACATCTTCTATTAAACATTGATCTACATACATAAATGTGTTCTTTAGTCTGTGTATATCGAAAGAGAGTGACTTATGCTATAGTCATGCTTACACATGGGTCAGACATAAGATTATAAACTCTTACCTAAAAGTCCGACTCGCTCACATTCACAAGGCAATTTGAACACAAATTCTGATGATGAGGAAATTGAATCGAGCACTTTATCTCTATTTTTCTGATTTGGTGGTAAAATATTCATCTTTTGAATGGTTTATATATGAGTTTTTTACCTGTTATGTATGTCTAATAGGTGACTAATTGGAGACATTGTATGACCCTCCCTTGTGAGAAGTCGATGACATGTCTCTATCAAGGAAGGTTGGCAGGGAGACAAACAAGTAGGTCTCAATTGTATTGTTCTCTCAACCAGTGGGGTCCAAACCCCATTGGCCAATTTTTGTCACCCATCCCATATTGCACTCCTCATCTCTCTTGATCACCTCTATTTATAAGCGCTCTTATGGCCCTCAAAAAACCCTTCAAACCAAAAACAAGTGAAGAACAAGCTGCAAACTACTCAAAACAAACTCTTCATAAACCATCCATGGCTACCAGCACATTCTCAATGAGAAGCTCAAAGATTCGGTTGTGGCAACGGTTTTCAAGGAGTGTTAAGGAGCAAAGAGCGAGGCTCTATATCATCTGGCGATGCACTGTGCAGCTTATTTGTTGGGATGATTGAGTAGTTCTATTAGGAGTGTTTTGGCAAGGTTACTTCTTGGTTTGTTATGGAAAATCCTTGCCAAAACTAACTGGAACATGAGTCGTTAGTATTTTGCTTTAGTTGTATAGACAAAGTTAGGATTGGTTAGAACAAGAGAGACGGAGACATAAAGATGAAGCTTGTGAGGAATGATCTCCAGCCTAAGTGTAAATTACACATGTAACATAGAAAGATAGATGATAATGTAGAATCTTTTTGTCCAAATTTCCACTTTCGTTCCTTCTCAGAACTTCCTTTTTTATGAGTGATGCTGCTTGAACTTCATTCCATGGTGACAAAAATTGATTGATTTACTTCTATGCATGCAACTAGCTAGTGATGATGCAAAACTGATCATGATTATGACTAACTGGCGCAGCATAATATTTTCCAATTCATCTAGTCAATATCACTCATGAAAGTCACAAACGTTTTCCAATTGATCCAGTCTCTATGGTTTTAGTCATATGTTCAAAGTTTGATAAGGATTTTTTTTTTTTTTTTTCCTTCTGCTTTTGGTGATGGTGGGAACCACAGCAATCATCTTTTCGGGTATGTTGGTTGGCTTAGTGGGTGATGGCGCTGAGAGCCTTTAATTATGCACGGGTTCAACTTGGCTTGAGAATAGAAAAAACCATGGGAGATCCCTCCCCCTGATTGAGGCCTAACCGCGGAGCGGCCTAAATTAGTTGGGGTAAAGCCCCGGATACTCGACGGTGGCTCCAAGCCAGGGCACAGGAAAAAAAAAAAAGGTCATGTGCACTGGAGAGACATACAAAAACTCTTGTATGATTAGATCATTCCATAGTTTTGGAGTGTAAGAGGACTCCTTGTCCCCGGAACAAGCCATCTCTGGGCTCTGGGAGTAGTCTAACTAACTGGAAAGCTCAGTAGACCAACAATAGTAGAATAAATGAGATAACAACTTGTCCAATTTTTGTCAAGAATCTGACCTATCCAATTTCCTTGGAATCGTTTGCTTTCAAGGTCCCATGCTGCGCTCATATTACCTGTGCATATGACAACCTCAGGTTAAAAGCATCTCATCCCCCATCAACTAGCTTGTAATAAAAAAGTGAAAAAGAATCGAAACCGTGGGATGAGAGGCTCCCTAGAAGGTCACCAAAATGGAAATTAGAGCTAAAGGGCATCAATTAGCAAAGCCAAACAGAGAAATTCGCCTAATTGATTGAATAAACAAAAATCAGCAATAAACTCCCTGTAAGTGCCCTGCAAGTTGCGGAGATGGAAAGAGAGAATTATAATGCTAATCACTAAATGTAATATCATATCATGAGAATAGGTCCAACCTCAAAGTTCTCAATGGTGTTATTTTCCATTCCCTGGAACTAGTAACAAATTCAGTCCCCAGAGAAACGCCAACTCAATCCATGGAATTCAGACTTCAGGAGAGACAACCAATGTGCACTAGCAAGGAAACTTCCATGCAGGACATGTTGCATTCAAGCATGAAAACAAAGGCAATTTGTTCCGCAAAGAGTATTAAAATCTCCTGGGAAATCAATTGATCATTAACTGTCAAGATGTCAACACAGTTGATTCAAGAAACACCACACAGCACCCACAAATCATCTATTTTGCATGTCCGGTGTAAATCATAACCCAAAACTCAGTAAATTTCCCAGTTTTAAACTACATAGACAACAGATGTTACTAAGCTAAACTGATATACGAGCAAATTATGACTGTAAAGAGAATATAGCCATATCATTTCAAAGGCAATAAAGGGTTATCTTTATAGGGTTGCTGCTCTTGGCATCAAGGAGCTGTCAAAAATATCTATATCATATATATCAAACGCTTGTTTTTTGAAAGAATAGGAAAAGCAGAGCAGTATACCAGCCACCACCAATGACTTTGAGACAAGAACCAGAGGAGATCCTCTTATTTAACTAACTAGGCTTTATGCATAATATAATGAGTTCAGCGACTCAGCTCAAGATAGTTGTCAAACATATCCCATCCATCATCAGAAAGCTCCTTGGAGTCCTTCTCATTTCTCTTCCCTTCAGGTGTGAATCTTGGTGACATGGACTCAACAGCAACAAATCCAGGTGAGAGGGACTCGAGTGAGGGTGTTCTGCTTATCTTCTTCAGGCTATCTAATGAATTGGTTTGCTGCTGAGGAGACCGATCAGATGCTATGCTTTTAGAGGAAGAGCTTGAAGAGGCTAAAATGCAACTTGTCTGGCTTGAGGACAGGGATTTGCTAAGAGGAACATGCTCATCAAATTTCTCTTTCAGCAGCCTGACATCTTGACAAATAACAGAAATTTCACCCCTGCCCCCCCCCCCCAAAAAAAAGTTATCAGGATGAAAAACTTTTTTGAAAGATTACAAAATCATAATGGTTTGTTCTCCTCAATAACAAAAACAGCAATAAACTACAATTTTCTTTTTCATAACTTCTCAGATTAAATAGGAAGTTCCTTTAGAAAATATAATAAAAAAATGTTCATAAGTTTTCCTGAAAATCAAGATACGAGAACAAAAATATAAATCCTTTAACTATGCCGGTCCAAAAAGAAACAGTGCAGTATGGTTAAAAGCAAATATCATAATGAGCGGAACCTGGACATAATGAAGCATTGCATTAACGCTAAATAAATTAAATCTTTACTAGCTTCAGTCAAAAGAACATCTTATGTGCTGATCTCTGTTATAAATTCTTCTGAGAACATGGTCTTTATTACTATATTTTATAGAACTTTTAAATACGTAATAAGCTGGAGGAACTTCAATTGTAAATAATATGAGAGAGTATCGCTTAAAATAGTTTGGACATATGCAACAAAAACCCAAAGATGCACCGGTTAGAAAAAGCGAGATATTAAATGTAAGAGATATAGTAAAACATCGAGATAGACCGTTGAAAATCTGGATACAAGTTATTCGTAAAAATATGAGTATTAAGGATTTAATTATGAGTGGCGTAACAAAATTTGAAACAATTAAATTCTTCATCATCATCATCATTATTTTAAGTTTCTATAGATAATTTACTTTTAATTCACTCTTTTCATTATTTTTATTTTTATTTTTATGTGTTATCTTCTCTATTTTTACTTTCAAACTTTAATTTTATATTTTTCTATCATTTTATTATTATTATTTTTCCTTTATCCTATATTGATATCTCAAATTACCGATCTCAAAATCTGGGATCAAGACTCAGTTTGTTGTACAGAACTTTTACATACATAGGTTGTTCATATTAACAAGAGCATCAGACCAAAATATCTCATGCAAGAGCAAATCTCATATCACAACCAATAATCCACATCGCACTATTTTCGCCAACAGACTGACACAATTAAGATTTGAGAAAGTGCATGCCAGTATGGAGCCCGATTTAAACCAACTTAAACCAGATGCTTGGGAGAGGACCCAAAAAGAGATGCTATTTCAGAAAAATCCATCAATTGCCTACTCCCCCAATAATTTGCTGGATTCAGATTACTGTTTCTCATATGTAACAATCTAAATTTTAACACCAATGCAAGATTCAAGAATGAACTTACTGCAAGATATCAACCAGACGGCCACGATCCATGAGAAATTCTCGTAGCTGCATCACAATAATGGCAAAAAATAAAATAAAATAAAAATCTGGTCTATTAATTTCCTCACCATTGGCTACTGTATCGGAACGAAGATGTAGTCATAAATAGAGTTTAACATGCAGAATCAATCTTACCCTGGAATTTTCCTCTGCTTCTTGTTGTAACATTCTTGATTCTTGAACCACTCTATCCATCGGAAGCTCTTGTTCAGTGAGGGCACTTCGTGCATCCTCTTCTTTATCCAACTTTTGTTTCTCAGCTGCATTTCTCTCTTCTTCTGCTGCAGCTAGGCGTTCTTCCAGCTTTTCACGCATCTACAAAAGAGAGTGCAGTTAGGCAATGACAAAAGAGTGCACATAGTCTAGGGAAAAAAAGGTGACCAAAATAACATAGTGACTTCAAACACCACTATCTAAAGGAATGGTTTCACTAATGAAACTGTTATCAGACAAACAATTATATTCAATCAATCATTTGAGTCATAAAAAACTTTCAATCCATGTGATGTTTTCCAACCAAGAAGCAACAAATTCATGAGACATTTAAATACCTTATCGTCTTCTTACTTAGGAATAACAAACTTCCATTTTACATCATGTATCCAATTGAAATGCTTTTATTTTGATATGTTTCCCTATTATCTATTTGTTCCCGTATACTTTGCTTGTTCTTAGTACCTGTTTGTTTTCAGATCAGTAAAATTTGTATAAAATAACTAAATTGCATAACAATTAAGGGGAAAAAACAGTTCCTTTGTGTTGAATCCTCCTTTGGAAGAAGAAGGATGCTCCCCCCACCCCCCCCCCAAAAAAAAAATCCAAAGAGAACCCAAACTGGTTGATCATAGCAGTAAAAAAATCAACAAACAAATAAAGCTCGCTACAACCTATATTCTATAATTCTTGTTTCTTGATTGAAGTCCATGGGTAAGATTCGATGTATTAAACTGTATCTTGCCTTAATACATATAATCAATTTTAGTGGCAATGACTAAAGGGCTCACCCAATGTACAAAGTGCTTCCCGGCTTAGTACGGGAGTAAGGAAAGGGCGGGTGTATATGTAAACAGTCTTCCTCTTGCATTTTGCAAAAAGACTATTTCTACACCTTGAACCCATGGCCTCGAGATCACCAAATGAGCAATTCCATCGTTTCTAGACTATGTAGACTCTTTAGTGGCAGTGACTGCATCTAGAAAACACAATTTCCAAGAAGTCCAACATCCCTGAGATTACGGCATGAATCCTTTATGATATAAAAATAAATAAAAAATAAATAAATAAATAAAACCTCTCTGGGACCAACATACTGAATCATGCGTAACACTTCCAGAGCCTTAGAGTGAAATGTTAGGACCAGAAATAGAGGAACTCAAGATCTAGAATAAAGATTCTAAATAGAGCTAAAGATACCAACAATGATATTGCATTTATAAAGGAGGTGATGATGTTTGATTATATTTTCTATATTCAAATAACAACTGGCAATTTTTACATTATGTGATATGGACAAATGGAAAGTCATGGTCAGTGGAGCAGCAAAAATCCAGCTGTTCAGTATAATATTTCAAAAGAAGAGCAACAAGTTTCCCCTGTTCAGTATAATATCTCCTGGATGTAAGATAACCAAATAATTTTCATAAGAGACTCTTCCTCTAAAGAAGATGTTTCCCATCTATGGCATTGCTCATAGTTGGATGAGAAAATTATGGATGCTGGCCAAAATTAAAAGTTAAAACAAAACCAAAATAATAATAATAATAATAATAATAATAATAATAATAAAACAAAATAAAAATGAGACACAGAAACAAATGGTAGAACTGCACCTCTTCAAGAATTGCGAGAGATTTATCTCTTTCTTCTAACAAGTTGATGAGACGAGATTGTAGCTCCTTTACTTCAGTGACAAGAATAGCCTTCTCTCCATATACTTCTCCTCGATGCTGTAAACATGGATGCATAATCATTAAATTACCAATACAATTTCTGAAAACACAAAATCATGTGCATCATAACAGATTTGCAACCATGTCATTCGCCTCCCGAGCACGTTTCAGCATCTGCTTTATGTCTTCAACCCTTGCAAGCATATCTAAACCACCCTTGGCAGCTTCCTCTTTTGCCAGCTTTACACTTTCCTCCTGAAGTTCCACTTCTTTCATCATATTGATCACTAAATCCATGGCAGAAAACAGGGTTTTCTGCATCAAAATATCAAAATAAGAAGATTAAACAAGTTTCACCAATGAGGGAGAGAGTGCATACCCACAAGCTGCAGCAAGCATAAAACAAGAAGGAAGGTGTGCACAATCTTATGCACCTCAAAGTTTATCCAAAGATAATACATCTGGTAATTTGATTACTGAGTCAATTACTTATGAATGATCATCTTCCTTAGAATAGAAATTCACTGCAAACTATTTTTGAGGTGCTGAGCATTAACAACCCAGTACTTCCAGCATGTCATGTAACTGAAACAAGTGTGAAGGACAATTCAAGAACATAATAGCAGGTAGAAATTATTCCATGTTACTTCTTAAGAGAAATATGCAACACTAACATCAACATTCTCATTGTGTGATCAGCCGAGTGGATGTGGAAATAAATTATTCTGAGTTACTTCTGACTGTTAGGAATCTGTCATGATTTAATGCTTGAAATGTAGGCAATGAGTAAGTATTCACACTCCAGAAGTTTGAAGCAATTCATACCTTGTTATTTTTTGCCTCTTCAATAATATCCTCCAGAAGATCAATTCTACAAATCTGACCAGATTGTGTAACTATATTGTTTGAGTTAGACTCGTACCCAGCACAATGCTTTCCAGTGTCAGATAGGTCTTGCTCAGAAAAAGTATAAAAACCACGGTACATCTCTAGCTCCTTATACTCAGGGTCAAGATTGTCAGAGTCAATAGCTGACTGAAAGGCATTGTCCGAAGCACCATATGTAGGTTCTTGAACATCTGATTCCAGCTGCACCAGACCATCTCCAACCTCCACAGTGTTAGAATTCACATGTAAAACTTTTGCATCAGCTCTTATCTCCTGAAGACCATTTCCTATGTCTGCTCTGTTGCAATCTAAACATGATTTTTGTTGACAGGTGTTGCCATAAACAGTTGCTGCAAATTCAGAACTATTGGTCCGAAAATCTTCTTGAGTTTCACAAATCAAGCAGCCATCAAAACTATTGTCCTTATTATTCTCATTTACAGCTGCAACAGGGGGCACCTGACCAATGCCTACAACAATATCACTTTCTTGATACTTCTCTTCAGAAATCACACACTCAATTATAGCAGGGGCAGATCCCATATCAGAATGAGAACTCACAACAGCTTCCTCCCTTAATTGTTTTCCCTCTGACAAATTGCTTTGCTCTTCATGTGCAACTGCACAAGAAGCATTCAATGGTTAATAGCCACATTAGCAAAATAGAATGCATGAAAAATAAAGAGCTAATCAAACCATAAAGTTGAGGAGTAACCAGTTATTTAACTGTCATGAACCAGAGGAATTAGCAATTCCTAATAATGCACGGAAAGAGAGACTGTACCAGGGAATAGAAAAGATCATATTTATGAAGGGCAAAAAGGTACTCGATTTTAAGAACTAAAATTAAGCAGGAATCACCTCTTCCTTCCATCAGATCTACAAGCCTCTGATTCTCGGGCAGAGAAATCTGTTTCATGGACTTATAGGGAATATTAGGGAGAACCTCCAAAAGCACAACTTCCACAGCAGCATCAACATCCTTAGAATGTTCAATGGCAACAGCTTTCAAAATGCGTGCATCAACCTACAATCGGATTGTACAGAAAGCAGCCTTATTTGAATAAATCTAATTACAACAACTTGCAAGAGATATTTACATGTTAAGTGACTTATTTAGTATTTGATTAGGCACAAAAACAAGTAATCATTCTCCCTGATTTGCAAACTCCAAATATATTTCTAAGGGTTCAAAATTCTTAAATCTCAATATAAACAGTTTCAACTTCTGTGAACCATAGCAACCAGTTTTATGCTCTAAAAGAGATGGAAATAAATGTAAATATAAATAACACACATGGATATCCATATAGTTTTTGTTGTTCTAGAAAATAGGAGCACAAAACCATTTTGATGCAATTATCTACAACTGAATATGATGACTTGCCTTCCCTTTGAAAAACTGAAGGCCAGAAACCCTTCATATTTTCTGTAAGGCCTTGTTTGGCTACAGATTAGATAAACTTACATATCTATACTATTTGTCCTAAAATTAATTATCCTAGTGTTGATTGATGTCATCAGAGTGGGGACTAAGATCTTGATTAACTATCTGAATTCACTAGAATTTAAGCAAGAAAAAATGATTTTCGAGGAAATTTTATCGTTTTAGCCCCAGAACTAAAATAAAGTAGAATACAATAGTCACGTTCAGAAAATAAAACAACGTAGGATTCCACAGTACCACTGAAAAATGGGACTTTTTCTAACAGGCCTAAGAGTCACTTGATTACCAAGGCTAAAATGAAACAAATGTCAGGAATCAAGATATCATCTTCCTCATTTCAGACTACTAGTCCAGTCCCACCAACAAATTCTTAACTAAAAAAGGCCCAAGCGTCTTTTCCAACCACAAACAACAAGGGAGTCCTCTGCCCTTTCTGATTACACCACAGCTAACTGAGTACCTTCTTGAACAGAACTTCACACTGATACACCTATAAAGCATGGGACAGGATCACAGAAGATTATTTTCAATTACGATTCAATTGTTAACAGTCAACAATCCACATTTTTCTTCCGCTGGCAACCAAAGCAAAGCCAACTGATTCAAGCATTTTTCCAGAGAAAAAAGGATGAAAGTTCATTTGTCGTCTTGGGTTGGGGGGGCGGGAGTAAAAGCCAATAGTCCTTACTTCATCTTCTCCTTTCCCAAGTCCAAACGCTTAACATTAAACACACAAACATCTTAAACCTACGTAGTTAATGGGCAAATAAGGAAGCTTTCTTAATATAGAAAACAAAGTAGCTAGTGTATGTTCAAGACGCACAGAAACTAGTACCAATAAAGGCATAAAATCCAATAACATACCTACCACAAAAGAACAACACATAAAAATTCAATCGTTCAAAGAAATGAAGTAACAATACATACCTGCGGAAACACCTCTTGCAAAGCCCTATACACAGAATTGAACCCCATTTAGAAAAGGCAATTATCTGCAACAGCCACAGAAGAAAAACACAAAAATACTCAAAACCCACTTCAGTTTCATCACGATAAACATGGGAAAAAGACCAAAGATCAAAAAATACCAAGTATCAAAAACCTAGATACCCAGAAAGCAGATTAACGATATAAAAACAATTCATTCAATGATAAAAACCCATCAACTCCCACGTGGAAACCCTAGAACATTTTTACTCACCAAATTCCAACGAGATTGAACAGAGAGCGAAAGTGTGGGGAGAGAGGGACCCAAAGAGTATTAGAATTTGGTTGGGCCATGAGTCTTTCGTAGAAAGCAAGTTGTCGGTGACATGAAGAGACCAGCGTGGCTAAGGAAATGGGCAATGCATTGTTAATTCCACGGCGTTGAGAGGGTAATATTGGAATCTTAATTTATCCTTCCTATTGCACGGCCGAAACGAAACTTCGTTAAGCCCAATAATGACAAAGATGCAGCCCACGTAAGCCCAATGAGGCCTTCCCAAAAATGATGATCGGGCCCACTAGTCACACTTTGGTCGGACGGAAAATTTTGTAATAATCAAATTTGAAATTCGAGTCATGAAAATAAAATAATAAGGTTTAAAAAAATCATCATTTTAATAAATCCTAGGACACTCAACCCAGATTAATCAATCTGTTTGTAAAAATCCCCCCAAAAAAATTGGTAACAAAATTAAAGCAATGAAATTTTGACTATTACTTAGTATAATAACCACCGCGAAACTGAAAAATAATTTTAACTTAAAAGAATAAATTATTTTTAATAATATATTAAATTTTATAATTTAAAATCTAAAATTTAACAATTGAATTTAAAAAATCTAAATAAATCGATCAATAAGTTTAGAATGTGACCCCAAAAAAAAAATATTCATGTAACCTTATAAATTGAATCTCAATTCAAGAAAGTGAAATATTATATGAATAAAAACATATACAAATCTCAAGGGAATCATAACCCCTCTCTCAATCACATGATTCAAGATTTAAATTTCGTGTAACACAAAAAAAAAAAAAAAACGTATACGAAAATAAGCATATCCCTTGTCATCTCCTTATAAGATGTGTAAAAATTGTTTAAAAAGCGAAGCTTAAAAGACTGAACTCATATATACAAGTTCAATGCCAAATTACAAATTAAATCCGAGATTGTGTAAAATTTTAATTCATTTAAAATTCGCTTTTTGGGTTGAGCATAAAAAATGAAATTTGTACATTATTTTAAATTTTAAGTTTAAAATATTTCACAATAATAGGACATTTTGTATTTATGTTGAGGTGCATTTATAGCTCGGCCACTGTTTCATTCTTTCAAGTCATTCACCTATCTCAGTTTTAGACACACAAAATGGGTGTGGATGGTCACTTGGTGGGAGCTGGGGTTCAGAAATTAATCAAAAATTTCGGAAATGAATTTTAAAAATTCAATGTGGGAGTTCAGAAACCCTATAATTTAGGAATTTTTTTTTTTTAAAAAAATCATTTTTATTTTATTAATCTAAACAAATCATATAAGTTTTGATACGATATTTTATTCTAATTCACTATAATTAAGTACTCTCTTACTATATTATACTCAATCAAGAAAAAAATTTGAGTTTTAATTTCTAGAAGATAATTTTATTTGGTGTAATAAATGTTAGTAGCTTAGTTCACTCTAAGTTGATTGACATATTTAACTTTGACAATCTAAATAAATTAATAAACTGTTTTTTTTCTAGAATTTGATATTTGTTGACATTAAATGTGATAATTTAAAGAAGAGGTGAATAGGTTATCTAATAATTTTGACTAATTTTGAGTGTTAAAAATAAAAACCAATTTAATAAGGAACAAATAAAAAATTGAAAGCAAAAACAGAATTGAGACACACAAATTTATAGTAATTCTACCTTCTTGATATATATCCACTCTCAGATTTCACTTGGATTTTCAAATTCACTATACTATTTAATGGTTTTGCAAACTAACTTCCCAAGGTGTTAGTAACTCTTATAACTATTTTCCCAAATATCTATACTTGCTTTTCGCTGAGCAAGCAAAGACCATAGAAATACCTCTCACGTTGTTGCTCAAGCCTAAGGTCAAGAATGACATAGCTTGATCTTTAACACAAAGAGTGAAAAGCAAAGAGCAAAATGAAACTTGTTGTTCTTCGGATGTGCTCAAAGAAAGTACAGAATGAATCCCAATGGTGATACAAGAACATAGTATGTTAATGGAGCTCATAGGATTGTTCAAGTTTGCAAAAAGAATGTTCCTCCTTCGTTTCTCAGATGTATTTGTAGTTGAAATAGATGAAATTACCATTAAACATCATTAAATGCATTGCAAATGGTTACTGAGCAAACAAGCCTTTCATTTAATTTCGAACAGCGTTTCTGAACATATGAATATTAGACACAAGAGGTCGACTTGTAAAGGCCTCAAGGCAACTTGCCTTTTGAATTTTGAAATCCTTGAGTCGATTTGTTAGATGCTTGGGTCGACTTACTACTACATGTTTGTGAGGGACAAGTAGACTTGCCTTATCCTAAGTGGACTTAACAAATTAAAAGTCCCCTTATAAATTAGTTGGGTCACCTTAACATGTATTTTGAGTCAACTTGACTATATTTGGGTTGATTTGATTTAGACTGTAGATATGTGTTTCTGTGATCTTCATTTCTTAGGTCGACTTGGCTTTTGGCTTGAGTCGACTCGTGAATCTATTTATATTTAGGTTAAGTTATCTTAAGTAGTTACTGGGTCATCTCATTTATGTTGCAGACCAGACTTATATGACTATGAATTGGTGGGTCAACTCGTGCTATATTTAGAAAAATTTTAAACACAAGTGGTCAGCTCGACTTATGTTTTTAGTGAGTCATCTTGCTAAAAATTACAAACAAAGTTTCTGAGACTCTAAAATAGTGATGCGACTTGTTCAGAATGTAAGGCGACTTATGTTTCATTCAAACCTATAGTCAGGTTGACTTGTAGTATAGTCAAGTCGACTTAGAGGGTATTTTGGATTGCTTATAAGTTGGTCAAATCAGCTTATAAGGTAAAATTAAAATTCTAACTGTTTAATAACTAAAATTTATAAAATTGTTTATAAGCCAAAAAAGTGTTTATAAACCAAAAAAATAATAAGCTCAGTTTTTTCATTTTGATGCTTATAAGCACAATTAAAATAAGTTAGTTTGACAAATAAAATTACATCTGCACCCTTTTGTATTTAACAAAAATTACAACTATATCACTTCTTATGTTTACTATGGTCTTTTCTCTATTTTATATAGTTTTTAAACACTCATTTTACCAAACAATTAATTATTTTAAGTAATATTTATCTAAACAGATAATAACTTATTTTTTAAAAAAACTAAAATAGATTTATAAGTTAAAAAGCTACTTATAAGTACTAAATGCTTATAAGTAGTTTTTTTAAGCAATCCCAAATGACCCCTTATTTGTATGCAGAGTTGAGTTTCTGAGATCTGTGTTCCTCAGGTCAACTTGTACTCTACTCAAGTTGTCTTGATGAGTTCTATACTTAATTAATTCTTGAAATTCATGACTATAAGTTGACTTCAACTACTGGAGTAAGTCGACTTCCCTTAATAAAATTTAATTTTAATAATTTTTCTTATTTTACTCGGATTTTAATTAATTAATCCCAAATCAATTTTTGTTATATTTAATTATTATCAAAATTTATTTTATTTAATAATATTAATCCCATCGACCCTTCTTATTAAAATATAGATAAATTGATATAAATTAAGGAAAATTAAGATTTTTAAATACTATTATAGACGGTGCTACAGTGAATTTTGACATTACAATAATAATAATAATAATAATAATTACTATTATTATTATTATTTTAAACTTGAGATGTCATCTCATAATCAAGCTCTCTGGCTAATGGTTAAAAAAGAGGGATTAAATTGAGTTGAGCACAGATTCCAAAAATAGCGGGCCGGGTTGATCGGCTAGTCCGATAGCCCGATCCATTTGCGAAACCAGGTAGGGGATAGGAGGCAAAAGTTTATTACTATTATTATTATTATTTTAAATTTTAATGTATAAAATTTTAAAAATTGTAACTTTATGCCATATTTATTCTTTAAAATTATAATCCCCACCCTAGAAGCTATATGTGCCTTCTAGATTAAAAGGTTTATCACCAAAAAACTTTAAGAATAAACTAAATATTATTTGATCATCCATAAATTAATATCTACCATGATTTTAAAATCTTTTGAACATGTTCCCTAATTAATAAGAATCAGTGACAATTTGCTTCTCTTCCCTTTTTTAATCTTTACAATGGGACACTGGTTGTCTTTTTTCATTTTTTTAGTATAAAAGTTTAATTAACAGATTTAATGAAATGCATTGATGTATTTATTTAGAGAAAAATGATTGTTTCAACAATTCATGAAATTTTCTCATTTAAATTGTGTGTATATTTAGAACAAGATGATGTTGATATGAAAAAACAATTAAGTCATCAACATCGATACATGTTGATGGTTGATGGTTTTGATTTTTTAATAAAATTTTTATTTGAGATTTAATGAATTTATTTAAGAAATTATATCAATTATTAAAGAAAATAGATTTGATGTTGAAATATTTATTAACATCGAGAATATCAAAATAATTGAATGTTATTTGACAACTTGGAGAAGTGAGTATAATTTTTACTAAAATTCTAAAAGTGAATTATTGGGTAGATTTGAATCTAAAATTGAAGAGTTAAATAATAATAATAATAATAATAATAATAATAATAATAATAATAATTTTAGAAACAAACAAATTTGAAAAGTTTACCCCACTAACCCGACCCATACTCCAATGGGTATAAACTTCGTGGTGGGCATCGAAGGCAAGTCTGCTTCTTCGTCCTTCTCCGGCACCCAACCCTCTGCGACTCCGAGCACCTTGAACCATGCCTTTCAAGACCCTAGCAAACCTTAAAACTCTCTCTCTCTCTCAAAACCGGCTTATTCTCTCCAATTCACAACCTGAATCTCAAGCTTCAAAGTCCTTTCGCAAAAAGACTGCAAACTCTACAAAGCCATCGAGTCCTCCAAGCAATGGCGTCTCTGCGCTCACGTCGCCAAAGAGGTCATCAACGAACCAGGCCAAGTCATCCCTCTTCGCTACCTCAAAAAGCTCCACAAAAGACTCCACTTGAATTTCACAGTCAAAACCTTCGTCAACAGAATCCTCAGTTTGTTCGAAATCTATCTCGATCGCATCAAACCCAAAACAGAACCCGTTCCCTTTATTTGCCCTTTGATGCAGAGAAAGAATGAGAACTCACTTCAAATTCAGATGGGATTGGAATGTAGTTAAGAAACCAATCGAATCTTGAATCCAAGAAAGAAATGTCATTGATGAATGCTGAATTTCATTGAATGACAGAAGTACCGAAGAGTTACAGAGAGAAAGAATGGAAGAAGGAAAAAGAACTCAGTTTGTTATCTATTCTTCAACCTCCCTGACTGTTCCTCTTTATTCCTAACTTCCTAACTAACTTGACAATTCTTAACTAATCTTGACAACTAACTATTCTTTGTCATCCTACATGACTGCATACTCTTTGCCGCTCAACGCTAGCTCGGCTACTCCTTGTCGGCTCCATTGCTACTTGCCAACTCTCAGTACATTCTTCCAGCTCTGCTCGTACATTCTTCCTTACCAATTCAGCTCCATTGCTACTTCAGCAGCTCAGCTCTGCTCAGTACATTCTTCCAGCTCAATTCAGCCATTCAACTCCCAATCAATTCCTGTGCATCAATATCCCCTTCCCTAAAAAAAATCCTTGTCCTCAAGGATTAAAATTAGGATACATGAGTTGAAGGCCATGCCAATTAACCCAAGTGGCATATTCAGGGAAGCTGTTACTCCATTGAACTAACACTTGTGTAGTGGCAGCATTTCTCTTTTTGACTACTCTTCTATCCAATATTGCAATAGGTTCTATCAGCATCTGACCTTGATCATTGATTTCCTTAGGCAATTGAGAGATAACTGGGTTATTGCCAACCTTCCTTTTAAGCAAAGAAACATGAAAGGTGGAGTGAATCTTTGCATCACTAGGAAGCTGCAACTGATAAGCCACCTTACCTATTCTGGCCAGAATTAAGAAGGGACCAAAATACCTTGGAGATAACTTTTGGCAGTGATGAGCTCTTAAAGAATGTTGTCGATAAGACTGTAGCTTGACATAGACCCAATCTCCCACAGCAAATTCCCTGTCACTTCTCCTCTTGTCTGTTATTTATTTCATTCTATTCTGGGCATGATGGAGTTGATGCTTAAGATTATGGATGAAGCATTCTCGTGCAGTCAAACTCCTGTCAACTGCTTCCACATTAGAAGACCCTGGAAGATAAAATTGATGTATGGGAGGAGATTGTCCATATAACACTTGAAAAGGGGTTGTCTTAGTGGCCGTATGGTAATTAGTATTGTACCAAAATTCTGCCAATGGAAGCCATTTCATCCATTCTTTAGGATTATCACCAACCATGCATCTTAAGTATTGTTCTAGACATCTATTCACCACCTCAGTCTGTCCATCTGTTTGAGGGTGATAAGCTGAGGAGAACTGTAATTTAACATGATGCAGTCTGAACAACTCTCTCCAAAATTGGCTAATGAATACTTTGTCTCTATCACACATTATAGTTTCTGGCATTCCATGTAATCTAAATACTGAATCCATGAAGGCTTGGGCCACAGTTAATGCTGAATAAGGGTGTGACAGAGGAATGAAATGGGCATACTTACTTAATCTGTCAACTATCACCAAAATGACAGATTTCCCATAGGAATTGGGAAGTCCCTCTATGAAGTCTATTGATATATCAGTCCACATTGAAGTGGGAATAGGTAAAGGTTGTAGGAGGCCAGGGTAAGCACTGTTATCAGACTTGAATCTTTGACAAATATCACATTCTGCAATGAACCTCACCACTTCCCTCTGCATATGTTTCCAGTAAAAGGATTGTTTCAGCTTCCTATAAGTAACTTCCACTCCTAAATGACCCCCAACTGCACTAGAGTACTATAACTGGATTAACTTGAGCCGCAACTCACTTACATTTCCTACCACTATCTTCCCTTTTCTGCAAAGAACTCCATTACTCCATGAGTAATGTTTAACATCTTTTCCAATTTGCAGCTGTGACAAGATGTCTTTAAGTTTCTCATCATTATGCCAGCTTGATTGTATTTTAGTCATCAGAGTAGTATTAATAGATGAGATTGCCTTGATTTCAGAATTCCCATTATTCTCAGGTCTTCTGGATAATGCATCAGCCACTATATTGTCGACTCCCTTCTTGTATGCTACAGAGAAATCATACCCCAGAAGCTTGATGATCCATTTTTGCTGTGTAGGAGTTGAGATTTTCTGTTCCAAGATGTGTTTCAAACTCTGGTGATCTGTCTTGACTACAAAATGAGTCCCAACCAGATAAGGTCTCCATTTCTGCACAGCTAGTACCACTGCCAACAATTCTTTTTCATAAATTGATAAAGCCCTATGCCTTGGAACTAAGGCCTTGCTAAAGAAAGCCACTGGTCTATTATTTTGCAACAATACAACCCCTACTCCTTGATTAGATGCATCTGTCTCCACCACAAATTCCTTGCTGAAGTCTGGCAGTGTAAGGATTTGAGATTTGCACAAGGCTTCCTTTAGATTTTTAAAAGCATTTAGTGATTCTTCAGTCCACTGAAATCCTTGTTTCTTTAACATGTCAGTGAGTGGTTTTGCAATGATTCCATAATGTTGAATGAACTTCCTATAGTAACTAGTAAGTCCCAGGAAGCTTCTTAATTCTTTGACAGATCCAGGCTGTGGCCATTGTTTAATGGTCCCTAGTTTTTCAGGGTCTGCTCTTACCCCTGCATGATCAATAATATGGCCTAGGTATTGGATTTGAGCAACAGCAAATGAACATTGACTCTGCTTGACTTGGAGCTGGTTCTGTCTCAGCAGATCAAAAACTGTCTCCAAATGTTGTAAATGTTCTTGTCCATTCTTGCTATAAACAAGAATGTCATCAAAAAAATACCAACACAAATCGTCTCAAATAGGGTCTGAATATGTCATTCATAAGCCTTTGGAATGTGGATGGGGCATTGGTCAATCCAAAGGGCATAACTAAGAACTCATAATGTCCATCATGAGTCCTAAAAGCAGTCTTTTCTATATCTTCATCATGCAGTCTGACTTGATGGTAACCTGATCTTAAGTCCAGTTTAGAGAACACCTGTGAACCAAATAGTTCATCCAATAATTCTTCAATTAGAGGAATTGGAAACTTGTCCTTGATAGTGGCATCATTCAATTTTCTATAGTCTACACACATCCGCCAAGATCCGTCTTTTTTTTTTACTAACACTACAGGGGAAGAATATGGGCTGCAGCTGGGTCTAATGATGCCAATCGAGAGCATTTCCTTGATTATTCTTTCTAGCTCTGCCTTCTGAAAATGAGGGTACCTATAAGGTCTTACATTTACAGGATTTGCCCCTATTTTAGGATTATTTTATGATCACATATCCTTGTTGGAGGTAAGCTAACTATCTCCTCAAATATGTCAGAATAAGCAGTCAGAAGTTGTTGTATACATGAGTGGAATTGAGGCCCCAGTTCAGTACACTTATCTGAATGGACTTCTATGGATGAAAGTTGCAGATATGAGTTGATTATTGGTGTCTTTAGTTGCTTAGTTTGTTTGAGTTGAATAAGACACAGTCGAGCAGCTGGTTCTTTTGAAAAATTCTTCAGTATTTTTTGCATTTTTGAACTTGTAACCATCTTCAGTTCAGTTGATGCTCTCAGCACTATCTTCCTTCCATTGTAAGTAAATTCCATCCTCAAGGTCCCAAAGTTCCATGTAATATATCCCAGGGTTGACAGCCATTGGACCCCCAACACTACATCACATCGTTTAATGGGCAATACCATGATTTTTGTGCTGAATTCCTGTCCCCGCATGGTCCATTTGAATTCAGTATACATAGTGGTAGTCTGTAATTTTCCCCCATCAGCTAAGGCCACTGCCATTCTTTCCACCTCTTGAGTTTTCAATCCAAATTTAGTTATCATACTTGGATGAATAAAATTGTGAGAACTTCCCCCATCCAACAATATGCAAAAGCTGTTTCTTCCTATATGGCCATGCACCCTCATAGTTTGGTAGTTAGGGAGTACCAAATCAGTCATAGCATACAGAGATATATGTGCATTGGTAGCCATTTCCTTAGATTCATTATCAGTTTATGTTATATCTTCTTCCTCACCCTTATCAGACCACATCTCCACCCTATACAATTGTTTTCCCTGGCATTTATGTCCCCTGTCATACTTCTCATTACACCAGAAACATAATCATTTCTTCCTCTTCTCCTCCAGTTCAAATGAAGTGAGGGTTTTCAATGGTTTCCTGGGAAGTCCCTGTTGTATAGGTCTAGGTAAAGGTAGAAGTGCAGCACCAATTTTTTCAGGGTCCTTGCTAAATTCAGCAGTATTGATTGCTTTTCCAGAAGCTCCCCTCCAATTCCTCCAAGCTACTGAAGACTTTTTTTCCTCCAGTTTAGCTAAATTCACAGCGTGGTCTATAGTTCTTGGCATGAACATCTTGACTGCAATCTGGATCTCTTCTTTCAACCCACTCAGAAAACAGCTGATTGCATAAGATTCTGGTAGCTCTACTCGATTTAGGAGTTCTTCAAACTTCTCATAATAGTCTTCCACCGTGCCCCTTTGCTTCAGACTCATTAGTTCACCCATCGGATCATCATACACAGTATTACCAAACCTAGCAGCTAAGTTCCTCCCATAGTCTTCCCAGTTAGGCAGCTCACGGGTGAACCTGGACTTCATGTATACTTGATGCCATTGAAGAGCCCTGCCTTCCAAATGCATAGCTACCAACTTCACCTTGGTTTCAGGAGGAGTCTCATCAACTTCAAAAAACTGCTCACATTTATAGAGCCACCCTCTGAAATCCTCACCATGAAACCTGGGAAAATCCAATCTTGGAAGTCTTGTAGCTGCTACACCTCCATTTCCATGATTTGGTCCTAATCCTGATTGACGAGGAGAGTGATGGTTGCTTCTTGAATGACTCTCCAAAACCAATGATCTGAGAGCATCCATTTCTTTGTCAAGAGTCTCTTTATGCTCCTTGAACAAAGCCTTCATTGTCTCCTCTATTTCCTGCTTAAGTCCTGAGATCTAGTTCCTTCTGCAATGGTGAAACAACCGGCTCTGATACCAATTGATACAGAGAAAGAAGGAGAACTCACTTCAAATTCAGATGGGATTGGAATGTAGTTAAGAAACCAATCGAATCTTGAATCCAAGAAAGAAATGCCATTGATGAATGCTGAATTTCATTGAATGACAGAAGTACCGAAGAGTTACAGAGAGAAAGAATGGAAGAAGGAAAAAGAATTCAGTTTGTTATCTATTCTTCAACCTCCCTGACTGTTCCTCTTTATTCCTAACTTCCTAACTAACTTGACAATTCTTAACTAATCTTGACAACTAACTATTCTTTGCCATCCTACATGACTGCCAGCTCAGCTACTCTTTGCCAGCTCAAACTGCTAGCTCAGCTACTCCTTGTCAGCTCCATTACTACTTCGGCAGCTCAGCTCTGCTCAGTACATTCTTCCAGCTCTGCTTGTACATTCTTCCTTACCAATTCAGCTCCATTGCTACTTCAGCAGCTCAGCTCTGCTCAGTACATTCTTCCAGCTCAATTCAGCCATTCAACTCCCAATCAATTCCTGTGCATCAGTTCAACGAATTCCTCGAATTCGAAAAAGAGGTATATTCGAGACATAAAACCTTAATTGTTGCTAAATTGTTGATAATGTCGAAACATAAGGCTGTTAGTGCCGATAAGTTGATTCGTGTGAAAAGGGAATTTGGGTTTACTAATGATTTTATGATTGACTTAGTTCCTATGTATCCGAATTATTTTAGGTTAGTGGTAGTCCTGTGGAAGGAAAATCGTTTATTGAATTGGTGGATTGGAATCCGGAGTTTGCCGAGTCTGTGATTGAGAAAAGAGCGGAGAAGGAGTAGAAATTAACTGGGATTAGGGTTAGGTCGGCCTCTAATGTGAGACTTCCACCAGGGTTTTTCTTGAAGAAGGAAATGGGGGAGTGGGTGAGAGGACTGGATGCAGCTCCCTTATATATCACCTTACGAGGATGTGTCCAGTTTGGATCAATCTTTGCCTGAAATGGAGAAAAGGAGAGTTAGGGTTTTCCATGCGTTGTTGTTGTTGTCCTCGTTTAAGGGGATTCCAGTTCCTTTATTGGGGAAATTTTGTACAGATTATAGGTTTTCCAATGCATTTCCAAATACCTTTACTCGGCATTCAAGGATATTTTATGTGTCATTGAAGGGTGGGATAAAGACAGCAATGTTGGGGAGGCTTATAAGGGGGATGCGTCGATTGATAGAGATCCGTTGCTTGAAATGGTAGATATATTTATTGAGCTTTTGGAGGAAGGAAGGATGCAGAGGGATTAGCTATTTAAATTGAGGAGGGAAATGATGGCTATCAGGAATGATGAAATGGATTTGGATGTATAGATCTCTGATTCAGAAGTTTTTCATATTTCAAGAATTCTGGTGCAAACACAAATGAAGAAAGCTGGCAAAGGTGAACAAGATGATTAACGACACTGAACTGCTCTTCTTGTGTTACTGTCGAGATGGTTTCAAGATGAAATGTCGTGTTTGGAAGGAGTGAAGTGGCCTGATGTGGCATTGAAGGATATTGTGCTACAGAGGGTCATGAACATGGTGCCAACTGACAAAAGAAGCATTTCAGCTTGTCTTAACTTTAATATTTTTGAGGCAGCGATCCCACATGCTATTGCTTGGCTAGAAGGTGACAAAATCTGGTGCAAGGGAGACATCTTGGATACGAAATACTTAATTGTGTTGTGTATGTCAATTGGCATATCAAGTTAGTGGTTGAAGCATTTTAAGTTATGTTTAAACTGCCTCAGTTGCAGATTGCAATTGTGTAGCTGTATTTCATTTATAAATATATATATATATATATATATACATATTATTTTGTATTCACTACGCTTCAAACAACCATTTCCCTCAATTCATTATCAATTTCATAGAGTATATCCAAATCCAAATAACTTAAATAATCAACAAGCCTGATGAGATTATTTTAATCCTTGTTCGATTTCGTTTTTACTATATCATCATTCTTTGCACCAGTGCATTATAACTGTGATTATGCTGATATAGAAGGATGACCAGTTAAAATTCATGCCTTCCATGGGCATCCCTTTCTCTACCCTATCCTCCGGGATAGTCTCTAAAGGAAGGACTAGCTTACTCCACTCATCAGAGCTTTGGTAGTTTGCGGGACCATGCCAAGTGCGAATACTTTCTGTTCATGCCTGTTATACCATTGGAGATGCACGAATGAAACATCATCTTTTCATTGTTATGACTAAATGTCATTATTTTACCTGACTTAATATTGTACTATATATATGCGGGGTGTGTGTGTAAGTATCTATTTATCATACAAGTTGCCGGATTACAAGCATTCAGAACATGTGAAGTTTAGAAAGCTTAGTACATGTAATTATGGTTTGGAAGCCTGTTGGTCCTAATCACAGAGAGGGAGGGGGACACATGAATTGAATTCTTGACCTAATGGTGAGGGGAGAATCCTCATGCCATTTGGCTAATGGCTCATGATCAATGGTTTTTGTGTCTTCATTGTGCCAGCTTGTTGTGGAACTACAGTTGCAGGTCATTTTTCTGAAAGAAAATTTTGCTTCTTTAGGTAAGTCTCTTGTTTCCATGAAACTCCAGTGACTTACTCAAAAGTGCTGTTACAATCTTTGGCTTTTCCTTTTCAATTTTAGGAATCTGGAAAGAGAAGTACGATGGTCAAAACAAAGTGCGTTTGTTTTTGTTTTAGCACTAACATCTATCAGACAATGTTGATGGTGGAGGTATCAACTCATGCATTCTTTTTTTCAGATGTACCAAGGTACCGAAAGTGATTTATAGTGTTGGAAGAGATATAAAGCATTCATGCATAAGGGCCTTAGTAAACCTGTAGATATTTGTGGGCATTGTATTCTGTATTTTTCCTAGATTCTGATATGTACATTTCATTATTCTGAATTGTTGCAGTTTGTCCTTTGACTATCATGGTTGTCTGTTTTGGGTTGAATTGATGAGATTTACCTAAATTTTTCCTATCTAAAAGTTGCCTAAAGTAATCTCTAGTAGCGTTTACCTGATTGAAAATATTCCGTGTCCGACAACAGTGTGCACTATGATATTGCCTTCAAAAATTGGGGCATATGTCTTATAAATTTCAGTCCAAAGAGTTCTGTGTTTGAATCTGTCTGCTTTTTTTTGGAGGGGGTGGGAGACGAATGGATTTATGATTTGATAGAAAAATTTTCCATGATTACATCTCATTTTCCGTGCATGCTTTTTTCATGGAATACGGTTTTCTTTTATTTAACTTTTTCTCAGAATGTTTGCTTAAAGTGTAGTAAACACTGAATTTTATACCGGGGACCTAAATATGCCAGTGCTGTAGTATGCTGCGATAAGCATGTTTATGAATGTGGACAGCATTTGTATTTTAAAGCATTTTGAGAATTTTATGTTGCCCATACTGGAGCACTAAGGTCGTATCCTGATGGGTGTTAGAAATTGTGGCAACTTGCATCAGGTTCAGTTTCCATGCTGCAGCTTTTGTGAATCTATATCATAATTTTCATGTAGTTGGGACAAGGTTGGTATTAGATTACGTTTCCGAGGGCAATTTCTAACATCAGAATTTGTCCTCACCCAAAATGAATGATGGACCTTTTTTATGGGAACCTGAACTACTGCACAACAATTCACGAACGACCCTCACTTTCACTTTCTTGGTCATTCTCGTTACTTTTATGTTTATATCATCCACTCAAGTACCTAACCATAAAACATGAACCATATGAACTCACAAGTATATAAGTTGTCCCATGGTCCGGTCTTGGTTAAACGCTATTCTTCTTTCCAATTTCATCGTGCATGTCAGTGTGAAAGAGAGAGAGGGCTCTTATGGTTATGGAGACATGTAATCTTCTTATATTTATTCTCATGGCTGTTGTAGTGATGACACCCAATCTAAGGGGCGAGCTAGGACCAGCAACGTTTGCAGGGGGCTCATGGCCAAAGTCGAAAGAGCCAGCGCCATGGTCCAGCAGCCGTCCACTCTGTCTCTCCCAGTTTGCACTTGTGAACCATGCATGCTCAGTGCTACCGTTCACCCCAATCCCCCCACCTGATCAACAAGGGTTTGAACTAGAGCATGACCAACATGAACATGAGAGTAATAGGGATGACCACAAGGGAAGGCGCAAGCATGGAGTTGGGCACCACAGCCATGGGCCCAGACACCGCACAACACCAATAGAAGATGATTGTTGCAAATGGTTGAAGCAAGTTGATAGTATCTGTGTCTGTAAACTGCTTGTTCACTTGCCTCCTTTCCTCACATCGCCAGCACATGCCTTCTCCATCACTGTTGATGACACTTGCAGCGTAACTTTTACATGCAGTGGGAGCACTTAAGCCTTGTTCAGTATACTTCAACATCAGGATCAAGTGAAAAAATGAAACACCGAGACTATTGGAGAAACTAACTTATTTTAGTTGTCTATTTACTTGCAATTTCTTCAACTCTGCTTGTGCTCTCAAACTAGGCATACTATTATGTAAGTTCATTGCTAATTTCTAGCCGTTTTGATGGTGTTATCCAGCCTCAAAAGTGCTCATTACTTGTGATTATCAGTACAGTACCATTAGGTTCTTGAGGATGTTACTTGTAAATGCTAGGAATAAGAGTTATATTGCTGCTCGTTTCCCTGTGGCAGGTTATTATTCGAGTCATTAAGCCGTGAGTGGCATTCCTAGGTTTTTCATATATATGTTGCAAAAACATGAACGCTAATGCAAAATTTTTTTTTATTAGAAAGAAAACCTTATATCATACATATCCTAATTATTCCGCAGATCAATTTTAGGAGAAGCAAAACAAAACTCTTTCATATCAGTGGGTTGCAGCAGCCATTATTGCCGGTGCGATGGCTGCTACTGTTGCTTTAGAAGAGACCTTGGAAGTACTCACAACCCGCGGCCTGTGGAGGAACTGGTTCACAATGGCTGCACTTGGTCTCACAACGAGCTTCTCCCAAGCCTCATCAGCTTCTTTCCCTCGCTTCCTGAACACTTCTGTCGCATTGAGTCGATGCAACTTCCATCCCTTTATGTTCCTCAATCGATGAATCTTCTCTACTTGTCTACAACCCAACTTGCATGTGTTGTCCTTGATCTCTTGTATTGCTTGTTGGAGCACTTTGGCTTGTGTTTCCTCATCTACAAGCTCTCTTGTTCTAAAGTAGCTATCAAACTCAGGGACACCAGTTGCTTTTCTTATGCCTCTAGAATAATTCCCACTGGGATCAAAAAAATTTAGGGCATCTTCAACCATTCCTGATTGAACCATCTTGTCAACTCTATCAGCTAAAAATGTGTGTAGTATAGGCATAGACACATCCACCCAAAGAAAGCAAAAATTTGAGGCATCATAATCGTCAACTAGTGCCTCAATGTATGAATTAGATCCTCCTGCAATAATTGGAACTTGGCCTCGTCCCACAATTTGTTCAATGGCCAGCGAGGCCATGTCACAAAAATTTCTTGCTGTGAATTCTTGATCCGGGTCAATAATTCCTAGCAAATGATGGGGTATGCCACGGCATTCTTCTTCAGTGACCTTGTTAGTCACTATGTTAAGGCCTTTGTATACTTGTATTTTATCTGAATTTATTATTTCGGCTGGAAATCGTGTCGCTAGGTCGATTGAGAGTCTAGACTTGCCCGTGCCAGTGGCTCCCATCACGACTACAACCTTCTCTTTAGGCCTTATGGGACTAAAGATGTCCATCTTGAGCCTCCCTGCTGGAATGTCTTGGAAAGGTTGTGTTTGCTTGGACATGACCATGGAAAGCCTCATAGCGCACCTATTCAAATTAAGTTAAACTTCATATTAGGCCTCAAAATAACTGAAGAGTTTACTAGCTCTCTTGAAAACTGCACATATTAGGAATAAAGCATGATGGTTACATAAGTTGGAAGCATATCTCACCCTTCTAGTGTAATGAGATGCGGCAACTTGAAAATGGGGGCTTTGGGGGGAGAGAGAGAGAGAGAGAGAGAGTTGTAGAGGGTGCAAATATCAAGCAAAGCTGCGGAGAGAATGAATAAAGGGGTTTTGCATTTGCTTTTATGTGTATTTTTGTCACCAAACCTTACAAGGCTGTACAAAGATTGTGGAGTGCTCACGCTTATATATACACTACACTGACTGAGAGATGCAAAGAGAAAAAAAAGGAATCTCTCATTCATGTGTCTCAATCACCTCAACCTCATATTTAACTTTTAAAATTTGTCAAAAATGCTACAAATTTGCATGAGGAGGTGTTACCCATTATTTTATATCTTAATACTCTCAGCTCATTTTGCTTGTGTTCCAGATCTGCTCTTACCTTCATTAGTTTAAATCTCTTCTCCAAAAACAAGTGGGGCGTTACATGGAGTTGACCATCTTTTTAATATATAAACATTTAACAAAATTTCTATAAATATTATTAAAAGTTCTAAAAACATAGTTAAAAGTTTTAAAATAATTTTAAATTCTTATAAAATATTATGTATTCTCAAATGGGAATTTAAAATAGTCAACAAGTTGAAAGGAGTGGTCCTAAGAGGGATTCCCCTTGAGAAGAAGTTCTGCTCTTTATATCTAGTACTGCTTTTGTTAGCTATTGGTTGCTGGTTATAATGGGGGTGTCCTTATATGCTTAAACTATCATAGCTGGCCTCCCCTCACCAACAAGATTGAGTGGGCATGTTGTTTTCTATCAAGGCAGTGGGCAGGAGAGAATTTTTTCCCCTTTTTCTCTGGCCTTATACTTTCTTTTTTGAGTTGTGGGTACTACCAAATGGCTGAAGAATATAAACCCCCAATTTTTTGTCATTGCTTGAGCATTGCCCCCCCCCCTTTTTCTTTTCTTTTCATTTAGTGCCTTCCAAGAGTTTGAGGAGATAAAATGATATTCTTTGTATGATCTTCAGATAAAATTCTATCTCATTTTTTTATCAAAAAGGATTCATCCGAGACATAAAGTGCTTCCCGCCTTAGTACGGGAGTAAGAGGAGAATAGACGTATATATACACATTTTTTTTTATATTTTACAAAGAGACTATTTTCATACATCAAATTCATCATCTTGAAATCATCAAAGAAGTAACTTCACCCTTGAACATTGTTCTATCTCATTTTTTAAGGTTTTTGAGTAATTCAAACCGGTTTGAACAATATAATTTTAAACTTCATCTAGAGTAGAAGTTTACAAGTTGTAAGCATTGATAATAGGTTAAAAATTACTTCGTGTGTGTGCCCTTTTTTTTCCCAATGAAAATGTTAGAATGAAAACTTTCTTTCAACCTTAAAATGGACGACAATTTTTCAGGACAAGGCGCACCCCTGATTTTGGCAGTTGTGATGGCCCATTTTTATTCTAATTGTCTATAAACATCATCATGTGTATAAAGCTTTCGGAATTCAAAAGAAATCTGATTCCCTAAAGTCTGGTCCCAGCAAAAACGTGAGTATTCCAAAGTATTTTGCAATTTTTTTCCTCGTCCGCTTGACCCATTTAAGAAAGACGTACACATGTTTGAAAATTATTAGAAGACAGTGTTGTAACAATGAAAACAGGAAGTGCCAAATAATTGAAGATTTCTCTTTTGGGAAATTTTGGATTTGAATGATCAATTACTATTTACTAAAGTCGCATTCAATTCAAAGATGATGGAATGACCTAAAAACTAAGCTATGATGATTATTTTTTAATGGTTTGAAACGGGACAGATCAGTAACAAAAGTTTCTTTCTTTTGATCTTATAATAATATATTTGATTTCTGTTGTAATAAAAATAAAAAGTGTTTTAATTTCTTTAAGAAAAACTTTTATTTAAGAATTAAGAGTGTTACTCTCTGAGTTTGGGCCAATTTAAGGTTGGAGGAACTGCTCAAGCTCTTTTGCGAAGAAAATAGAGGCAATGTTGGTTTTTTTTTTTTTTTTTTAACTTACCCTTTAGCTCAATAAGAAAAGGAAGAAAATGGGGTTAGAATATAGGCACCATGTTTGAAGTGGGAGAAGAGGATGGTAGCAATTTTGAGCTCGATGGGTGTGCAACAAATGATTGGGCATAACATTAATATTCAGATCCCATTATCTGTAATCATATTTAAGTCATTTTGAAAAGACAAGTCAGAGAGGATTAGATTTTATTACTTTCGGCTGGATTAGGCCCTTTATTGTCTGATTCAGTGCCCATTAATTAAAGAGTGGCACCTACAAATAACATATGAAAGCACAAGTTCCCCCATATATACTTTTTCATCGACTTAAAATTTAATAACAGAAAGACGTGAGGATATCATTAGTCTAATAAAATTCTTAAAATTTTTATAAATATTTAAATTAAATTAATCAAAATATAATTTTAAAGAATATAATTTTAAATATCGATGATATAAGAAGAGAGAGAGAAAGGATTTGGACATAAACATTTTTAGCAGATGTTACCTATATAGTGTGAATCTAATAATATGACATTAAATTTTCTTTAATAAAAATCTTAAATTTAAATTTTAAAAATAAAAAATTAAATATCAAAAGAATTAACTCGTAAATTAGACCCTTTAATTGTTCGAATCAAATTATTTGAAGATAAATACATAAAAAATAATAATATCTCAATGTCATGAAAACCCCGTTCTCTCTCGCGCTCTTGGGCATTGTTTTCTTTGATGGGGTATTTAGTGAAGCCACGATCCATTAAAAAGCTTGTGAATTTTTTTATTTTTTTCTAATTTAAAATCAAGTTAAATCAAACAGATTTTTCAAAACTTATTTTAAAGTTAGTTTTTTATAGAATTTTTTAATAAAAATGTTTGCCCTAATGAAATTATTCTTAATTATTTCAAAAAAAAAATAAAAAAAAAAAATTTTTTTTTAAAAAAAATCTAACTATTTCAACATTGATAGAAAATATAAATTGTTAGTTTATTATCCTTTTATAAATTTAGGAATTTTTTTTTTTTAAAAAGTAATATTTATGAACTTAAAATGTTCATATTTAATTTATAAATGTTTTAGAATTATTTATAAAACTTTAATGTTAATTATCTTTTATTATAATTTTATTGATTTTATAATTTACAAAATTTTTTTAAAATAAAATCATCTTAGTTTATCATATATAAATCAAAAAAATTAACCAATCGAAGTTATTTTAGAATATGGGACTTTTTGTCCTTGCAAGGTCTCATCTTCATTGATCAAAAACCAGAATAAACCTAAACCCATTAATTTCGAAAAGGATTTTTAGTCAATTCCGATTCTTCTACATACTTGAATTGCAAGGGTCATCATCAGCCAACTCTCTATCTCACACACACATACCCTCACAAAATAAATGATGAAAATTACTGGGGGAGAGAGAGAGAGAGAGAGAGAGAGACGTTTTCCGTACGAATTTTTGCACTTGGGCCAAACAAATGGAAAAGCCGAAAAAAGAAGATGCCACTAAAATTGTCGAAGCTACCTATCGGCCCCCAGTTGCTTCCAACAGAGCTTGGAATCTGCAGCACATTGGGGTGCATAAGATATGCCTTCTTATAATTTTTTCCTTTTTATTTGTGTTAAAATCTTAGTTGCTTGCTTGATTCGATTGCTATTTTCCTTTTTTTTTTTTTTTATAAATCATTGCTATCTAATAAACATGCTAATCCATCTAAATCCAATTAGAATCGAATTAGATTTTTAAATGATAAAACTCTTTTTACGTCTAATTTTATTATATATAAAATTCAAATCTGAAATTTGATTACCGTATCATATCAACTAAATATTGGTGCTATTTTGTTTATCTTGTTGGCTTTGTGTGTTCGTCCTTACCTTGTATTCTTTTTAATTTCATTTTTATTTAGAGATAATTTAATTGGAGAGAAAAGTGGAATGAAATTGGAATGAAAAATAAAAGTTAAAAAAAATAGTATTTTTAAATTGTTTGATAAGGAAAAAAATATGAAGGAGAAATAAAAGTAAAATATAATTCATTTCTCTCCCTTTTAAGAAATCATTTCCGTTTCAAAGTAAACAGAAATGAGAAAAAATAAAAATTTTGGACAAAACTCTCCCTTCTTTTTTTTTTTTTTCAATTTTACATATTTGTCCCTCTATAATGAAGAAATTATGAGAATTTGAATTATATGTACTTGTTATTCTTTAATATTTACAAAGTTGTTCATTTATTTTTTTATTACAATTTTATTTAATATAAAATAATAAAATTTAACTTTTTTATCAATTTATTGGATAAATTATTTTTTCTAATTTTACTTTTTTAACTTTTTTTACATTAATATTCTAAAAATAATAATAAAAGTAATTTATAAAAATAAGAAAATATACTAAATGACTATTTTTTAAGAAAAAAATATTTTTAGAAAAATATTTTAAATTTAAAAAATTAATATTAAAAATATTATTTTATAAGCGTATAATAATAACTAAAATAGTATTTCTTTCCACTTTTCATTCCAACTAACTAAAAAAAATTATATCTATTTTCTTTTCTTCTATCTCTATCAAATAAAAATAAAAGAAATACATTTACTTCTATCAATCTTCCATTTCCCCTTTCCCTCTCCCTCCCCCTCCCCCATCCTTTCTGCGAACCAAACTTACCTTCGATAACTTTATTGAATTTTTCTGCATTTAAACAAATAAATACAAAAGAAAAAAAGAAAAAGCTTTTAGTATAGATGCATCTTTAGTACCGGTAACCTTAGATCCGACTGTTATGTATGTTATCTTTTAAATGTTTTGGTTGAGAGCGTCTATGGGCAAGTGCAGCAGCTTTAGTTATGCATATCAATAAGTTTCAACTCAAATAACATATATGTCATTTTCTTATAATAGATTTGGATTTGAACGTGAAAAAAAAAAAAAAAATACAGCTCTAGCTATACATAGGGTCAATTGGGCCTCGAGATTGAGCCCATCTTTGATGCCAATATCACACGATGAAAGGGCTAGGCTGCCCCTGTTGCATATGAGATATGGCTAAATACTATGAAGAAAATATGAACTCCAGCCCAACAAAAATAACCCAGCCTATAATGGGAATATGGGGCGTAGAGGCCGCTTGATCATGCCCTGTCATATAAGGATTATTTATTATTGTTTTTTTTTATAAATAAATATCTGAAATTATATTTTAATTAATTTAATTTAAAAACTTATTAAATCTATTTTTAGGATAGTTCTCTTAACATAATTTTTTTTTATTTTCAAGTTCTGAATTTGATATTTAATTAAAAAATCTAATAATCTTATCTACTAGATCGACTATTCATTGATATCATATAAAGATTATATGTATGCATCTACATATGCTTTGCGGTTTAAATAACTAAATTAGCATTTTCTTCGTACTCCTTCATATGAGGGTGAGCCTGTGTGCATCCTACTCCACTTTCTTCCTAAACCTCTAAGTTTGAGGGCATATTTGGTACAAGAGGAAAATTTTAACAATATGCCTGGCAGGAGGGTAAGGGGATGAAAAATTATACTCCTGAGATTTTCTATCCTTGGTGTTTGGTATTCATATTTTTACTTTACCTCTAAATTTTCATTGGAGTAAGGGTAAATGTTACCCTTATAGTGGGTAAGTAAGACGGGGAAAAAAATAAAAGTTTCAAAGCAAATATATTTACAGAGAAAACTTCAAATAAATTTATTTTTTAGATAGAGAAAATTAAAAGATCATAAAATTTAGAAAGAGCAAAATTAAAATAATTTATTTTTCTAGAGAGAGAAGATTAAGGTGTTTAGTTTAGAGAGACAAAATTTTAAAGAAATGTGTTTTGAGAGAGAAAATATGAATTAAATCATTTTCTTAGAGATAGAATATTAACTTATTTAATTTTAGTGAAAGAAAAACTATATTTTATTTTTATACAGAGAAAAATTAATATCAATGTATTTAGAGAGAGAAAATATAAATTAAATTGATTCTTTTAAATTGACAAAATTAATATGCTTATTTTTAGAGGGAAAAAATTAATTTTTGTTTTTGTATAAAATGAAAACTTTAAATCAATGAGTTTAGAGAGAGAAAACGTGAATTGAATTGATTTTTTAGAGAGATAAAATTAATATGATTAATTTTAGAGAGAAAAAACTTAAAATGAATGAGTATGGAAAAAGAAAGTGTGAATTAAATTAATTTTTTAGAGAGAGAAAATTAAGATTTTTATTTTTAGAGATAAAAACATTTTTTTTATGTAAATAGAAAGCTTAAATCAATGTATTTCAAGAAAAAAATATGAATTAAATTTACTTGTTGAGAGATAGAGAATTATTGTGAAATTAATTTTAAAGAGACAAAAATTAAATTTTATTTTTTAAAATAAACATTTAATCGATATAAGAGAAAAAATATAAACTAAATTAATTTTATCATCTAATATTTTTTGTCAAACTTTTTATCCAATACAACAAATATTACCTTTGTTCATCCAAACAAGTGGAAAAGGAATAGATTAGGGGAGTAACATTTATTTTTTTTAAATGTTACCCTTCCGATCTGTGAATGAAAAATCGGGCGATGAAAATTATAAGCGTCGGGTTCTTGGCCAAGAAGAGATCACTTACAGTATATTTATATTTAGACGGAGGGTTTGACTGAGAAAGGGAGCGATTTTAAAGAATCTATCGATGTTTGATAAAATAATTAATTGGAAAGGAAGGTTTTTATGAAACACTTCAAATCAAATTTTTTAATTTTACTAAATCCGTGGGTTTTGATGGGGAGAAATTTTTTTTTTAAATAATAAATACTAAATTTACTTTTATATCCCCTATTTTAAAACTTTAATAAAAACAGAAAGTATAAAATAGTAAATTTATGTATTTTTTCATTATATTCTTTCTTTTTCCATCGTTTAACCAAATATGATTTTTTATTTTACTATCATTTATTTCCCTTTCCCACCACATATTTTATTACCAAATATAATTTTTAATTTTACCATCATTTCCCTTACTTTCTCATCCTTTCCCTTACCTCAGTTTTCACCGGCTCAACTTCTTCGAAGAGGCAATTTAGCCAACCTTGGAGCAATATGAGTAGGGGTGGCAACCAGGTTTTTTAAGCTGGGCTTTGTGAAGTATGAACATTAAATTTTGATAGATCCAATCTCGAGACTGGCTTGAGAAAGATTGAAAAATTGAGACTTGAGCTCAAATCGAAAAATTTGAAGGGTCTCGAGTCCATTTCGGATCAAACTCGGCTCAAAAAATAATTTTTTTATTATTTTTTAGTTATATAATTTTATTTTTTTTATATTTTTAACTAATTTTAAATAAAATAAATACAAAATAAAAATATATAAATCATTTAAAATAAAATACAAAGTAGATATCACTATGTCAAATTAGAAATTACATATTATTATGAAAATTAACAATAATAATATTGTAAAAAATTATATTAAAATTATTAAATTCCCTATCTAAATACTATAATATTTAATTTTTAATTTAAAAAATAAAAAAAAAACAAACAGACTCTGGTGTTCAGATTTGACCTGTAATTAAAATAAGGCTAAAAAGGATCTGAGTCAAATACAAACCCGAAATTAATTAAACTTGGTCCTTTAAAATGGCTAAACTTAGACCGGCTAAACTTAGACCGACTCAACCCAATTTTCAATCGAACTTCCCCAAGAAAAGGTTCTAGACCAAATTCAACAATTGACTGGAGAATTAAATTTTCTATTTAATCATATTGGTGAGCACTAACCTCGGCTCCATCAACACTCTTTGATGTTTGCCGTGATGAAATCATGAAACCTCCCAAACAGTATTGTAATCTTAATGCATTTATAATTTTCTTTCTATGGATGTGTTATAATTCTATATTTTAGATACTTTTATGTATTATTAACTTAATATATTTTGGTATTTCAATATTTTTCTTTCATATAAATTTAATTAATTAAATAATTCATGATCAAATAATAAATAATATTAAATATTAAAAATTAAAAATAATAAAAAATAATAAATTTGTTGCAATTCATATTTTGGTGTTCTAAAGTTTTTTAAATTTTGTCAAGTTAAAGTTAGGGTTTAGGGTGGGCCAACGCCCAACGCGTCTAATTTTATTTTATTTTTTTAGTAATTTTTCTTTATATTTGGAAATATCATTTTCCAAATATTTTGATTTCGTGCAAAATTAATCCAAAATCTGTACCTCTGCACATCAGATTCACAGTTTGGAGCCAGTTTCTTGGAGCAGAGGGAGAGGGAGAGGGAGAGGGAGGGGACGTTCTGCGATTACGATCACTGTTCATCTAGAGAGAGAGAGAGAGAGAGAGAGAGAGAGAGAGGAGAGAAGGAATTAAACCAAAGGAAAAAAAAGGCAAATCTGGCAAACATAGAGGGGTTAAGGGCACGAGCGTCGTCGTTGAAGACAGATGTCTCCAACGACGATGAAGACGAGGCTTGCAGGCCATGGCGTCGACGGCTTTCTTCGTCGATGGCCTCTCTTTCTTGGTCTTCTGCTTTGCGTCTCTCCCTTTTTCTTCTCCTCTTCGCTGCCTTCTCTTTCGCTTTCTGCACTCTCCCCATCGACAAGGTCTCTTCATCAATTAGGGTTTCTTCGCTTTCTTTTCCATCATTTAGGGTTTTCATCTTTAATTGGAATTTCGACTTCATCTTTTTTGCAGATGCTGAAAGAATTTTTAATATGGATCAAGGAAGATCTAGGACCTTGGGGTCCTCTTGTATTGTAAGTCATTTCATTTATTGCCTTATTTATTAAGAGTTATATAATCTTCATAAAAATGTGAACTGATAGAGCCTTAATTGATGCCTTTATTTCCCAAATATGGTTTTAAATCGGTACATTTGGTATTGTTGCATATCAACCAGGACGAAATTAAACCTTAATTTGGACTATGAACTTGAACACCGACACTTGCATATTCAGGGACTCGACAAAATTATTCTATTGACACAGACGTGACAAGGATGGACTTGGTGTAAAATACAGTGGATTCATTTAAGTTGAAGAAATATTTTGTGTTCTGGAAAGTTATATGTTCACTCCTTTCACAATTCATGTTTTTTCAAGAATTTGCTATTTTCTTTAACCCAAATGGTCAAGTTTAATGACATATTCTCTCCAATTTTTGCAGGGCTGTTGCCTATATTCCTCTCACAGTTCTTGCAGTCCCAGCTTCCATACTTACAGTAAGTAAATTCTTGTCTTTGAAATAAATTTTTTTTTTTAACCATCTTTGATACTTTCTGTATGCTCAGATTTCATTGTTTGGGACCATATTTCTCTGCTGAAAGCTGAGGACTATGTTAGTTCTTAACCATGATTAAATCTGTGTTTTTTATTATGCAATTTTGTTACTAATCTCAGCTTGGTGGAGGTTATCTCTTTGGATTGCCTGTGGGATTTGTCGCCGATTCTATTGGTGCTACGATTGGTGCAACAGCTGCATTATTTATTGGCAGAACAGTAAGCCTTTTGAGCCCCCGGTGTTTTGCATGTGTTTGTCTTCTCTTTGACATGACTAGCATTATCATCCTTGATTAATGATTGTTGATGACAGCGTTCATTGTGCCATGGAATTCCTTTTCTCTTGCTAATTCTTTGAAGACATCTCAATAGTACTCTTTTTTTTGGTGCAGATTGGGAGACCGTATGTCATTTCCAAGCTTAAGAATTATCCACAGTTCCAAGCAGTTGCTTTTGCAATTCAGAGATCTGGCTTTAAGGTTAAGGACTTGCTAGCTCTAGGTGCATTTGGATGATTGTGGTCCTTGGAATATACATTAAATAACCCACTGTTTTGGTAAACACAGAAGGAAGAAAACATTGATGGTCTTGTGGGTGTTGGGGGGTGGGCGGTAGAAAAATTAGTCTAATCGTTAGTGTTTGTGAAAAGAAGTTATTAGCAAATCCATAAAGATGCTGTTTGCATTGTTTGATAGAAAAAGATGATGTTATTCGTATTGCGGTTTGTTCATTTGTCAACATTTGGTAACAGCAATCACTACCACCTCCTGTTGCCATTATCACCCACATGCATCCTCAACCACAATTGCTGTCACCTCCTAACCATCATATTACTACTACTAGCACCACCATACTTTACCATTGCTGAGGTCTACTGCTTGTGAACAAGTCGACTGTCACGTACCTCCCATTCACTAACCACCATTACCACCTTAATTGCACCCCTGCCGTATCACCACTATCACCTATATTTACCTAGCAGGATGCATCATCATCATCTCGTGGTTATTATCTGTATTCCACCTCAAATATATCAAATGAAGTTGGCTTGCATATTGTCATCCAGACAAAGAATATTAAAATAATTAACCTTAAATGTCTGCATCAAAATGTAACCTCAGTATATCATGTTAGAATTGGAATTTTTCCCCTAGCTGGGCGGCCTGATTTCCTATTGGTACAATGATGGGGAGTGCAAATCTGGGTTAGGGGCTGGGATGGGATATTTGTATATATAACTTCTGTACTTGCGTCATTTGCAGGGTTTAGAGACATCAAGGCAATGACTGTTCTGTTGCCTATGTCAATTAAGGTGTGACTGTGATAACTTATTTCAATATTTCATGAACCACAAAAGGAGTAATGGGGCTGCAAAGGGATTGAGATGTTCATAATTAGCTCATGGCTCTGCTTCTTAAGAGCTTAGGTCAACTCCTTCACTTAGCTAAATGAGCTGAGCAGGAGCACATTTTGTTGGCCTGTTGATAGAGCATTAATTGGTGTAATAATTATGATTTATTTTGCTTGATTTTTGAATGAATATTATACTAATTGTTGTGTTTTATAATGATTAATATAATAGGAATAATGGAGGAGACTTATGAAGAAAAGGGAAGGAAAAGGAGTCAAAATTGGAAACTTTTGAAAATTTTCAAAATCATTGAATTATCCTTAATATTTAGAGAGAAATTTTAGAAATTCAACTTTCAAAGGCTTCCTCTTTTAGGAAGTTTTTCCTTTTTAAAAATAAGGTTACCACTCCTATATATATAGGAGTGTTACTTTGTGCAAAAGGGAGGAAGGAGAGAGCCCAAAAAAGGGGGGCTGCAGCCCCCTTTTCTCAGTAGCAGCACAACATGTTTTTAGAGTTTAGGTTTTGTCTTTTTGTTGCTTCAAGTTCCCAGCGGCTGCACAACACTTCCTTGGACGGCTGCATCTCATTTTGTTATTGTTCTGGCAACTTTCAACATTAATAAAATAGATTTGTTAGTTCTTTTCTTCTGTATTTTTATTTTAATTTATTTTTCTAATCGAAGGGTTATTGAAATCTTGATGAATAAAGATTGTGAAATCTAAATGAGATTATTGACTCAATATTTTGTAAATATTTATTTAATCTCTATACTCTAATGTTCATGATTGTTTTAGTTTTATTGAATAAAAGCCTATATTCGATAACCCTAAAATAGTCTACAACCATTTAAAAATGGCAAGGTTTGTTTGTTTTTAATAACATGATGATTGATATAGTTTTATGATCTCGCAAGTGATTTAACTTATGCCAAGAGATTAGATAATCTAATTTAAATAAATTTAGGTTGGAATTTATTAATTAGAATTGAGTCTCTTCAGATCTTAAAACTATTGAAACACTAAATTCAAATAGAGTCTTTTGGGTTGTCTTTCGATTAGAGAAGTAATTAATGGTGGTATCTTGATTACTGAAGAAATAAGGAGAGATTGATCGTTTTGTGATATTTAACGACTATAATTAATTTATTTGCATGATGTTGAGTAATTTTTACATCGATAATCAATCAAATACATCAAGGTGGAAATAATTCATTTGGTTAGAAAAATTGATTTTTTATTAGTTTTTATTCTTTTAATTTCAAGTTATTTATTTTTAGTTAATTGTTCTTTATTAATTTAGTTAATTTTCAAAACCCTTATATTTTAATATTTTTATTTTTATTTTCTTAAAAGAGTTAAATCCACTATTCCCTGAAGAGACGACCTTACTCACTCTATATTAGAATTTAATGAAATAGGTTAATTTATTTTTGATTGTTTGACGACACACCACCTGTTTAATAAAATGAGCTGCACTTGAACACAAAGTCAGGCTCGTTTATGGGAATAGGCTCATTTGTTGTGTGGGTTGGCTTGTTCAACTAGTTAGCCGAGCTTGAACATGCCTCTTGGGCTTGTTTCAAAAATTAGGCTTGGCTGATCTAAGAAATGAACGAGCTTGAACCTTCTTTACTTGGATCATGTTGGCTTGTTTGTAGCCTTGCATATATGTTTGCCTTCCCTGCCTTATTATTACAACCCCAACCCCCACAGCACGGCATTCCATCCTTCTCTTTCTATAGGGCACACTGCCTACCCATGACCAGATGTCTAAAACACCTGAAGGAGCAGTTACTTTATTCTCTAAGAAGGTCTTCACCTCCATGGTTGTAGTCAACATGAGAGTGGGCCCTCCTGGGCTCAGACAATTACTAAGCTGTCCACTGAGTCTGAAATTGAATGTTCTGGATGGGGATAGAAATCCATGATAGTCCTTAACTCACCTTGTCATTGATATCTAGGAGTATGTGGGCCAAGCATGACTTTGCTGCTCCTACTTGGTCAGACTTAATATAAAGTTCCTCTTCAGGAGCTCAATATGAGGAGACAGGAGGGATTTCCGCAACAGTCGATTTGTGTGAGATGGGTTGACCTTATCCCCTATTGTGACTCCCCTAATCTGCTCCACAGGATTGATGTGCGAAATTCATCTACACCTTGGTTCGTATTTCACTGGGACATTGTTAATATCTATCAAAGTATGGTTGAGACTTCTCGATTGTTGGTCTCACTTTTTAACTTCCGTTGTGCCTGCGGCAGTTTTTTTTCCTTCCCCTTTTTTTGCCTTGAGGGGTGGTGGATAAATATTTATCTGTTTATTTATTTTGGTTGAGTTAGCTAGAGGATAGAATATGGGGAGTTCTGGAGTTTCTGATGGATTCTTTCTCTCTCTTGCTGTTTCAAGGGTTTTTGACTGGAGCACTGTTATAAGTGCAACATAAACTAGCAACCGGGGAATGCTGATTAAAGAATGAAAGACTGAAAGCATTGCATGAAAGATTCACACAATTTGGTTTTAGCATATCTAATCAAAAATTTTGTTTGAAGTTTTATTTGTTGAAAGATCAACTAGCTATTTAGTTATTCTGATTGTATGTTAATAAAATTTATCCTTCTCTCTGATGTTCTCTTTTCTCTCCTCTTTCTGACAGATAGTCTTGCTTCTTCGGCTGACCCCCTTACTTCCATTTAACATGTTGAATTACCTCCTGTCTGTGACCCCTGTCGGCATAGGGGAGTACATGCTGGCTACTTGGTTTGGAATGATGGTACTTTTTCTTTCCCGTCTGTTGTCCTTAGTCCACTATTACTAGCCATGGTATGCATCTCACTTAGATTCTTGAGAAGGATCGTGATTATAACAAACACTAGAGAAGCTTCGATGTGGTGTTCATATGTTTCTTGATGGTCAATTGCTGTGATTCGGTGCCACCTTCACTAGTTTGGTGTAGGACCAGGATTAGGGCATGTTTTCTTTGACATCTATGCCAGATGCACTGTTGTCCTCTTAAGTATTTTCCTACCTCCGCAGAATTTTCCTCTCAGAAATAAAGAAAAGGCAACTTTATATGTTTCTTCTTATATTTGCTGTTGAATGTTTTCAGATCATCCTTATGGCTATAGTGCACTAAATCATCAGACCCATATGCTATTACCAATTGCTTCTTGTCATTGAGTGATGATGTTTCCTCCAGAATAAAGAATAAATAGGATACCTTTGCCAATCTACGTTCATGAATTTATGATATGTTCTCCTTGGGGGGGGGATCACTCCCTTCTCCCCCTCCGGTTTAGCCAAAATCACTTTACCCCCATGGTTCAAAACTTGTCAAAGTGCCTTCTGTGATTTTTACATTATCACATTGTACCGTCCGTCTAGAAAGGCAACTTTATGTGTTTCTTCTTTCATTTGCTGTTGAATGTTTTCAGATCATCCTTATGGCTATAGTGCACCAAATCATCAGAACTATATGCTTTTACCAATTGCATCATCATTCAGTACTGATGTTTCCTCCAGAATAAAGAATAAATAGGATACCTTTGCTGATCTGCGTTCATGAATTTATGAAATGTTTTCCTTGGGGGAAAAATTCACTTCCTCTCCCCCCTCTGGTTTAGCCAAAATCACTTTACCCCCTATGGTACCAAACTTGTCAAAGTGCCCTCTGTGATTTTTACATTATCACATTGTGCCTTCTGTCTAGTCTAGGAATTTAATTAAAACAACATATAATAAAATGAAAGAAATAAAAATAAAAAATACAAAAAATAGGGGTTTACTTCATACCACCATTTATAGTCTCTCTTGCTCATTGAAAATCAAGTTTGAGACTAGCTTTACCCCCCCCCCCCCAAAAAAAATCTGGAATACAAGAACAAAGGGTTTAAAAGGTATAAAAATAAATAGTCTAATTATTAATTTGTGAATGTGATGTTTTGACATTTCAAATTGTGGGTGGTGGTAGATCAACACTTTGGGTCTGAGAATAGATAGTGGTGGTGGTTGTGGGGCAAAATCAATTTTAAAAAATTATTTTTGTTTTTATTTTTTAAGTTTATCATTTTGTTTTATTTTATCTTTTGTAACATTTGATGCCTCTGAACTTAGATGGAGAGGGGGAAAGTGATAATGGAGTAAACCATGGAGGGGCACTTTCCCAAGTTTTGAATGACTGGGGTAAAGTGATTTTGAGCCAAAACACATGAGGGCAAAGTGATTTTCTTCCTTTTCCCTAGTAACATGGGCGAGCTGACCCAAGAGTGATGTTATAAGATAAGTGACATATCTGGACATGGTCATTGGGTGATATACATGGAATTTACTACTTTTTGCATTGATCATAATGTTAATCTCACATAGTAGAAACAGTGTACTGGTCAGTTTTTCAGCCTATATGATGTCTACTATGATAAGGCAAGGACAAAAATTGCAATAATTCAACGAACAAGTTTAGTAGAGTAGCTGTATTCTCTAAAAAAATTGACGGATTATGTGCATATTTTAAGAAGTTCAGGCAATTCTGATTCTATGTCTCTAATGGAAATGACATTGATGAGATGACTGCAGATCAACATAACATGTGCAAGAATAAAGGGAGCTTCCTTTCTGAATAGTGTGGGTTTGAGTTTGGCCTATAGAACAAACTGGGGGTTGAGGAAACAAATATTAAACATGATATGGTCCCCAAATATGAACTAAACTGAGGTTTAGATCCAAGTTCTAACTCCCAAATAATATATAGATGGATGGGTTGATGAACAAAGGCTGGTCCCAAGTCCAGGTAAAGGAGCAGGGTTGCGATAGATTGATAGCTAGCGTAAAAGCCTATGTAAAAATACTAAAATGAGTACAAATGTAAGAAAAAGAAAAAAGACTCTAGGGTGTCCCCGGGAAGCGACGTGCCACATTGCCTTAATTATCTTATATTTGTCTCTTACAATCGACTCCAAATTTTGGAATTAAGGTTCTGGTTGTTATTGTTGGTGGATGGGTTGATGAACAACACAAGAAATGTTAAAATCCTTATGTAATTATAAACAAATGCACGGTTCTGAATGCAAAATATATATATTTCTGAAATTTGGTTATTTTTGAAGTTGATGTGGACAGATGGAATGATGAAAGAATATCCTGACCTCGTACTTGGTTTTGTATCCAAAATTTCTCATCTTTTGTTATATTTTGCTTTTATAACTGAAATTAACACTACCTCCAAAGTTAATTAAGCGAATTCATTTTTGGCGATGTTGAGAGATACTTTGCTTCTTATTGCAGCCAATCACATTTGCACTAGTCTATGTTGGAACAACCTTGAAGGATCTCTCTGATGTGACACATGGATGGAGCAAAGTTTCTAAAGCTCGTTGGGTAAGACTCATGCCTCATTTCTATAGCAGAAGCTTTTTCCAACATTTTCTGTCCCCTTTTGCTTAAAACTTGTGTAAAAAGTTGTGCATTTTCAATATTCTTTAGGTAATAAATTTAAATTTCCCATTGCATTACTTCAAGTGTAGTGCTGTTTTGCATATGAAATCATCTCTATGATAAATATGTCTGAACTAAGAAAGTGATGAGTTATTATAAACATAAGTCATCTCTTTAAATGAAACCTTCTAAATGCAAAACACAGATTTGTTAATTTTGTTAAATTTAAAGGAGTCTATTGTTACTGTGAAGTTCATTTGAATTTTCCCTGAACCTTCAAAAACTACGGTCTCTGCAGGCTATGAGGGGGGTTTCTTGTCTTTTCTGTATTTTACTATTTATATTTCTGATTCCTTATGCATAATGGTGGTCAATATTTATGGCTTAATTGATGACCACTATCATTTTAGCACATCTTGAATGCTTCAAAAAATAGATTGAGCTTACTGTCCTCCTCATTACCCTACTTCTTCGATGTAAATTTGTTTTTCTGCTGCAAATTAAGTGCATCAAGCAGTTGGTAGTTTCGGCATGGTCAAAGTTGAAAAATACTGTGATGCACATATTAGAAATAGATAAAATTTCAAGAGCTTATCCCTGAGTAGGCTTAAGTTATCGTTATAAAGCCTATACTTTTTATACTGGCATTATGGCAAACAAATATTGTTCTTGTACAGGTTTCTTGTCATCTTTCAACCTTAAACCGAAGTATTCCCTGCTCCCTGAATGGGTTCTCTTGCTTGACTCCATCTGACTTCACAAATTTAGTTATAGCTCAACATCCTTAATGAAATATCAACCCCAAGTGCAAAGTCCATGCAGTTGAGGTACCAATTGCCTTTGTTGCCAATTGTAGAGGGGCTGCAGTACGTGTTTAACTTCTGGTTCATCATGGTTGGTAATCCCATAATTGAATTTATCACCCAATTTTCCTCGAACTTCTATATTTGCCAACTTGGAAATGCACGGAGCATATTGTAGGATCTTGACTTCAGAGGAATTCATTTTCTTTGTGCTTGAAGGCACTCTTATGCTTTGATTCTGACTTTGAAATATGCATGCAGGCGTGCCTGGCATTGGGACTTGGGTTATCTGGTGAGTTATATATATTATCATTCTTCTTCAATAGTTTTGACTTGGCAATTGTACTATCGTTGAAATTTTCTCTCTTTCCTTCCGACTCCTCCCTCCCCCAAATATGTATACACGCGCATATGCAATAACAACAACTTGAGCCTTAATCCTAACTTGGGGTCGGCCGTATACATGCACATATGTATGTTGAAAAAACTGAAGACATAAATAACAGTCTTTATGCTAACACTCTACAGAAAGTAAGGTCCTATTGTGTGTTAGGTTCATTGAGATTTCTTGTCACTATTTGGTCATGATGAAACATGGATATATCAAATTCTAGATAAGAACCCAATCATTTGGAGATTCTTTCTGGTCATTGATGAGAGGAATTGGAGCATGGATCCTAAATCATATCTCCAGTCCCTTTGCACAAAAATCTACAGGCTCTCGTACTAGATTTTTGGCTGCTACAACACAAATCCTTTGACAATTAAGTAGTAAGCTGACATTCGGATAATCTAGGGATTGAATTGTCAGTTCTGGAGGCTGCTTTTTTGATTTATGAAAGATTAGGGGAAATACTCCTAGATTTCGGTAAAACATGCCATCACATTCTTTTTGAACTGTGATGAGGTTGATGATCTTCATTGTGAACAGAGACTACATTAGCTTAAAAGTTGCTGATTATTTTGAATGTAAATAACATATGAATGAAAAGAGGAGAAATGCCTTCTTCGTAACACTTAAGACTTGTATGCTAATTTTCCATGAACCACCAAAGCAAATTAGTATTGGAAACAGATTGAATCAAAATCTAGTGTAGGCCTGATGTTGTAAAATTTTCTGGAGTTCTTAATTTCTTACATATTCCTTGTCTTGGACACAGTGATTTTGATTGTGTGCATTGCTAAAGTCGCGAAAGCTTCATTGGACAAAGCACTGGCTGAGAATGGCGATTCGGAGGGTGCTGTAGCTTCGCAACACCTACCAATCGTAATGGAGATCCCATCGGATATCCAGAAGCCTCTCATAATAAAGATAGACCCTGCTGTGGAGAACCATGAAAAATGAGTCCTATTCTGTGTACATTCTCTTCTCTATATTTTCATTTTTCAGAGAAGTGTTTGTTAAAAAATGCAAGATATAAGGAGTGGGGGAAGCATTTGTTCTCGTCCCATTATACTTGTACAGCCTGCGGTGCCCCCCCGTTTTCTTTCCCTTTTCTTTTGATGGGCTAAATCTTTTAGCCCATGTAATTTGGCATAGGATAATATAGGGGTGAGGTTACTCAATGTTCTTTGAGGCAGCTTGTCCTGCATGTGTTTCATAACACTCACGTATCTCGATTCGATATTTATTAATATTAATGATCCAATAACAACTCAAATTTATTCTTACACGTACCTTTTACTTAGCTGAGGTAAAACCAGAAGGAGCTAGCCTCTAAACCTGAGCATAGGCTAGAAATTTGGTCTGGCGTGAAGTAGTCCAACCTCGAAGACCGAGATATATATATATATATTTATATAGGCCCAATCTCTGGGCTTGGGCCGGGCTTGGGCCGAAGGAAATAGTTTTTACAACTAATAGATAGACTTAGGCAGAAACCTAGTTAAACAAAGGACTGCAAGTAAAATAAGACTTACAAAATCGGCCAAACCTTTTAGAGAGATGTTTATATCATGCAAATGGGTGATATGGGGACATTTTAAGTGACATTAGTATCTTTTTTCTTGAAAAGATCCAAAGAGACATTAATGCAAGAGTATTACAAACATTTTAAAATCTGGCAGCTCAACCATCTGCTAGAAGCAACCCTTCAGCCCTTTCCAAACATGTTAAAATGCACGTACGTTGAAAAAAGGGTAGTTTTTACTTTGAAAATCTTGCTGCTCAACCATCTGCTAGGAGCAACCCTTCAGCCAAAGCCTTTGGCAATATGCAGAGTCCCCTACTCTCCAACAATTTGGTTACTCCCGATGGACTTGCCTCCAGCAAGGCGTCCATCATCTCTTCAGGTTGTTCATCCGGCATCATCTTCTCACGATGAAGGTAATATCCGTATCCCTGTCCATATTCCGGGAAAAAGAAGCTATTGAGATTGCTTCAGAAATAAAGGCAATCAGAGGCTGAAGCAAACCTAGATAAATATTACCTCGAGGACAGCAAAAGGATCAGACGGAGATCCTTCTCTCAATCTGCTTCTGCTTAATTCCTGAAAGGATGACAGAAAGTAAGATTGTCTTGCTAGTTGTAGTATTTTATCAGGGTGAATGCATGTATACATATGCACAATAAAGACCAACAGGTAAAGTTAGACAATGCAAAGCTACTCATGCTCTACTTCGAGTTTTCCTAAATTCAATTTGTGTTAATTTCCCTGGCAACTTCAAAGCTAAAAGGTAAAATAAATGAGGCTTCCAAGCAAATACCATCATTAAGTACATAAGAGAAATGTACCTTAATCTGGAATTGCAGTCGCTTGATTCGGCGAATAGCATCATCTACCACATCCACACAGCTACCCTGTAAGATCATTGCGTGAAAAAAAGAAAAATGTTTAACCGACAATATTATTTAACAATAATAATGGATTCATGATAACAGATGGCACTCCTCTTTCGGTTTGCAAACTATTAGTCTCCCAAGGAAAAAAAATGCAAATTATTAGTTTTCCAGGAAAAAGGAAAAAGAAAAAAGAAAAAAGATTGGTTATGCTGGTATTCCAAAAATACTCAGTATTACTAGAAAGACTGTTTGAGGGTATGGCTAATGCAGATGCTGAGACTATTGTTGCAAATGTATAGCTATTATTTTTCTTTTTATAGAATGAAAAGTTCAAATTTCATCCAACTGATCTGGGCCTACTCATTTTGTATTGACAAACAGATTGTTATCCGGGATGAAATGACAACAATCTTGTTCATATTCATCTCAATCCCAGTTAGGATGCCAGAACTGCGGATGTATGAGAAGATAAGCATTTTGACGCACAAAGTATCAGTCCACCAATATTCTAAACAATCAGAAGCAGGTCACTTGGAACAAAAAAAAAAAGCAAACAAACAGACAAACCGCATTGAGTCTCGCAGAAACCACATCCTGGTGATGCACCACCAATACCATGCACTGATAAGAACCAAAAACGCACCAGTAACACCCAAACACCCATACCCTGATAACCCCAAGAGGAAAGAGCAAAAACTAGACAATCACACCCAAAGAGGAAAAATCACAAACTGGCAGAAGAAAAAGGGATGAACATGAGTAACAGGCCTAAAACTAAACCGGAAAAACCAAAACCCAGCAAGCAAAACATATTCCGCTTTATGTTAGTTGGTTTTTGCCCCCCCTCCTTTTTTTCGATGTCAACTAGCTGACTTTTAATAAGTTTTCTACACAAACATAAAGTAAGTGCAGTATTCCCCTACTTATTATCAATTATTTTGCATATTCTAGTCCACAAGTATGATCTTTACCAAGGAATAGTATGCTGTTGTGTTTCACATTGCCATTGTAACCTCAAAATAACATGACAAGGCTCAATAGTTTGATGAGGAGCATACTTCAACCATGGGCTCATAACTAAGGAAGACACAGAAACAGTCATTCTTGGCAAAATACTATCAACAAAACTGCTAGTACAACAAGGCCAAAAATTACCCTTGCAGAATGAGGAAGCACTTGCCGTAAGGCTTCTAGTCTTTTAGCAATTCTTATTCTGCGACTCTGAAAATAAAAGCAGAAAATCAGGAAAATGAGAACACACAGGCTAAGTGTTTGATTCAGGTGTATTGTCAGAATTTGTTAATCACAACTACCATCACATATTGAAAGCGAGTATCTACGGTCTTGAAATTCAGTCCTCATTAGCAAAATACCAGTTATCACTACTTGTGTTCAATAGTTAGCTTACTCGATCAGTTGTCATGGCTTTCTCCCTTGACAAGCTGTTTTGCCTTTTAGACTTTGAAGATGAATCAGATCCAGCATTTCTTAATCTTGAATGAGATTGGTGAGATTCATGATTATCTTCGTGCAATTCTTGCATCATTGAAGCAGGGCTCTATTGCAGGACTTTGAACATAATTAGAAATAACATTTGAAACCTCTTAGCTCTTTCATTAGTGCTAATACACATACTGAAAGGATTCTCAACAACAGTTGATCAAATGAATTAGACTATAAATGAAGTCTCATTTCATTTTTACTGCCTTAAAAAACCATAATCCTTTTATAAGGTTGTCATTCTTTTGATCAAAATTTGACAAGCCACATGCTATACTGTATATGGTATGAACAACTTGTATAATTCTCATTTGGGAGTACTTTCAATGAGTCAATAGTTAAATACAACAAAATACTTGAGCCACTGGAAACTTACCATCTGGGATCGGCAATTCTCGCTTCCTTTTGTTATACTTTGACCAGGGCAAAGAAACCTTCTTGAATCTACTGAACTCTTAACATTGTTGCAGCTCTTCACATGAACAGATGGCTCAACTTTCCAAGCATTTGAATGGAAAGCAAGATCAGCAAGGCCACAGGTTGATGCCACTCCTGAATGGTCTGCCAATATTTCCGTTTGGATGTCAAAGAACCCATGTACATTATGTATGCCATTAACAGATGAACAGCTTCCTGAAAGCATGTCTGTAGTAGGAAAGAAGTAGGGATACGTGGAGTTTTCAGCAAGATATTTCAGGTGATCTTGAGATGTTTGCAGGCATTGAGTCCACTGAAGCAAGGATGCTACAGCGAGATGGTTTGCAGTCTCATCCTCATTCCCAAAATCTGTGGGTATACGAGCTATATTGATATTACTCTCTCCAGAAATCATCAATGTTGAGTGCATGATGTTCTCTTGCCCACTCTCACCTTCCATATTTCCAAGAGGATATCTGGTTAAATATGAACAAGCTTCAAATAATGAATTGGCATTATTAACTACCGCCATAAATACAATCACAGGCACAAAATACACACACAAAACACACTCTCCTATGCCAAAATGTATACATGATACCTGTTAGAGCCAACAACAGTAATACTATTAAAATTAAAACTGCTAGAAAGAATCCTCAAAATTCTATGCGGTTGATGAACATATAAGACACCAAGCTAAGGTCAGATATTTAATTAACTGTCCTACAAGTACAAGTAAGCCTGAACCTTCTAAGCATGTGAATTCAACTGCCGTCGCATTCTTCAAGTTTTGAGACACAATCACAAATAATGTAGACAGAAAAAAATTACAATTCAAATGAAAGCAACTAGTCAACAAATAGAACAGGAGAAAGGGAATCAGCAGCAAAGTAAGTCAGCAAAGTGCAACAGCAGCAGAGCAAGTCAGCAGGTGTTCCCATTGCAGGTTATTACTTTGAATGGCAAAACAAAGGACTTCAACAGCAAGTGGCGAGGCCTTTTTTTTATATATATAAATAAACCACGGATATCCTCGGTTTGAGTGGGTTCATGTTAGGCCGACTAAATCCGATTTGAGTCGGTTTGGAACCTTAGGGGGGTAACACTCTCCTGAATTCGAACCTGAAACTTTGCTTAAAAGATATCAGTATCCAGCTGCTGGACCAACTAGGCGTTGGTAGTCGGGAGTGCTTAGTAGCAACAAACAGAGAGCAATGACAGACCCAAGCATTAGTTGGGCTAGACTGGGCTAAGATTTCCATGGGAGGAGCCTATTTACTAAGAAATTTTGGGCCAATTAGGGGGAGGCCGAATTAGGCTTATGGACCTAAAAATAGCTGCAACGCCTGTTGAGAATACAATATGATTTGCAACAAAAGGGGACCTCATATAATGCTGCTAATGATCATCATAAAAGCAACATAATAATTAAATTAAAGCTTCTCCATCCCCATTCCCTCTGTAAATTGTGCTCCAACTGCCCCACCCCCGCAAAAAAAAAAAAAGAAAAGAAAAGAAAAAAAATTAATAATACCAAAATCCAAACAAAATTAAGGAACCAAACCGAAATCACTCAAACCATTAAAAATAAGGAACTCAAGAACGAAACACCAAAATCAAATAGTACAGTCAACCCGGAACCAAAAGTCAAACACTAGTAATGTTCACAATCCCAAAACCCTAATAAGCTCAGAAATGGCTAATGGAATTTCAGTGGTTTAGGTACATGGTTGTAAAGTAAACATGAACCCACTTGTAAAAATAAACAAAGTTGTTCAATTTGGAAAGATCACATGAAGAACAAGTACATTTACAAGTTAGGTCGTCTCTTCTTCCCACTTGAAAAAAACATGAAAAATTCACATTCTAATCACAACAACTCAAACAAAATATTCTTCAACTAAACTCAATAGAGCTGGGAATGAACATCAGTCAAGCTGAAGAGCGAGAGAAGTTACCGAAGAGTTAGGGTTTCAGTAAGAACAACGCGAAGAATGAGAATGCACGAAAATGAAGCTTCTCTCTCCCTCTCTCTGTGCAAAAATTGTTGAGGCTTCTGATTCTAACGCTTTTCTGTTATGTCCCTACGGCGTAGGTGTACGTGCAGAATGGGAGGGAGGTGACGAAATACCTAAAGTACCCCTCGCTTGTGGCATATTTTATGAAAGGGCCCACATTTCCCGGGTGGCGTCGGGTCGGGTGTTTGGCTGCAGGAGAAAAGATTGTTTTTCTACAATTTTTTTTTTTAATAATAGAAATTGTAATATCTTTGAAGAAAATAATTCAAACCCACCTATTTATTTCCAAAAATTTTCAAAACTATTAACCCTAATTTTTCATGTATGCAAAAAATAAATTATTTAAAGTACATAATGAATCTAAGTACTTGGAAGCCATTTTTGTGAAGCTTGATAGGTCTTTGTTATGTGATAAAAATATTTTTTGTAGTATTTGAAAAGTGTAAAATTAGTTCAGCTTATTTCTAATATATTTTGTTTTATTTATTATATATTTTTATTAAAGTTAAAAGTTTTCTTATCTAAAATATATAATTTTATAAATATAAATCAATTTATCTATAAAACATATATCTAAAATTTTTTATATTAAAAGGTTTGTCTATTCAAAATTAATTTTTACATACATGTAATGCCCCTTAAGTAACCTTTCCGATGTTTTTCCCTTACCACATCCTAACATTATATAGTATCAATGAATTATAATTCAATTGATATTATCTTATTTTTCATAAAAATCTCAAATTCAAATATTTTATATATGAAAAAGATAATAATACAATTGTCTAAAAAATATTAAATTTTAATCTTTTTACATATTAATTATTATTATAGTAAAAATGATGGCCACGGAATAATTTGTGATTGCCATTGTTTATGAATTAGGTTATAAATCTTTAAGATAATATTGAAAAAATTTTTAAATAAAATTTCAAACCCCATTTTTCATCGAGGAAGAGATGAGAATCCCAATTTAAAAATAGTTTCACCTCAAACTCTTAAAAATAATGTGCAGCAAAGTCATGATTAACAAGATCTATTCAACATCTTCATGATGTTGTGAGTCCCAATTTCACACCCCTCTCTTTTTATTTATTTATTTATTTATGTAAAATGTGAAATTAGGTTAAACTAAAAACAAGCACAAGGATTCCATAAAATCATAATTACACAAATTAAGTATTCACGGATATAGAAATGGGGAAATGAAAAAAAAATTACAGAAAAAAAATATTTTATAAGAATAAAAGAAATAATAACATAAAAAAATACGTAAATATAAAATTATAGGTTCACTAAAATTTTAAATTCAATCCAACAAAATTTGGAAATAATGGTCTTACCTTTTATCTATTTCTTGTTCATGGGACATTCAAGTAAGGGTGTATTCGAGTCGAGTCAATCCCGAATATCTCTGTTCTCGAACTCGAACTCAATTTTTTTAATCCGACTCGAACTCGAACTCGACGAGTAATAAATAATAGATCTCGAACTCGACTCGAAAATTTGATTATTATATAATATATTAATATATTTTATTTTTTATATTATAATTATATATAATATATATTAATATATATTATCGAACTTCTCGACTAATTTTCAAATTTAAAATTTTACTACTCGAATTTGATTCGATTTCGATCATGAGCTGAGTCAAATCAAGTTATTGATTGAGTAGCTCACAAGCAGTTCAGAATCGACTTTGTTGTATAACAGTCCCACTTTCAAGGCTTTTTACTCTTGTCTAATGTTTTATGTTTATATTATATTATGCCTAAAATCAAAAGGGATATATAATATATGAATTATATATTTTAATTGAAAAAGTAATTGGTGTGTTAATTGTACTAAAATCTCTCTCACTCTCTCTCTCTCCCCCAACTAAAATAAAGCAGTAACTAAGCAAATCTCTTTATAATATATGAAAATTTTTCAATATTATCATTTTTCTATTTTTAAAATTATTCACCATTTTAGAAATGATTTCAAAATATTAAATTAATTTATATTTATATAAAAATTGTTATATATATTTTTTTAAAATTATATATTTTTTATATTTAATAAATTAATTATTTACTTAATTATAATTTTTATATTTATATTAATTATCTAATTAGTAATTACATATTTGATTATTTTAAATTTTTATTATAAAATATAATTATTATAATATTTTTATAAATAATTACTATTTATATAAAAAATTTTATATTTTTTATATTTACTTATTTATTAATATTTTTATTTTTTATATTTTTATAAAATATCATTTTATCCTATTATTTCGTATTGTTTTAAATTAAACAAACAAAGGATCTTTGTAGGGATTTATAGGATATTCGTTGGCGTCAAGGTTAAGTTTAAAAGGTTACGTTACGTCAGTCGTCGTGGTCATCGTCTTCTCTTTACCTTCCCCCAAATCGCCTACTTTCATTTGTTTCAGCTCCAGAGAGAGAATTACAGATCCGGCTCCACAAATTATGGCGACCATGGATGTTCTTCAGAGGGAAGAAGCCCTCCTCCATTCTTCTCCTATTCTTGATTCCCGAAGAGGTACTCAATTCATTCCCTCTCTCTCTCTCTGTCTCTCTGTCTCTCTCTCTCTCTCTCTATATATATATTTTCTCGAGACCCATTTGATTTGGAAGCTGATTTTCTGATTTAATGATTTTCTGGTTAGGTGATACTGGTAAATCAAGAGGGCTTTCAATAGAGAAGAAGATCGAGTTTCTTGAGAGCTTGACTGGCCAAGTAATTAAATTTTGTTTTCTATTTGTTCATTTTCGTCTTTATTTTATCCTGATTATGTAGATAGTCGATGTTTATTTTATTTCAATGATTTTTTTTTTTTCTGACAGTGAAATCCTATTTTTATTTGGGATAAATTTTGGGCTTAATTGACTTTCTGACTCTATGTTGTAATTGGCACTTGGTATTTTCAGTTTATTGTGGGGTTTGTCAATGTATGTCTTTGTGATATGATACTGATTAATCCTCTAAATAGAACCTTTTTTCATTTTTATTATTAATTATCTGCTCAGAGCAACTATCTATGTTCACAAAGTTGATGTCATATGCGTTACTTTCTGTGAAGCACAGATACGGGACACATGACACAACTAGACAATGTCGTAGAAATGTCTTATTAGATGTCTTTTCTTGTCGTGCCTGCGGCTTAGTGCAACATAGGTTTCTTTGGGAAAGCCCTAGTTTCACATGTAAGATTCAAGTACGATGTCTTTAAAAAAATTTATTCTAGTAGAATGTGGTGTAATTGTATATATACTTATACATATATTATGGTTTAAGTTAGTTCACACTTTGTTGCGATGCCAGTGAGTATGTAGAAGTTAAGCTTCTAAACTTGCTGCAGGTTAGCAATAGGAGGTCTCGTAGATGGCTGAACGATCGCCTGCTGATGGAACTTGTTCCTCAACTAAATGCAGATGAAATTAGAGGGTTATTCGCTCCACCACCTTGGGGTATGATCCAATAAAAATTGCCATCCTTGAGTTATGCTCTGGGAAAATTTACCTTTTTTGCATTTAATAGTGCTCAGTCACTTTGAGGTGGGTATGTCAATTCTTTTGCAACATGATCAATAGAATACAAGTTTTGACTATTTTGTTGCTTTTCTAGTTGCCGCATCCTGTTTCACTTCCCTGTTTGAGAGCTGGTGTGGTGCCTTATACGGCTAAGATATAAAATGGTTTATGCACTTGCACTTGATTTCCTGTTTGATGTAAATTGAGGTTGATGATTGATTCCATTTGCCTAGGGTACCAATGTTGAGAGTTGGTGGAAAATTGCCAGTTTAATAGGGTGTCATCTTTTAATCTTAATCGCCCAAGAACTGTTACATCAATATTTCTGTTTATTTTTATATCATCTTCAAATTTATTTGCAATGTAAATTTAAGACCTACGTGTTACAGGGCTAAAATTATCTCCTTTTTGTTCAGGAATGCTGAAATTTTACCTTGAATATAGCTCTAGGAGAAAGGCTGCATTGCCTTGAGTGGCTCAATGTCTATCATTTCAAAATAATTTCAATCAAATTGCTTTCAAGAGTAAAATATGTTGGTGTTCTCAAAAATTTTTGAACTGAGCAGTAAAATCGTGTGGGTATCATGATTTTAACAACTAGAACATATGCCTCATCATGAGTAATGGTGACAGACGATTTTGAGATCATATTTCTGTATTATACCATGTCCTAGCTGATTCTGTTGTCTGACACCACTCTTTCACGTACTTTAGCCTCTGCTTTTGGTCAGTAAGAATGAAACCATCCCACTCCTGAAACCCATGTGCCAGGATTAATTTGGCAGGATTGAGCTTCATAACTACCTTGCTCTTGTTCATACCTCGGTGAACCTTTTTTGGCTGATAATATGTGCTTCATTTTTCAGGAGATGATGTGCCTATGTCACCATTTAGCTTGGCAAATGGGGGAGAATGGGACAGATTTAGGAACATAGACATGGATAAAGAGGTCTTTTGCTACTCTTATTTCTTGTTGTATAAGCTTCTAGAATTATTTCAAGGGAAATCAAGTTGAATCTAAGTCTGATGCTGCTTCTGATTATTAGCTTACCCCGGAAAAGGTTGCACTTTGCTATATTATGCTTGCCACAATAGATGCCTCCTGTGTCCAATGAGTTCTGAAAATTTATTAGGCGTTTCTTATATCATTAAATTATTTTAAAGCAAAAGAACTGAAAATTTCACCAAGATTACTTGCACGGGTTGGGTTTATTTCTATGCTTTACTGTTTTTAGATCGCACATATCCATTCATAATAAATTAGAGTTAACATACTCCAATGCTTATTAGAGCAAAAAATTTTGCTTGAAGTTGTGCATTCAGTTGAAAGCAATGGACTGACAGAGATTGTTGTTATGTACTACATATATGAGTTTCAGTATCCTTATTCTGGTGACAATTGATGGATCTCATTTTATTTTGCACCTACTTTTTCGTTGTTGGATTGGCATTTTGTGTTTTCTACCACATTTTTCCCCACCAATATTTTACGGACCAAAGATGGCCACATGTGCTCCTTGCTAAAATATAAATCAGCATCAAAATGGTTATATACCGTGGAGATGTAAATTATTTGTATATCATCGTTTTGTTACCAAGTAGATGCATTAATTCTGTGAGATTTGCTGGAAATATGCTATAGCCACTTTCTTCACTGGAATCTTTCTTGTTTGGAACTTGAACATGCATGATCATTGGATCTTGTTTCTATTTGATAGGCTGGCATGATTGAAGCCATGAAAAGCTCTTCATCAAAGAGAAAAGGAAAGGTCGATGCAGATAAAGTTGCAGTTTTAAATGCATGGCATAGAGTAGATACTCGAACAAGAGAGGCCCTTCGTCGGAGCTTCCTCTCAGAACTTGTTGAAGGCTATGAGGTATTGACAGTAAAAGTCTCTGCCCCCCTGTTAATTTTTGGAGTGGTCAGTCCTGAGCAAGGGCATGATGAATAAGGAATGTTGTAAGCTTAAATGGCATACGACTCCAGTAGCTATGGACATGCTAATCACTTCCAGGATATCCATGTTTTGCGAAATCCCTTTCCTTGGAAATCGATGATATGATAACATTTAAAAATATTTTCAGCTCATGATGATACTAGTCCATAATGTCAGTGTTCATGACATCCAATTATAAGTTAATTTTTCTGAGGGTTGAGGGAGGACATCCCCCCCCCTCTTCGGTAAAAGAAAAAATTAGAAACTTCAAATTTAGTTGAAGTGAATAGCAATTTGTTTCCCATTTCAGGAACATGTACGAGCTTTCATTAAGGAGAGTGGAGATGGAGACGTTCTTGTTCTTTATGTTCAAGATTCCTTCCATAGGTTGTTACTGCACGGTGTCTGCGAGGTAAGAACTTCGACCACCAATCCTATTTGGAGGATCATAATGTACTCTTTGAAATTACATCGGGCTTCATTGAATTGTGCAACTGAACTCGCATCGGCAGTGTGATTGCTCTGAAATAGTTATATAACATAATGCTCCTGAAGTTCTAATTTTCATGAACATTAACCTTCTATCTGATAAAAGAGACTGCAACTCAATTGTGCATGTTGGAAGCTTATTGGGAAGATCATATCTAATGCCTGCACTATAAATTTTGTACAGTTCTACAACTTGGTGTCAGTAACTGATACGGAAATGAAGGGCACACAGGCATTGAAGATGACAAGGATAAGAAAGAAGAAAACGAGCTCTGACCTCCTCAACATAACCTTGTCAGATTTCTTAAAAATGACCAAGGAAGGAATATGGTAGCTAGCTCCATTAGAGGTGGAACCATCATCATGTTCAATTGTTTACGAAATGAATAATGTGCATTATGTACCTTTAAAGATCATTTGGATGTAAAATATGCCAGTGCACTCCCACAAATTACCTTATTCATTATCTATGCCAGAATAGTTCCAACTTTGTCTATGTGAACAAAGCTTGTTGAAAGCTGGCAAAAGAATTTGCTACCCCGTTCAAATGAATTGTGAATATTCTTCCACATTTACCTCTGCCCTCGTTCTGTTCTTCTAATTTTTTTCTTACGTGATGTTTGATGAAGGTTTTGCCAACAATGAAAATTGTCATAGAAAAACATAAAGAATGTGCAGATAAATTCGATCAATTATTACATTTTCAAGGTCCATATTAATTATCGAGATTTAACTGTATATATACTCACCGAAGTTGGATCAAAATCCAACTACCTCTCCCTCTCTCTCTCTCTCTCTCTCTCTCTCTACACTTTGCAAAAATGAAGAAGAAGGTTGTCAGATACGCAGTGGTAGACTCTTCTCTCTCTGATAATTTGTATGATGGGAGTCAAACTGAGATACCTTTCTTTTGTAGCAGGTGGATGCATTCACAGATAGAGCATTCAAGGGAAACCCGGTGGATGCATTCACAGGTCAGTCTTTTTCTTGAATTTTGATATGCTGAAATACCTTCAGCTGAGGTAATGTGTTTTGCAGACAATTTTCATGGAGTGACTGAATGTTCAAATTGACTTGGTCTCTCTCGCATGAAGTTACGTAGGTCATTCAAGTCTCTCTCACCTCCAAAATTGACCAAGGGAAAAAAGAAAGGAATTCCATGTTTAACTTTGAAAATTTGTGAACAATATAAGTGAATTGAAATGGAATTTCCACCTGGTCCTTAATAATATTGTTATTATTATAATTTTCAAATCCTTAGGAGGACAATACAAGGACATTCGAATAATAAAGAAATATTATTTGTATATTTATGCTTTAAAATCTAATATTTAAATTTTCGTGAATATATATATTTTTACGATTCTTATGTTAAAAAAATTATTATAATTCTGATCCGGTTTGTGGGAGTGCACAATGGGATTTATGGGAGTCAAAAGCTAAGAAAGAGGTAATTACCTCTTCATTCTTGTATTCATTTTTGTTGAAATGAATTTTTTACTGCATTTATTTCTAAAAAAAAAAAAATTTATTCATTCAGGGTTACCAATTTGGCTCAGGCATCTCCTAGAGGTGGGATTGGGATTCTTAAGCTAATCTTAGACAATGAGAAGCAGAGTTTTTCTTCGGGGTAAAGCTGTTACAGTCGTGGAAGGATCTATATTGGCTTGAACTTTGAACAGACGGTTGAGATTATCTTGATGCAAGATGATTACCTTTCTTGGTTCCCAAGAGTTTGCCGCCTTTATAATATTATATTTTGGACTGGGAATGGGAGTGGAAATGTAGACTTTTGGGTCAATGATGGTGATGCTGTGAAATGATATTATCATGCTGTGAACGGACGGTTGAGATTATCTTGATGCAAGATGATTCCCTTTCTTGGTTCCCAAGAGTTTTCATCACGGTTCGAACTCTTAATCATAATGAAGTGACTGAAATTTCCTTCTCAAATATTAATATCTTTTTTGTGATTATTTATCATAATCATGTGACCTTAAAATTGAAGTAGTTTTAAGATACATATATACATAAATACGTTGAAAAAAACATATAGAGATATATATCTGATAAATAATATTTCCTATTTACTATAAAAATTTTCACAGAAAAATTACTCATAAAAGATTTGCTGAATGAAAATATAAAAAAAATGATTAATTTAATTTATTTTGTTGTATTCATTATTTTATTTAAACTAATCTAGTTTCTGAACTCAAGTTCAGATATTAACAAAAAAAAAATAAATATTATTTCATAATTATGAAATAAGTAACGTGGTCTAAAAGATCAAAAGTTTTAAGCAATCAGTCTAACAGCTCTACACGAAGGTCACACGTTTGAACTTCTGTCGCTCTCTTCATCCATTGTTAAAGGAAAAAAAAAATAATAAAGGCCAAAAAAAATAATAATAATAATAAAAACTTAAACTGGACGCTTCAAGGTTTGCAGCGCTGAAGCGCCGGTTCACGGCCGGCTCAGTCCCATGGACAGCCCTGATAGTGATAACAATAGTTGATAGTATAAATAATTTGGAATTTATCAAACTCCTTTGTTATCAGAAATCTTTTTAATGGTTTTATAATATTTAAAATGAATTAATTAAATAAAATTTGGATATCGATGAAAAAAAAAATTGGAAGTCATGGTGTCTTAGGCCAAACTTTGTCGTTTTTCCTCCAATCAAACAAAAGCGTCGACTTAGGGAAATTCGTGCAAAATTCGACCACATCTCTCTCTCTCGAGTCCAACTTGTCTATGCGAGAATGGTGAAGAAGGCTGTCAGATACTGTCTGGTAGAATCTCTCTCTCTCTCTCTCTCTCATATTTTGTTGGAAATAATCAAAGTGGGGTTTTGGGAACAGGTGGATGCATTCACAGATTCAGCATTTAAGGGAAACCCAGCTGCGGTTTGTTGGTTGGAGGAAGAGAGAGCTGAAGAATGGTTGCAATTTGTTGCTAGAGAGTTCAATATCTCTGAAACATGTTATTTGACTCCCATTCCTCAACCCCAATCATCTCCTTTTCCTCGTTTTCTTCTTAGATGGTTCACTCCTGTTGCTGAGGTTATCTCTCTCTCTCTCTCCCCCAAATCATTGGATTCTGTTGCTTTTTTCTTTTTATTGTTGGGTATTGGCTTTTCAGATTTTGGCTATGGCTGGAATGTTTTGTTTTTAATTTCTTTTAGGCAAGATATAGTTTTTAGCATTAAGACTGGGACTAGGCTTTGACTCTGCAATTTCAGCAGTAATTGTCTAGCTATTCGATATCACAAGGCATAATTTGATTAATTTATCTTACAGGACAACCATAATATTGCAAAAAACTGTACTAGGTTGGTTTTCTTGTTTCTAATAATTAAAGAGCATGTCTAGTGTCTTCACTTACGGCAAAAGTAGGGTTTTACGTGGTGATTGATTAGATTCACTTCACTAACATTCCTAATTTCTTTTGGGTTGCACGAATCAGATTGCAATTCCATATGGCGTACCCGACCCAAACAACTATGAAATGGATCAAATCTTACGTGACAATATATGTGTATATAAATATATGAATTAGAAAACTTTCTATGTTAAATAATTTTGTATTGATCAAAATATCTTTGAAATCAAGTAAAACAATTAAAACGTGTTGATGTAGACTCCCACGTAGGTTCTGGTGTATTTGGTGTTTTACTCATTTAATCTCTAGCATGATTCACAATAAAAATGGTGGAGGTAAAGATGGTATCCATTTTTATACAAAAAAAGCGGAGGTAATGTTATCCTTTTTTATCAGTAACAACTTCATATAACACATGGAGATTGATTAACATTTGCAGGTCAAGCTTTGTGGGCATGCAACATTAGCGGCTTCACATTTTCTCTTCACATCTGGGTTTGTCAAGGCAGACACAATTGAGTTTTCCACATTGTCTGGAATTCTGACTGCTAAGAAGCTCCTAGACGGTCACAGATCAGATGCCTCGGTGACTCAGAACGGCAGAGTACATGAAAATTTTGTTATTGAGTTGGATTTTCCTGTTGTTCCGACAGTTGATTATAACTCCGCTGATGTTTCTCTGATTTCTAAAGCATTGAATGGTGTTCCTGCGATCCATATAAAGCAGACGACTACTGATGAAGACCTGCTGGTAAAATAAGAAACCTAACTTACTAGTTCGTGGAACCAGGATTTTGATGACTACTCATGGAATTAGTATATAGTAAATTTAGATATATGTAGCTGCTTTTCGCTTTTATGCATGCTCACAATATGAATAATGGAGATTGAGGTTTATGAATTTGGACAGGTTGAACTACCTTCAGCGAAGATGGTTGCTGATTTTAAGCCACAGTTTGATGAGATTGAAAAATGTCCAGGCGAAGGTCTGATCATAACAGGCGCTGCACCTCCTGAATCTGGTTTTGATTTCTTCAGTCGCTACTTCTGTCCCAAAATGGGTTTGCATGAGGTAATGTATTCCAATTTTGGTATGAAGCAATTATTGTGATACTTTCTTTTTTATCTTTTTGGCTCGGCAAAAGGGTGGAGAGGGGCTGCCAGGGTTTGCCGCCCTCTAGGAATTAACATGAAGGTCTCAACCACCCGATCGAATGTTAGCTTGAAACATAATTAGTCTTCTTGGTGCAAACCTTTTATCATAGACCTGCCAGAGAGCTAAGTAGGTCGCAAATCCCTCTGAAAACTTCACAACTCATAAGAAAAGATCATAAAATCTCTGGCACGGGTGTTGAAGGAAACTACCTTGTTTGTAATAAATATATATATATATTCAACTTGAGAATCAGCATTTTATGATTTCTTATGAATAAATTAATTTCAGGATCCTGTTACTGGAAGTGCACATTGTGCATTGGTGCCTTACTGGAGCCGGAAGCTGGGAAAGTGTGATTTTGTTGCATACCAAGTAATTACCTCTTCGTTCTTGTATTTATCTGTATCTTCATTATTTTTATTGAAAACAGCACTTCTTATTTTGGGGTTATCAATTTGGCTTAGGCATCTCCTAGGGGTGGAATTCTCCACCTAAGTTTAGACAATGAGAAGCAGAGAGTTTTTCTTCGAGGCAAAGCTGTTACTGTCATGGAAGGATCTATCTTGGCTTGAAGTCTGAGCAGACAACTGAGTTCATTGTGAATTTATAATAAGGATGATGATTAATCTCCATCGGTTTGTACAAGACTGTACAAGACTAAGGGTCCTTTGGGATTGCATAAAAAAATCTACTTATAAACACTTAGTATTTATATACATCTTTTTAGCTTATAAGTCTATTTTAAATTTTTTAAAAAATAAGTTATTATCTGTTTGGATAAATATTACTTAAAAGTAATTAACTGTTTGATAAAATGAGTGTTTATAGACTATATAAAATTTTTTTAATTGTACTTATAAGTATCAAAATACAAAAGCTGATGTGAGTAGTTTATTATTTTTTTAGTTTATAAGCATTTTTTTGACTTATAAGTAATTTTATAAATTTTAGTTACCAAATAGTTAAAATTTTAATTTTAACTTATAAGTTGATTTGATCAGCTTATAAGTAATCTTAAACACCCTCTAAGCTCATGCTGCATGTACAATTAAATTGAAGTCAATAATAAATAGAAGATCCGTCTCTTGGTTTCCAAGAATTGCTTATACACACACACATAATGTTACTGAATGAATTTAATAGTGTCACAAATAATGGAAGAATCATTTAGTTTAGAAATATGAAAGGTAACTCAATTAAAATAATTCATAAATATGAGCATTAATGGGATAATAGATGATCATTGAAAATGGCATTTTAGACTCCTTGGGATCTATATAAACCCATGGGAACATTTTGGAACGAGAAGACAAAGCAGATTTGAGTTTATTTAAACTCTTCAAATACCCAATATCTTTTTTGTCATATTTTTCTACCTCTTTCATATAATATATATATTTTGTAAAGGAAGGTGAAACTTTTAATTTGGTAAATAATAATGTTAGATGACCTAAATATACCAAATTTACGTGACAGTTTTAAAATAAAATTTTAATTAAATTATTAAATAAATATTTAATTAAAAATTAGCAAATCATTTTATAAAAAAATAACAAATCATGTTGATATGAACTATCACCTACGATTCCATAATTTGTTTGGTCAATCAATTTGTCCTTACTTTTTTTAAATGAGTTACGAGTGGGTAAGGTTTGGGTATCGGGGTTTCGGTTTCGGAACAGGCTGTTTATGGTTCCGAATTTAAAGGAACTAGAATCGAACTTTAAAAAGGTGGTTTCGGTTCAGTCTCATTGCTACCCAGTCCTCCCTACTAAAAAAATAAAAATCAACATCAAAATCGTTATATATTGTGGAGATGTAAATTATTTGTATGTAAACGTTTTCTACCAAGGCATATGGAAAGAGATTCTTGGAAAGAGATATATAATAATATTAAGATAATAGGTAGGGAGGTTTTTGGAGTATCTAAAGGTAGAGTTTCAATAGATAAGAAGTTATGATGGTGAAACAAGAAAATACAAACTGTTATTTGAATCAAAATAAAATGCTATAGGAACTTTAAAATTGATTATAGTAGTGAAACTTATGAAAAAAACAAAAGTGTAAAAAAAATATGAAAAAAATTATCCATAAGTCAAAAAGAAATATATATAATGAATTATACAAGAGGTTGAAGATTCGTGACAGATAAAGAGAGATCTATAAAATTATCAAACTAAAGGAGAAGAAGAAAAAAGATCTAAATGATGTTAAATGTATTAAGAATGAAATCAATAATATATTTATAAGAAATGAAAATAAAAGAAAGTGTTGGAAGAACTATTTTGATAATTTATTTAATGTTGAGAGTACAATAGGTATAGAAAATATCGTAATATCTACAAAAGAGATTAATAGAGATTTTAAACGTAAAATTCGTCCCCATGAAATAAAACAGACCCTAAAAAGAATAAAGAATAACAAAACTATAGGATCTAACGGTATTTCTATTAAAGTGTGAAAATATTTGAGTGAATTCAACATATTAATGTTAATGGCTATTTTTAATAAAATTTGAGAAACAAAAAATGTCTCAAACATGGAAAGAGAGCACACTTGTTCCACTGTATAAAAACAAATGAGACATATAAGATTGTTCTAAGTATAGAGAAATTAAATTTATGAGTCACACTATAAAATTATAGGAGAGAGTGACAGAGTATAGATTGAGACTGGAGATAAGTGTGTCTCAAAACTAATTTGAATTTATGCTAAGACAATTCACCACTATAACAATTCACTGATTAAGACAGTTGATGGAGACATATAGAGCATAGAACAAAGACCTACATATGGTATTTATTGATGTAGAAAAAATATATGATATGGTTCTTAGGGAGATTGTGGTGGACGCTTATAAAAAAAAGAATTTCGTTGAAATACATTAATTTCATTAAGAATATGTATGAAGAAACTGTGTCCAATGTAAGAATTTGTAGAGATCTAAGCGATAACTTCCCTATTAATATTGGGTTTCATTAAGATTCTATATTAAGTTCTATACTATTTGTAATAGTGATAGATAAAATCATAAAAAAATATTCAAAATAAAATATCATGGTGTATGTTTTTCGCAAATAATATAGTATTAGTTGATGAAATTATAAAGAGTATTAGTACTAAATTAAAGTTATAGAGCGCCACATTAAAATCTAGAGAATTTCGATTAAATAGGTTCAAAACTGAATATATGAAATGTAAATTTAATAACAACCATCAAGATGATGAAGAAACGATTAGATTACAAGAAAAATAATGGTTTTCATACAAACCAATAAAAAATATTTCGCAAACAAAAATTCTAGATCGAAATTAGGTTAGAATCACTTACCTTTTTTGATAGATGAGTATTTTAGGCTGAAAAAGTATCATGATATTGGATCACTTCCTATTGTTTCACAATTCAAATGACTCGGTGAAATTAATGACCAATCCTTGCTCTAGCCTTCTCACAATTTTTCATTCTATTTTCTCCCATCTTTTCTCTCTTTAAAAGAATGCATCTCTTTTTCTCCAAAAGAAAAATATCTTCCGTTTTTTTTTTCCCCCATAGGGGAGAATAATGCGCACACACCCCCTGGAAGTTTTCTTCCCTTTTGAGAGAGCAAGTGGGAGAGAGAGAGAGAGAGTTGGGGTGGTTTTTCTTAGAAACCACTCATTCCCTTATTTAAATTCAAAAATAAGTAATTAAGTGGATCTTGGGTTGTGGGTTTATCCTCGTGGACAAACCATATCTATTTTTCAACAGAAGAGAAATACAAAAATACGAACGATTTAGATATCTTGATTCAATCATTCAAAATGATGAAAATATAGATGAAAATATGAACAATAGAATTAAATCGGGTTGAATAAAATGGAAAAATATATTCAAAGTTCTTTGCAATTGTACAACATCATTACATTTAAAGAAAAAATTTTACAGAACTGTAATAAGACTTGCGCTATTATATGACATTGAATGTTGGATCTTTAAATAACAACAAGAGTATAAAATGGTTGTAACTGAAATAAAAATGTTTAGGTGGATGTGTAGTAAAACTAAAAAATATAGAATTAAAAATAAAAATATACGTAATAAAATGAGAGTTAATTCAATTATAGATAAGATGTAAGAGTACTGTCTGAGATGGTTTATGCATGTACAATGAAGACTCAAGATGCTCCTATTAAGAGAATCGAAAACTTAAATATAGGAGATTTAATAAAACGTATAGGTAAACCTTTGAAAACTTTAATGCAAATTATCTGTAAAGACATGATAGGTATAGATTTAATGAAAAATATGATTTTAGATAGGAATGAGTGGCGTAAGAGAATTTACACAAATTAAATCATCGATCTTTTTTTTTTAAATATTTGTCTCTTAAATGACCAATTTCAAATTTTAAGATTGAAGACATAGATTGTCATTGTAGTTGCTATCATCGTTTTCTACCAAAGAAATGCATTAATTCTGTGAGATTTGCTGGAAATATGCTATAGCCACTTTTCTTTACTAGAATCTTTCTTGTTTGGAACGTGAACATGCCTGAACATTGGATCTTGTTTCTATTTGACAGGCTCGCATGATTGAAGCCATGAAAAGCTCTTCGTCAAAGAGAAAGGAAAAGGTTGATGCAGATAAAGTTGCAGTTTTAAATGGATGGCATAGAGTAGATACTCGAACAAGAGAGGCCCTACGTCGGAGCTTCCTCTCAGAACTTGTTGAAGGCTATGAGGTATTGACACTAAAAGTCTCTGCCCCCAGTTAATTTTTGGACTGGTCAGTCCTGAACAAGGGCATGATGAACATGGAATGTTGTAGCTTAACCACCCCCATAAGTATGGACATCTTACCCCTTCCTGGATTTCCTTTTTTTTTTAATTTCTTTTTTTTGAAAAAAATTTTTTTTTTTTTACTCCTTATTTTTTTTTTTTTTACCCCCTTTTTAAAGTTAATTTTTCTGAGGGTTGAGGGAGGACATCCCCCCCCCCCCCAATCTTTGGTAAAAGAAAAAATTAGAAACTTCAAATTTAGTTGAAGTGAATAGCAATTTCTTTCCCATTTGGAGGATCATAATGTACTCTTTGAAATTACATCGGGCTTCATTGAATTGTGCAAATGAACTCGCATCTGCAGTGTGATTGCTCTGAAATAGTTATATAACCTAATGCTCCTGAAGTTCTAATTTTCATGAACATTAACCTTCTATCTGATAAAAGAGACTGCAACTCAATTGTGCATGTTGGAAGCTTATTGGGAAGATCATATCTAATGCCTGCACTATTAATTTTGTACAGTTCTACAACTTGGTGTCAGTAACTGATACGGAAATGAAGGGCACACAGGCATTGAAGATGACAAGGATAAGAAAGAAGAAAACGAAAACGAGCTCTGACCTCCTCAACATAACCTTATCAGATTTCTTAAAAATGACCAAGGAAGGAATATGGTAGCTAGCTCCATTAGAGGTGGAACCATCATCATGTTCAATTGTTTATGAAATGAACAATGTGCATTATGTACCTTTAAAGATCATTTGGATGTAAAATATGCCAGTGCACTCCCACAAATTACCTTATTCATTATCTATGCCAGAATAGTTCCAACTTTGTCTATGTGAACAAAGCTTGTTGAAAGCTGGCAAAAGAATTTGCTACCCCGTTCAAATGAATTGTGAATATTCTTCCACATTTACCTCTGCCCTCGTTCTGTTCTTCTAATTTTTTTCTTACGTGATGTTTGATGAAGGTTTTGCCAACAATGAAAATTGTCATAGAAATACATAAAGAATGTGCAGATAAATTCGATCAATTATTACATTTTCAAGGTCCATATTAATTATCGAGATTTAACTGTATATATACTCACCGAAGTTGGATCAAAATCCAACTACCTCTCCCTCTCTCTCTCTCTCTCTCTCTCTCTCTCTACACTTTGCAAAAATGAAGAAGAAGGTTGTCAGATACGCAGTGGTAGACTCTTCTCTCTCTGATAATTTGTATGATGGGAGTCAAACTGAGATACCTTTCTTTTGTAGCAGGTGGATGCATTCACAGATAGAGCATTCAAGGGAAACCCGGTGGATGCATTCACAGGTCAGTCTTTTTCTTGAATTTTGATATGCTGAAATACCTTCAGCTGAGGTAATGTGTTTTGCAGACAATTTTAAATCATGGAGAGAGTGAATGTTCAAATTGACTTGGTCTCTCTCGCATGAAGTTACGTAGGTCATTCAAGTCTCTCTCGCCTCCAAAATTGACCAAGGGAAAAAAGAAAGGAATTCCATCTTAAACTTTGAAAATCTGTGAACAATATAAGTTAATTGAAATGGAATTTCCACCTGGTCCTTAATAATATTGTTATTATTATAATTTTCAAATCCTTAAGAGGACAATACAAGGACATTCGAATAATAAAGAAATATTATTTGTATATTTATTTTTTAAAATTTAATATTTAAATTTTCGTGAATATATATGTTTTTACGATTTTTATGTTAAAAAAATTATTATAATTCTGATGCACAATGGGATTTATGGGAGTCAAAAGCTAAGAAAGAGGTAATTACCTCTTCATTCTTGTATTCATTTTTGTTGAAATGAATTTTTTACTGCATTTCTTTTTTTAAAAAAAATATTTATTCATTAAGGGTTACCAATTTGGCTCAGGCATCTCCTAGAGGTGGGATTGGGATTCTCAAGCTAATCTTAGACAATGAAAAGCAGAGAGTTTTTCTTCGGGGCAAAACTGTTACAGTCGTGGAAGGATCTATCTTGGCTTGAACTTTGAACAGACGGTCGAGATTACCTTGATGCAAGATGATTCCCTTTCTTGGCTCCCAAGAGTTTGCCGCCTTTATAATATTATATTTTGGAATGGGAATGGGAATGGAAATGTAGACTTTTGGGTCAATGATGGAGATGTTGTGAAATGATATTATCATGTTATTTGCTTCTTAAGACGTGGTTTTCTATTTAAGTGAGGAAATAAACATTGACTAATGAATTCCTCAGACAAGGAATGTATTGCCCTTATAATCTTTTTTATGGTTTTTGTTTTCTTTAGTCCCTGGTTTGGCCATCACCTGATATTCAGAGTTTCGTAATGATTAATCCGGATTGACTTGTTATCGAGTTCTTTATAAGGGAAGATCTCCCAATGTTAGTTTTTACGTTTTCACGACGGTTCGAACCCTCAATCATAATGAAGTGACTGAAATTTCTTTCCAACTATGTCATCAAATATTAATATCTTTTTTATGGTTATTTATCATAATCATGTGACCCTAAGATTAAAGTAGTTTAAGATACATACATACATAAATATGTACGAAGAAACATATAGATATATATATGATAAATAATATTTTCTATTTACTATAAAAATTTTCACAAGAAAAATTACTCATAAAAGATTTGCTGAATGAAAATATAAAAAAAATGATTAATTTAATTTATTTTGTTGTATTCATTATTTTATTTAAACTAATCTAGTTTCTGAACTCAAGTTCAGATATTAACACAAAAAAATAAATATTATTTCATAATTATGAAATAAGTAACGTGGTCTAAAAGATCAAAAGTTTTAAGCAATCAGTCTAACAGCTCTACACGAAGGTCACACGTTTGAACTTTTGTCCCTCTCTTCATTCATTGTTAAAGGAAAAAAAAATAATAAAGACCAAAAAATAATAATAATAATAAAAACTTAAACTGGACGCTTCAAGGTTTGCAGCGCTGAAGCGCCGGTTCACGGCTGGCTCAGTCCCATGGACAGCCCTGACAGTGATAACAATAGTTGATAGTATAAATAATTTGGAATTTATCAAACTTCTTTGTGATCAGAAATCTTTTTAATGGTTTTATAATATTTAAAATGAATTAATTAAATAAAATTTGGATATAGAAGTTTGATAAATATAATATTTATCAAACTTCTTAGGCCAAACTTTGTCGTTTTTCGTCCCATCAAACAAAAGCGTCGACTTAGGGAAATTCGTGCAAAATTCGACCACATCTCTCTCTCTCGAGTCGAACTTGTCTATGCGAGAATGGTGAAGAAGGCTGTCAGATACTGTCTGGTAGAATCTCTCTCTCTCTCTCTCTCTCTCTCTCTCTCTCATATTTTGTTGGAAATAATCAAAGTGGGGTTTGGGGAACAGGTGGATGCATTCACAGATTCAGCATTTAAGGGAAACCCAGCTGCGGTTTGTTGGTTGGAGGAAGAGAGAGCTGAAGAATGGTTGCAATTTGTTGCTAGAGAGTTCAATATCTCTGAAACATGTTATTTGACTCCCATTCCTCAACCCCAATCATCTCCTTTTCCTCGTTTTCTTCTTAGATGGTTCACTCCTGTTGCTGAGGTTATCTCTCTCTCTCTCTCTCCCCCAAATCATTGGATTCTGTTGCTTTTTTTTCTTTTTATTGTTGGGTATTGGCTTTTCAGATTTTGGCTATGGCTAGAATGTTTTGTTTTTAATTTCTTTTAGGCAAGATATAGTTTTTAGCATTACGACTGCGACTAGGCTTTGACTCTGCAATTTCAGCAGTAATTGTCTAGCTATTCGATATCACAAGGCATAATTTGATTAATTTATCTTACAGGACAACCATAATATTGCAAAAAACTGTACTAGGTTGGTTTTCTTGTTTCTAATAATTAAAGAGCATGTCTAGTGTCTTCACTTACGGCAAAAGTAGGGTTTTACGTGGTGATTGATTAGATTCACTTCACTAACATTCCTAATTTCTTTTGGGTTGCACGAATCAGATTGCAATTCCATATGGCGTACCCGACCCAAACAACAATGAAATGGATCAAATCTTACGTGACAATATATGTGTATATAAATATATGAATTAGAAAACTTTCTATGTTAAATAATTTTGTATTGATCAAAATATCTTTGAAATCAAGTAAAACAATTAAAACGTGTTGATGTAGACTCCCCCGTAGGTTCTGGTGTATTTGGTGTTTTACTCATTTAATCTCTAGCATGATTCACAATAAAAATGGTGGAGGTAAAGATGGTATCCATTTTTATACAAAAAAAGCGGAGGTAATGTTATCCTTTTTTATCAGTAACAACTTCATATAACACATGGAGATTGATTAACATTTGCAGGTCAAGCTTTGTGGGCATGCAACATTAGCGGCGTCACATTTTCTCTTCACATCTGGGTTTGTCAAGGCAGACACAATTGAGTTTTCCACATTGTCTGGAATTCTGACTGCTAAGAAGCTCCTAGACGGTCACAGATCAGATGCCTCGGCGACTCAGAACGTCAGAGTACATGAAAATTTTGTTATTGAGTTGGATTTTCCTGTTGTTCCGACAGTTGATTATAACTCCACTGATGTTTCTCTGATTTCTAAAGCATTGAATGGTGTTCCTGCGATCCATATAAAGCAGACGACTACTGATGAAGACCTGCTGGTAAAATAAGAAAACTAACTTACTAGTTCGTGGAACCAGGATTTTGATGACTACTCATGAAATTAGTATATAGTAAATTTAGATATATGTAGCTGCTTTTCGCTTTTATGCATGCTCACAATATGAATAATGGAGATTGAGGTTTATGAATTTGGACAGGTTGAACTACCTTCAGCGAAGATGGTTGCTGATTTTAAGCCACAGTTTGATGAGATTGAAAAATGTCCAGGCGAAGGTCTGATCATAACAGGCGCTGCACCTCCTGAATCTGGTTTTGATTTCTTCAGTCGCTACTTCTGTCCCAAATTGGGTTTGCATGAGGTAATGTATTCCAATTTTGGTATGAAGCAATTATTGTGATACTTTCTTTTTTATCTTTTTGGCTCGGCAAAAGGGTGGAGAGGAGCTGCCAGGGTTTGCCGCCCTCTAGGAATTAACATGAAGGTCTCAACCACCCGATCGAATGTTAGCTTGAAACATAATTAGTCTTCTTGGTGCAAACCTTTTATCATAGACCTGCCAGAGAGCTAAGTAGGTCGCAAATCCCTCCGAAAACTTCACAACTCATAAGAAAAGATCATAAAATCTCTGGCACGGGTGTTGAAGGAAACTACCTTGTTTGTAATAAATATATATATATTCAACTTGAGAATCAGCTTTTTATGATTTCTTATGAATAAATTAATTTCAGGATCCTGTTACTGGAAGTGCACATTGTGCATTGGTGCCTTACTGGAGCCGGAAGCTGGGAAAGTGTGATTTTGTTGCATACCAAGTAATTAACTCTTCGTTCTTGTATTTATCTGTATCTTCATTATTTTTATTGAAAAGATTTTTGACAGCACTTCTTATTTGGGGTATCAATTTGGCTAGGCATCTCCTAGAGGTGGAATTCTCTACCTAAGTTTGGACAATGAGAAGCAGAGGGTTTTTCTTCGAGGCAAAGCTGTTACTGTCATGGAAGGATCTATCTTGGCTTGAAGTCTGAGCAGACAACTGAGTTCATTGTGAATTTATAATAAGGATGATGATTAATCTCCATCGGTTTGTACAAGACTAAGGGTCGTTTGAGATTGCATAAAAAAAGCTACTTATAAACACTTAGTATTTATATACAGCTTTTTAGCTTATAAGTCTATTTTAAATTTTTTAAAAAATAAGTTATTATCTGTTTGGATAAATATTACTTAAAATAATTAACTGTTTGATAAAATGAGTATTTATAAACTATATAAAATAGAGAAAAGACCATAATAGACATAAGAAATTGTATAGTTATAATTTTTGTTAAATATAAAAGGGTACAGATATAATTTTATTGGTCAGAATAAATTATTTTAATTGGGATTTGTATAAACCCATGGGAACACTTTGGAACGAGAAGACAAGCAGATTTGAGTTTATTTAAACTCTTCGAATACCCAATATCTTTTTTGTCATATTTTTCTACCCCTTTCATATAATATATATATTTTGTACAGGAAGGTGAAACTTTTAATTTGGTAAATAATAATGTTAGATGACCTAAATATACCAAATTTACGTGACAGTTTTAAAATAAAATTTTAATTAAATTATTAAATAAATATTTAATTAAAAATTAGCAAATCATTTTATAAAAAAATAACAAATCATGTTGATATGAACTATCACCTACGATTCCATAATTTGTTTGGTCAATCAATTTGTCCTTACTTTTTTTAAATGAGTTACGAGTGGGTAAGGTTCGGGTATCAGGGTTTCCGTTTCGAAACAGGCTGTTTATGGTTCCGAATTTAAAGAAACTAGAATCGAACTTTAAAAAGGTGGTTTCGGTTCAGTCCCATTGCTACCCAGTCCTCCCTGCTAAAAAAATAAAAATCAACATCAAAATCGTTATATATTGTGGAGATGTAAATTATTTGTATATAATCGTTTTCTACCAAGGGATATGGAAAGAGATTGTTGAAAAGAGATATATAATAATATTAAGAGTATAGGTAGGAAGGTTTTTGGAGTATCTAAGGGTAGAGTTTCAATAGACAAGAAGTTATGATGGTGAAACGTGAAAATACAAACTGCTATTTGAATCAAAATAAAATGCTATAGGAACTTTAAAATTGATTATAGTAGTGAAATTTATGAAAAAAATAAAAGTGTAAAAAAAATGTAAAAAAGATTATCCATAAGTCAAAAAGAAATATATATAATGAATTATACAAGAGGTTAGAGATTCGTGACAGATAAAGAGAGATCTATAAAATTATCAAACTAAGGGAGAAGAAGAAAAAAGATTTAAATGAAGTTAAATGTATTAAGAATGAAATCAATAATATATTTGTAAGAAATGAAAATAAAACAAAGTGTTGAAATAACTATTTTGATAATTTATTTAATGTTGAGAGTACAATATGTATAGAAAATATTGTAATATCTATAAAAGAGATTAATAGAGATTTTAAACGTAAAATTCGTCCCCATGAAATAAAATAGACCCTAAAAAGAATAAAGAATAATAAAACTATAGGATCTAACGGTATTTCTATTAAAGTGTGAAGAGTGAATTCGACATATTAATGTTAATGGCTATTTTTAATAAAATTTGAGAAACAAAAAATGTCTCAAACATGGAAAGAGAGCACACTTGTTTCATTGTATAAAAACAAATGAGACATATAAGATTATTTTAAATATAGAGAAATTAAATTTATGAGTCACACTATAAAGTTATGGGAGAGAGTGATAGAGTATAGATTAAAACTGGAGATAAGTGTGTCTCAAAACTAATTTGAATTTATGCTAAGACAATTCACCACTGTAACAATTCACTGATTAAGACAGTTGATGAAAATATGTAGAGCGTAGAACAGAGACCTACATATAGTATTTATTGATGTAGAAAAAATATATGATATGGTTCTTAGGGAGATTGTGGTGGACGCTTATAAAAAAAAGAATTTCGTTGAAATACATTAATTTCATTAAGAATATGTATGAAGAAACTATGATCAATGTAAGAATTTGTAGAGATCTAAGCGATAGCTTCTCTATTAATATTGGACTCCATTAAGATTCGACATTAAGTTCTATACTATTTGTAATAGTGATAGATAAAATCATAAAAAAATATTCAAAATAAAATATCATGGTATATGTTTTTCGCAAATAATATAGTATTAGTTGATGAAATTAGAAAGATTATTAGTACTAAATTAAAGTTATAGAGCGCCACATTAAAATTTAGAGAATTTCGATTAAATAGGTTCAAAACTGAATATATGAAATGTAAGTTTAATAACAACCATCAAGACGATGAATAAACGATTAGATTAGAAGAAAAATAATGATTTTCATACAAACCAATAAAAAATATTTCGCAAACAAAAATTCTAGATCGAAATTGGGTTAGAATCACTTACCTTTTTTGATAGATGAGTATTTTAGGCTGAAAAAGTGTCATGATATTGGACCACTTCCTATTGTTTCACAATCCAAATAGCTCGGTGAAATTAATGACCAATCTTTGCTCTAGCCTTCTCACAATTTTTCTTTCTATTTTCTCCCATCTTTTCTCTCTTTAAAAGAATGCATCTCTTTTTCTCCAAAAGAAAAATGTCTTCCTTTTTTTTTTCCCCATAGGGGAGAATAATGCGCACACCCCCCCGGGAAGTTTTCTTCTCTTTTGAGAGAGCAAGTGGGAGAGAGAGAGTGAGAGTTGGGGTGGTTTTCCTTAGAAACCACTCCCTCCCTTATTCAAATTCAAAAATAAGTAATTAAGTGGATCTTGGGTTGTGGGTTTATCCTCATGGACGAACCATATCTATTTTTCAATAGAAGAGAAATACAAAAATATGAACGATTTAGATATCTTTGATTCAATCATTCAAAATGATGGAAATATAGATGAAAATATGAACAATAGAATTAAATCGTGTTGGATAAAATGGAAAAATGTATTCAAAGTTCTTTGCAATTGCACAATATCATTACATTTAAAGAAAAAAATTTATAGAATTGCAAGAAGACTTGCGCTATTATATGGCATTGAGTGTTGGATTTTTAAATAACAACAAGAGTATAAAATGGTTGTAACTGAAATAAAAATGTTTAGGTGGATGTGTAGTAAAACTAAAAAGGATAGAATTAAAAATAAAAATATACGTAATAAAATGAGAGTTAATTCAATTATAGATAAGATGTAAGAGTACTGTTTGAGGTGGTTTGTACATATACAATGAAGACTCAAGGATGCTCCTATTAGGAGAATCGTGATCTTAAATATAGAAGATTTAATGAAACGTATAGGTAAACCTTTAAAAACTTTAATGCAAATTATCTGTAAAGATATGATCGGTATAGATTTAGTGAAAAATATGATTTTAGATAGGAATGAGTGGCGTAAGAGAATTTGCACAAATTAAATCATCGATCTTTTTTTCTTTCAATATTTGTCTCTTAAATAACCAATTTCAAATTTTAAGATTGAAGATATAGATTGTCATTGTGGTTGTTATCATCGTTTTCTACCAAAGAAATGCATTAATTCTGTGAGATTTGCTGGAAATATGCTATAGCCACTTTTCTTTACTAGAATCTTTCTTGTTTGGAACGTGAACATGCCTGACATTGGATCTTGTTTCTATTTGACAGGCTCGCATGATTGAAGCCATGAAAAGCTCTTCGTCAAAGAGAAAGGGAAAGGTTGATGCAGATAAAGTTGCAGTTTTAAATGGATGGCATAGAGTAGATACTCGAACAAGAGAGGCCCTACGTCGGAGCTTCCTCTCAGAACTTGTTGAAGGCTATGAGGTATTGACACTAAAAGTCTCTGCCCCCTGTTAATTTTTGGACTGGTCAGTCCTGAACAAGGGCATGATGAACATGGAATGTTGTAGCTTAAATGGCATACGACTCCAGTAGCTGTGGACATGCTAATCACTTCCAGGATATCCATGTTTTGCGAAATCCATTTCCTTGGAAATCGATGATATGATACTAGTCCATAATGTCAGTGTTCGTGACATCCAATTGAAAGTTAATTTTTCTGAGGGTTGAGGGAGGACATCCCCCCCCCCTCTTTGGTAAAAGAAAAAATTAGAAACTTCAAATTTAGTTGAAGTGAATAGCAATTTGTTTCCCATTTGAGGAACATGTACGAGCTTTCATTAAGGAGAGTGGAGATGGAGAGGTTCTTGTTCTTTATGTTCAGGATTTCTTCCATAGGTTGTTACTGCATGGTGTCTGCGAGGTAAGAACTTCGAACGCTGATCCTATTTGGAGGATCATAATGTACTCCTTGAAATTACATCAGGCTTAATTGAATTGTGCAACTGAACTTGCTTCTGCAGTGTGATTGCTCTGAAATAGTTCCATAAAATAATGCTCCCGATGATCTAATTTTCATGAACATTAACCTTCTATCTGATAAAAGAGACTGCAAGTCAATTGTGCATCTTGGAAGCTTATGAGGATGATCATATCCAATGCCTGCACTATTTATTTTGTAGAGTTCTTCAACTTGGTGTCAGTAACTGATACGGAAATGAAGGGCACACAGGCATTGAAGATGACAAGGATAAGAAAGAAGAAAATGAGCTCTGACCTCCCCAGCATAGCCTTGTCAGATTTCTTAAAAATGACCAAGGAAGGAATATGGTAGCTAGCTCCATTAGAGGTGGAACCATCATTGTGTTAAATTGTGTATGAAATGAATAATGTGCATTATGTACCTTTAAAGATCATTTGGATGTAAAATATCTCAGTGCACCCCCACAAATTATCTTATTTAACATTAGCAATGTACATTAATTATCTATGCCAGAATGGTTCTAACTTTGTCTACGTGAACAAAGCTTGTTGAAAGCTGGCAAAGAATTTGCTATCCTGTTCAAATGAATTGTGAATATTCTTCCACATTTACCTCAGCCCTTGTTCCGTTCTTCTGTTTTTTTTCTCACACGATCTTTGATGAAGGTTTTGCCAACAATGAAAATTGTTATAAAAAAGGCAACATGTCTCATGCAACACTTGGAAGTTGATTAACATTTGCAGGACAGTGTTTGTGGCCATGCAACAATGGCAGCTTCACATTTTCTCTCCACATCCGGGATGGTTAATGTAGACACAATTGAGTTTTCCACATTGGAATTCTCACTGCCAAGAAGGGATTAGAAAACAGTCACATGTCAGATACCCCGGCAACTCAGAATGGCCAAGCACATGATGAAAGTTTTTTATTGAGTTGAATTTTCCCGTTGTTCCCACATTTGATTATAACTCCTGCTGAAGTTTCGTTCATTTCTAAAGCACTGAACGGTGTTCCCATAATCAATGTATAAAGCAGATAAAAACGGCAGGAGACCTAGTGGTACCTGTAATAGTTCAACAATGCTCATTTCTTCCAGGGTATGCTATGATGTTGTATACATTTGTCATCAAATTCACAATTTTCTGTTCTTGGTTATTCATGTTTGCTAGAACAGGAATCATATTATGGCATTCATAAGATCATAAGATTATACCAGTGAAATTGGGATGTTAAAAAGAGTTCTGAATGAAATTAGTATGTATAATTGAATATGGACCGGGTGGAACCTGCAGATAATACTAAAGAATAAAAACCTAGACCCGATGTTCAAATTCATTTTGTCGTGTGATGTGATGTGACCGACTAACCTCACACGAAGTGAAGTTGCCTAGGTTATTCAGGTCTCTCTCGCCTCCAAAATTGACCCAGGAAGAAAGAAAGGTTTTCTTTCCATGTTTAACTTTGAAAATTTTTTAACATGAAACGGAATTTCCACCTGGGTTGTTAATAGTAATAATAATAATAATAATAATAATAATAATAATAATAATAATAATAATATTATTATTATTATTATAATTATAATTTTCAGGATCCAGGAGTGCACATTGGGCATTATTGGAATCAAAAGCTATGAAAGAGTTAATTACCTCTTCATTCTCGTATTCGTTTTTGTTGAAATGATTTTTTTAGTGCATTTTTTAAATTTATTTATTTATTATGGGTTAGCAATAACCTAAGTTTATACTTTTTTATATATATATTTTTACAAAAAGGTGCAATCAAGAAGTGGGAAAGCTTCCGCTTGAGCTGACCCTGGGGACTACCTAAGTTTAAACCATGAGAAGCAGAGAGTTTTTCCTCGGGGCAAAGCTGTTACTGTAACGGAAGGATCCATCTTGGCTTGAACTCTGAACGGGACGGTTGAGATTTATCTTGACGCAAGACGATTTCTTGGCTCCCAAGAATTTGCCGCCTCGTGATGTTATATTTTGGAATGGAAATGGAAATGGAAATGGAAATGTAGACTTTTTGGTGAATGATGGAGTTGTTGTGGAATGATATTGTTAAAGTCGTGGCTTTCTCAAACAAAGTCAGGAGATAAACATTGACTAATGAATTCCTCAAACAAAGCATGTTATTGGCATTTTAATATCTTCATGGTTATTTATCATATTTATGTGGCCCCTCATTTTGTCTAGTTTAAGACATATACATATACATATATATTTGATATAATCGCATTTTCTTTTAACCATAGAAGTTTTCACAAAAAAAAAAAAAAAAATTCCTCATAAAAGCTTTGTTAAATGAAGTTGTTAAAAGAATAATTAATCAATATAATTTATTTTGTTATTTAAACTAATCTAATATATAAAATCAAATTATGATATTTATTTTAGTTATATAACGATTTGAATTTTAAATTTTAAAATTGATACGGAGAAATTATAAGTATTAAGTTGTCTCCTGAGAACTTAAATTCTGATACTAGCATTAATAAATATTATTTTATAATTATGAAATTAGTAACGTGGTTTAAAAGGGTCAAGAGTTTTAAACAATAAATCTAATGGCTCAATATGATGGACATATATTTGAATCTTTTGTCCGTCTCTTCGTTGTTAAAGGGCGGAAAAAAAAAAGAGAAAAAAACAAAAAGTCACACCGACCATAATAACAATAACCAGGAGGATTGCATCCGCGATGCAGAATTTTAAATTTGATTAAAAAAGATTAGATTATATGTCTAGTGTTTTTCTCGATAAAAAATTTTTAGTATAAAATTTTTCGATAGAAAAATTGAAAATATGAAAACTCTACGATTAAAAACTCTCGAGTTCTCGGTACATGAAAGGTCTGTGATATACAATAGATTTCTCTCTTAAAGCTTCCTCATAAAAAGCCCCCTAGTAGTTTCCCGGTACAGAACTTCTAGTAATCGATAAAAAACTCCCAGTGAGAAACTTCCCAGTAAAAATTTTTCCGGTACATGTTTAGTCGACTAAGGCATGTTTTGGTCGACTAAAGGGCATGAGATATATTTTTTTTTTTGTTTTCTTTTGAGAGAGAGAAAGAGACAGAGGAGAGAAGAATAGAAAGATGAGGAGAAAAAAAAGACACGGGTGCCTGCAACTAGGTCCTGCACGTCACGACGGAGGACACGTCACGATGGAGGACGACGAAATTTGACGTGTTCATATGTCATTCACGCTTATATATATATGTCGGGACAAAGTTTCCTGATAGTTTATCGAGACAAAAGTTTTCCGGTAGTTTATCGGTACAAACCTTCCTGGTAGTTTATCGGGACAAAAATTTCCGGTAATTTAGCAGTACAAAAACTTCCGATAGTTTATCGGAACAAAACTTCCTGATAATTTATCAGAACAAAGTTTTTCGGTAGTTTATCGGGACAAAATTTCCCGATAGTTTATTGGTACGAAACTTCCCCGTAGTTTATGGGGACAAAACTTCTTGATAGTTTATCGAGACAAAACTTCATAGTAGTTTATCCATACCAAACTTCCTCGTAGTTTATGGGGACAAAGTTTTCCGATAGTTTATCGAGACAAAACTTCCTGATAACCGTTTAAAAACGCCTGGTAAAAAGCTCACCGATAGTTTTTCAGTATAAAACTCTCGGTTCCCCGGTACATGTTTAGTCTACCAAGGCATGTTTTAGTCGACTAAAGACCTTTAGTCGACTAAAGGGCATGAGACAGCTTTTTTTTTTTTTTTTTTTTTTTTTTTTTGAGAGAGAGATAGAGGAGAGAAAAAGAGAAAGAGGAGGAGAAAAAAAAGACATGGGTGCCTACAAGTGGGTCCCGCGTATCACGATGGAGGATGACGAAATCGGTACGTGTTCATAGGTCATTCACGCTTATATATATATGTTAATTAATATATGTCAGGACAACACTTCCCGATAGTTTATCGGTACAAACATTCCCGGTAGTTTATCGGTACAAAACTTCTCGATAGTTTATCAAGACAAAGTTTCTCGGTAATTTATCTGTACAAAACTTTTCCATAGTTTATGGGGACAAAACTTCCTGGTAGTTTATTGGGATAAAGTTTCCCGATAGTTTATCGGTACAAAATCTTCCTGATAATTTATCGGGATAAAACTTCCCGATAGTTTATCGGAACAAAACTTCCTGATAGTTTATCAGGACAAAGTTTTCCGGTAGTTTATCGGGACAAAATTTCATAATAGTTTATCGGTACAAAAGTTTTCCGGTAATTTATCGGGACAACTTCCCGGTAGTTTATCGGGATAAAGCTTTTTGGTAACTGTTTAAAAACTCCCGATAAAAAACTTTCCGATAATTTTTTGGTATAAAACTCCTAATTCTCGGTACATATTTAGTCGACTAAGACATGTTTTAATCGACTAAACGCTATATCTATATTGTTAATGTTAATTAATTTTTAAAACTATATTTTAAAAAACATTTGTGATATTAATTAAAAAATATCGTTAAAAAACCAAAAAAAAATATATATATATATATATATGTTTAGTCGATTAAGACATACCTTAGTCGACTAAAGGCCTTTTGTCGATTAAGGCGTGTCTTATTGTTGACTAAAGAGGCATCTGATATTTTTTTTTTTAGCGAAAGAGGAGATGACAAAGAGGAGAAAAAAAAATAAAAAGACATGGGTGCCCGTGAGTGAGTCTCGTATGCCATGATGGAGGATGATAAAATTTGACGTATTCATAGATCATTCACACTAATTTCTGTATGTTAATAATAATAATAATAATAATAATAATAATAATAATAATAATAATAACTATACGGACGCTTCTTGGAGCGCCGAAGCGGCGGACCTGGTCTGGTTCACGGCCGGCTCAGGGCCACGTACAGGCCTGATAGCAATATTTGATATTATAAATAATTTAAAAGTCATACTCTCTTTGGCGAAACTTTGTCGTTGCACCCCCCGCCCCCCACAGTCAAACAAAAGCGTCAACATAGTGAAATTCGTGTAAAATTCGACCACATCTCTTTTCTGTCACTCTCCGAGTCCCAACTTGTTTGTGCGAGAATGCTGAAAAAGGCTGTCAGATACTCTGTGGTAGAAACTCTCTCTCTCTCTCTCACTCTCTCTCATATTTTGTTGGAAATAATCAAAGTGGGGTTTTGGGAACAGGTGGATGCATTCACAGATTCAGCATTTAAGGGAAACCCAGCTGCAGTTTGTTGGTTGGAGGAAGAGAGAGACGAAGAATGGTTGCAATTTGTTGCTAGAGAGTTCAATATCTCTGAAACATGTTATTTGACTCCCATTTCTCAACCCCAATCATCTCCTTTTCCTCGTTTTCTTCTTAGATGGTTCACTCCTGTTGCTGAGGTTATCTCCCTCTCTCCCCAAATCTTTGGATTTTGTTGCTTTTTTCTTTTTATTGTTGGGTATTGGTTTTTCAGATTTTGGCTATGGCTACAATTTTTTGTTTTTTATTTCTTTTAGGCAAGTTATAGTTTTTAGCATTACGACTGCGACTAGGCTATGACTCTGCAATTTCAGCAGCAAATGCCTAGCTATTCGATAGGCAAATAATAGAACAAAGAGAGATTGATTCATAAGGCATAATTTGATTAATTTTGTTTTCCCCTATCTTACAGGACAACCATAATATTGCAAAAAACTGTCCTAGGTTGGTTTTCTTGTTTCTAATAATTAAAGAGTATGTCTAGTGTCTTCACTAATGGTAAAATTAGGGTTTTATGTGGTGATTGATTAGCTTCACTTCCCTAACATTCCTAATTTCTTTTGGGTTGCCCGAATCAGATTGCAATTCCATAGGGCGTACCCGACCCAAACAATTATGAAATGGATCAAATCTTATGTGACAATATATGTGTATACAAATATATGAATTAGAAAACTTTCTATGTTAAATAATTTTGTATTGATCAAAATATCTTTGAAATCAAGTAAAACAATTAAAACGTGTTGATGTACACTCCCACGTAGGTTCTGGTGTATTTGGTGTTTTACTCATTTAATTTCTAGCATGATTCACAATAAAAATGGACCCCATAATTCTGGAGGTAAAGAAGGTATCCATTTTTATACAAAAAGAGCGGAGGTAATGTTATCCTTTTTTATCAGTAACAAGTTCATATAACACACGGAGATTGATTAACATTTGCAGGTCAAGCTCTGTGGGCATGCAACATTAGCGGCTTCACATTTTCTCTTCACATCTGGGTTTGTCAAGGCAGACACAATTGAGTTTTCCACATTGTCTGGAATTCTGACCGCTAAGAAGCTCCTAGACGGTCACAAATCAGATGCCGCGGTGACTCAGAACGGCAGAGTACATGAAAATTTTGTTATTGAGTTGGATTTTCCGGTTGTTCCGACAGTTGATTATAACTCTGTTGATGTTTCTCTGATTTCTAAAGCATTGAATGGTGTTCCTGCGATCCGTATAAAGCAGTCAACTACTGCTGAAGACCTGCTGGTAAAATAAGAAACCTAACTTACTAACTTGTGGAACCAGGATTTTGATGACTATTCATGAAATTAGTGTATAGTAAATTTAGATATATGTAGCTACTTTTCGCTTTTATGCATGCTCACAATATGAATAATGGAGATTGAGGTTTGTGAATTTGGACAGGTTGAACTACCTTCAGCAAAGATGGTTGCTGATTTTAAGCCACAGTTTGATGTGATTGAAAAATGTCCAGGCCGAGGGCTGATCATAACAGGCGCTGCACCTTCTGAATCTGGTTTTGATTTCTTCAGTCGCTTCTTCTGTCCCAAATTGGGTGTGCATGAGGTAATGTATTCCAATTTGGTATAAAGCAATTATTGTGATACTTTCTTTTTTATCTTTTTGGCTTGGCAAAATGGTGGAGAGTCAAATGTTAGCTTGAAACATAATTAGTCTTCTTGGTGCAAACCTTTTATCATAGACCTTCCAGAGAGCTAAGTAGGTCGCAAATCCCTCCGAAAACTTCACAACTCATAAGAAAAGATCATAAAATCTCTGGCATGGGTGTTGAAGGAAACTACCTTGTTTGTAATATATATATATATATATATATTTTTTCAACTTGAGAATCAGCATTTTATGATTTCTTATGAATAAATTAATTTCAGGATCCTGTTTGTGGAAGTGCACATTGTGCATTGGTGCCTTACTGGAGCCAAAAGCTGGGAAAGTGTGATTTTGCTGCATACCAAGTAATTACCTCTTCATTCTTGTATTTATCTGTATTCTTTTTTTTTTTCATTGAAAAGATTTTTGACAGCACTTCTTATTTTGGGGTTATCAATTTGGCTAGGCATCTCCTAGGGGTGGAATTCTCCACCTAAGTTTAGACAATGAGAAGCAGAGAGTTTTTCTTCGAGGCAAAGCTGTTACTGTCATGGAAGGATCTATCTTGGCTTGAAGTCTGAACAGACAACTGAGTTCCTTGTGAATGTATAATAAGGATGATGATTAATCTCCATCGGTTTGTACAAGACTAAGTTCATACTGCTCGTACAATTAAATTGAAGTCAATAATAATGGAAGATCCATTTCTTGGTTTCCAAGATACACACACACACACACACACACATATAATATACTTATTATGTGTGGGAAGGTGAAACCTTTAATTTGGTAAATAATAATGTTAGATGAACTAAATATACCAAATTTATGTGACAGTTTTAAAGTAATTTGTTAATTAAATTATTAAATAAATATTTAATTAAAAATTAGCAAATCATTTTATATAAATAATAATAATAAAATAACAAATCTTGTTGATATGAACTATCATTTGTTTGGTCAATTTGTCAAGGGCGGTTTCGGTTCAGTCTCATTGCTACCCAACCCAGTCCTCCCTAATCGATTTTCTTTTTTATCATTGTAATAATTTCACACCTCAATTTCCTTCTATTTTATTTTAGGTTAAGTAGAATAAAATAAAATATTAAATTTTATAAATAAAAGTCAAACATTTCTGATAAAGGTGCATTCTTGCATTAAAAAGTTATTCTTAAATTCGATTGATTTAATCTCGAGCGAACTCGAGAGGGAGATTTGGTATAAATTATTACACCAAGATTTGGGTTTATTTCTATGCTTTACTGTTTTTAGACCGCACATATCCATTCATAATAAATTAGAGTTAACATACTCCAATGCTTATTAGAGCAAAAAATTTTGCTTGAAGTTGTGCATTCAGTTGAAAGCAATGGACTGACAGAGATTGTTGTTATGTACTACATATATGAGTTTCAGTATCCTTATTCTGGTGACAATTGATGGATCTTATTTTATTTTGCACCTACTTTTTCGTTGTTGGATTGGCATTTTGTGTTTTCTACCACATTTTTCCCCACTAATATTTTACGGACCAAAGATGGCCACATGTGCTCCTTGCTATCAAAATGGTTATATACCGTGGAGATGTAAATTATTTGTATATCATCGTTTTTTACCAAGTAGATGCATTAATTCTGTGAGATTTGCTGGAAATATGCTATAGCCACTTTCTTCACTGGAATCTTTCTTGTTTGGAACTTGAACATGCATGATCATTGGATCTTGTTTCTATTTGATAGGCTGGCATGATTGAAGCCATGAAAAGCTCTTCATCAAAGAGAAAAGGAAAGGTCGATGCAGATAAAGTTGCAGTTTTAAATGCATGGCATAGAGTAGATACTCGAACAGAGGCCCTTCGTCGGAGCTTCCTCTCAGAACTTGTTGAAGGCTATGAGGTATTGACAGTAAAAGTCTCTGCCCCCCTGTTAATTTTTGGAGTGGTCAGTCCTGAGCAAGGGCATGATGAATAAGGAATGTTGTAAGCTTAAATGGCATACGACTCCAGTAGCTATGGACATGCTAATCACTTCCAGGATATCCATGTTTTGCGAAATCCCTTTCCTTGGAAATCGATGATATGATAACGTTTAAAAATATTTTCAGCTCATGATGATACTAGTCCATAATTTCAGTGTTCATGACATCCAATTATAAGTTAATTTTTCTGAGGGTTGAGGGAGGATATCCCCCCCCCCTCTTCGGTAAAAGAAAAAATTAGAAACTTCAAATTTAGTTGAAGTGAATAGCAATTTGTTTCCCATTTCAGGAACATGTACGAGCTTTCATTAAGGAGAGTGGAGATGGAGAGGTTCTTGTTCTTTATGTTCAAGATTCCTTCCATAGGTTGTTACTGCACGGTGTCTGCGAGGTAAGAACTTCGACCACTAATCCTATTTGGAGGATCATAATTTACTCTTTGAAATTACATCGGGCTTCATTGAATTGTGCAAATGAACTCGCATCTGCAGTGTGATTGCTCTGAAATAGTTATATAACCTAATGCTCCTGAAGTTCTAATTTTCATGAACATTAACCTTCTATCTGATAAAAGAGACTGCAACTCAATTGTGCATGTTGGAAGCTTATTGGGAAGATCATTTCTAATGCCTGCACTATTAATTTTGTACAGTTCTACAACTTGGTGTCAGTAACTGATACGGAAATGAAGGGCACACAGGCATTGAAGATGACAAGGATAAGAAAGAAGAAAACGAGCTCTGACCTCCTCAACATAACCTTGTCAGATTTCTTAAAAATGACCAAGGAAGGAATATGGTAGCTAGCTCCATTAGAGGTGGAACCATCATCATGTTCAATTGTTTACGAAATGAACAATGTGCATCATGTACCTTTAAAGATCATTTGGATGTAAAATATGCCAGTGCACTCCCACAAATTACCTTGTTCATTATCTATGCCAGAATAGTTCCAACTTTGTCTATGTGAACAAAGCTTGTTGAAAGCTGGCAAAAGAATTTGCTACCCCGTTCAAATGAATTGTGAATATTCTTCCACATTTACGTCTGCCCTCGTTCTGTTCTTCTAATTTTTTTCTTACGTGATGTTTGATGAAGGTTTTGCCAACAATGAAAATTGTCATAGAAAAACATAAAGAATGTGCAGATAAATTCGATCAATTATTACATTTTCAAGGTCCATATTAATTATCGAGATTTAACTGTATATATACTCACCGAAGTTGGATCAAAATCCAACTACCTCTCCCTCTCTCTCTCTCTCTCTCTCTCTACACTTTGCAAAAATGAAGAAGAAGGTTGTCAGATACGCAGTGGTAGACTCTTCTCTCTCTGATAATTTGTATGATGGGAGTCAAACTGAGATACCTTTCTTTTGTAGCAGGTGGATGCATTCACAGATAGAGCATTCAAGGGAAACCCGGTGGATGCATTCACGGGTCAGTCTTTTTCTTGAATTTTGGTATGTTGAAATACCTTCAGCTGAGGTAATGTGTTTTTCAGACAATTTTAAATCATGGAGTGAGTGAATGTTCAAATTGACTTGGTCTCTCTCGCATGAAGTTACGTAGGTCATTCAAGTCTCTCTCGCCTCCAAAATTGACCAAGGGAAAAAAGAAAGGAATTCCATGTTTAACTTTGAAAATCTGTGAACAATATAAGTGAATTGAAATGGAATTTCCACCTGGTCCTTAATAATATTGTTATTATTATAATTTTCAAATCCTTAGGAGGACAATACAAGGATATTCGAATAATAAAGAAATATTATTTGTATATTTATGTTTTAAAATATAATATTTAAACTTTTGTGAATATATATGTTTTTACGATTCTTATGTTAAAAAAATTATGATAATTCTGATCCGGCTTGTGGGAGTGCACAATGGGATTTATGGGAGTCAAAAGCTAAGAAAGAGGTAATTACCTCTTCATTCTTGTATTCATTTTTGTTGAAATGAATTTTTTACTGCATTTCTTTTTTTAAAAAATTATTTATTCATTAAGGGTTAGAGGTGGGATTGGGATTCTTAAGCTAATCTTAGAAAATGAGAAGCAGAGAGTTTTTCTGTGGGGTAAAGCTGTTACAGTCGTGGCTTGGCTTGAACTTTGAACAGACGGTTGAGATTATCTTGATGCAAGATGATTCCCTTTCTTGGTTCCCAAGAGTTTGCCGCCTTTATAATATTATATTTTGGACTGGGAATAGGAATGGAAATGTAGACTTTTGGGTCAATGATGGTGATGCTGTGAAATGATATTATCATGCTGTGAACAGACGGTTGAGATTATCTTGATGCAAGATGATTCCCTTTCTTGGTTCCCAAGAGTTTTCGTCACGGTTCGAATTCTCAATCATAGTGAAGTGATTGAAATTTCCTTCTAACTATGTCATCAAATATTAATATCTTTTTTGTGATTATTTATCATAATCATGTGACCTTAAAATTGAAGTAGTTTAAGATACATATATACATAAATACGTTGGAAAAAACATATAGATATATATATCTGATAAATAATATTTTCTATTTACTATAAAAATTTTCACAAAAAAATTACTCAAAAAAGATTTGCTGAATGAAAATATAAAAAAAAATGATTAATTTAATTTATTTTGTTGTATTCATTATTTTATTTAAACTAATCTAGTTTCTGAACTCAAGTTCAGATATTAACACAAAAAAATAAATATTATTTCATAATTATGAAATAAGTAACGTGGTCTAAAAGATCAAAAGTTTTAAGCAATCAGTCTAACAGCTCTACACGAAGGTCACACGTTTGAACTTTTGTCCCTCTCTTCATTCATTGTTAAAGGAAAAAAAAAATAATAAAGGCAAAAAAAAAAAATAATAATAAAAACTTAAACTGGACGCTTCAAGGTTTGCAGCGCTGAAGCGCCGGTTCACGGCTGGCTCAGTCCCATGGACAGCCCTGACAGTGATAACAATAGTTGATAGTATAAATAATTTGGAATTTGTCAAACTTCTTTGTGATCAGAAATCTTTTTAATGGTTTTATAATATTTAAAATGAATTAATTAAATAAAATTTGGATATAGATGAAGAAAAAAAAAAAAAAATGGAAGTCATGGTGTCTTAGGCCAAACTTTGTCGTTTTTCCTCCAATCAAACAAAAGCGTCGACTTAGGGAAATTCGTGCAAAATTCGACCACATCTCTCTCTCTCGAGTCCAACTTGTCTATGCGAGAATGGTGAAGAAGGCTGTCAGATACTGTCTGGTAGAATCTCTCTCTCTCTCTCTCTCTCTCTCATATTTTTTTGGAAATAATCAAAGTGGGGTTTTGGGAACAGGTGGATGCATTCACAGATTCAGCATTTAAGGGAAACCCAGCTGCGGTTTGTTGGTTGGAGGAAGAGAGAGATGAAGAATGGTTGCAATTTGTTGCTAGAGAGTTCAATATCTCTGAAACATGTTATTTGACTCCCATTCCTCAACCCCAATCATCTCCTTTTCCTCGTTTTCTTCTTAGATGGTTCACTCCTGTTGCTGAGGTTATCTCTCTCTCTCTCTCTCTCCCCCAAATCATTGGATTCTGTTGCTTTTTTCTTTTTATTGTTGGGTATTGGCTTTTCAGATTTTGGCTATGGCTAGAATGTTTTGTTTTTAATTTCTTTTAGGCAAGATATAGTTTTTAGCCTTACGACTGCGACTAGGCTTTGACTCTGCAATTTCAGCAGTAATTGTCTAGCTATTCGATATCACAAGGCATAATTTGATTAATTTATCTTACAGGACAACCATAATATTGTAAAAAACTGTACTAGGTTGGTTTTCTTGTTTCTAATAATTAAAGAGCATGTCTAGTGTCTTCACTTACGGCAAAAGTAGGGTTTTACGTGGTGATTGATTAGATTCACTTCACTAACATTCCTAATTTCTTTTGGGTTGCACGAATCAGATTGCAATTCCATATGGCGTACCCGACCCAAACAACAATGAAATGGATCAAATCTTACGTGACAATATATGTGTATATAAATATATGAATTAGAAAACTTTCTATGTTAAATAATTTTGTATTGATCAAAATATCTTTGAAATCAAGTAAAACAATTAAAACGTGTTGATGTAGACTCCCCCGTAGGTTCTGGTGTATTTGGTGTTTTACTCATTTAATCTCTAGCATGATTCACAATAAAAATGGTGGAGGTAAAGATGGTATCCATTTTTATACAAAAAAAGCGGAGGTAATGTTATCCTTTTTTATCAGTAACAACTTCATATAACACATGGAGATTGATTAACATTTGCAGGTCAAGCTGTGTGGGCATGCAACATTAGCGGCTTCACATTTTCTCTTCACATCTGGGTTTGTCAAGGCAGACACAATTGAGTTTTCCACATTGTCTGGAATTCTGACTGCTAAGAAGCTCCTAGACGGTCACAGATCAGATGCCTCGGTGACTCAGAACGTCAGAGTACATGAAAATTTTGTTATTGAGTTGGATTTTCCTGTTGTTCCGACAGTTGATTATAACTCCACTGATGTTTCTCTGATTTCTAAAGCATTGAATGGTGTTCCTGCGATCCATATAAAGCAGACGACTACTGATGAAGACCTGCTGGTAAAATAAGAAAACTAACTTACTAGTTCGTGGAACCAGGATTTTGATGACTACTCATGAAATTAGTATATAGTAAATTTAGATATATGTAGCTGCTTTTCGCTTTTATGCATGCTCACAATATGAATAATGGAGATTGAGGTTTATGAATTTGGACAGGTTGAACTACCTTCAGCGAAGATGGTTGCTGATTTTAAGCCACAGTTTGATGAGATTGAAAAATGTCCAGGCGAAGGTCTGATCATAACAGGCGCTGCACCTCCTGAATCTGGTTTTGATTTCTTCAGTCGCTACTTCTGTCCCAAATTGGGTTTGCATGAGGTAATGTATTCCAATTTTGGTATGAAGCAATTATTGTGATACTTTCTTTTTTATCTTTTTGGCTCGGCAAAAGGGTGGAGAGGGGCTGCCAGGGTTTGCCGCCCTCTAGGAATTAACATGAAGGTCTCAACCACCCGATCGAATGTTAGCTTGAAACATAATTAGTCTTCTTGGTGCAAACCTTTTATCATAGACCTGCCAGAGAGCTAAGTAGGTCGCAAATCCCTCCGAAAACTTCACAACTCATAAGAAAAGATCATAAAATCTCTGGCACGGGTGTTGAAGGAAACTACCTTGTTTGTAATAAATATATATATATATTCAACTTGAGAATCAGCTTTTTATGATTTCTTATGAATAAATTAATTTCAGGATCCTGTTACTGGAAGTGCACATTGTGCATTGGTGCCTTACTGGAGCCGGAAGCTGGGAAAGTGTGATTTTGTTGCATACCAAGTAATTACCTCTTCGTTCTTGTATTTATCTGTATCTTCATTATTTTTATTGAAAAGATTTTTGACAGCACTTCTTATTTGGGGTATCAATTTGGCTAGGCATCTCCTAGAGGTGGAATTCTCTACCTAAGTTTGGACAATGAGAAGCAGAGGGTTTTTCTTCGAGGCAAAGCTGTTACTGTCATGGAAGGATCTATCTTGGCTTGAAGTCTGAGCAGACAACTGAGTTCATTGTGAATTTATAATAAGGATGATGATTAATCTCCATCGGTTTGTACAAGACTAAGGGTCGTTTGAGATTGCATAAAAAAAGCTACTTATAAACACTTAGTATTTATATACAGCTTTTTAGCTTATAAGTCTATTTTAAATTTTTTAAAAAATAAGTTATTATCTGTTTGGATAAATATTACTTAAAATAATTAACTGTTTGATAAAATGAGTATTTATAAACTATATAAAATAGAGAAAAGACCATAATAGACATAAGAAATTGTATAGTTATAATTTTTGTTAAATATAAAAGGGTACAGATATAATTTTATTGGTCAGAATAAATTATTTTAATTGGGATCTGTATAAACCCATGGGAACACTTTGGAACGAGAAGACAAGCAGATTTGAGTTTATTTAAACTCTTCGAATACCCAATATCTTTTTTGTCATATTTTTCTACCCCTTTCATATAATATATATATTTTGTACAGGAAGGCGAAACTTTTAATTTGGTAAATAATAAAGTTAGATGACCTAAATATACCAAATTTACGTGACAGTTTTAAAATAAAATTTTAATTAAATTATTAAATAAATATTTAATTAAAAATTAGCAAATCATTTTATAAAAAAATAACAAATCATGTTGATATGAACTATCACCTACGATTCCATAATTTGTTTGGTCAATCAATTTGTCCTTACTTTTTTTAAATGAGTTACGGGTGGGTAAGGTTCGGGTATCAGGGTTTCGGTTTCGGAATAGGCTGTTTATGGTTCCGAATTTAAAGGAACTAGAATCGAACTTTAAAAAGGTGGTTTCGGTTCAGTCTCATTGCTACCCAGTCCTCCCCGCTAAAAAAATAAAAATCAACATCAAAATCGTTATATATTGTGGAGATGTAAATTATTTGTATATAATCGTTTTCTACCAAGGGATATGGAAAGAGATTGTTGAAAAGAGATATATAATAATATTAAGAGTATAGGTAGGGAGGTTTTTGGAGTATTTAAGGGTAGAGTTTCAATAGATAAGAAGTTATGATGGTAAAACGAGAAAATACTAACTGCTATTTGAATCAAAATAAAATGCTATAGGAACTTTAAAATTGATTATAGTAGTGAAACTTATGAAAAAAACAAAAGTGTAAAAAAAATGTGAAAAAGATTATTCATAAGTCGAAAAGAAATATATATAATGAATTATACAAGAGGTTGGAGATTCGTGACAAATAAAGAGAGATCTACAAAATTATCAAACTAAGGGAGAAGAAAAAAAAGATCTAAATGAGGTTAAATGTATTAAGAATGAAATCAATAATATATTTGTAAGAAATGAAAATAAAAGAAAGTGTTGGAAGAACTATTTTGATAATTTATTTAATGTTGAGAGTACAATAGGTATAGAAAATATCGTAATATCTACAAAAGAGATTAATGGAGATTTTAAATGTAAAATTCGTCCCCATGAAATAAAATAGACCCTAAAAAGAATAAAGAATAACAAAACTATAGGATCTAATGATATTTCTATTAAAGTGTGAAAATGTTTGAGTGAATTCAACATATTAATGTTAATGACTATTTTTAATAAAATTTGAGAAACAAAAAATGTCTCAAACATGGAAAGAGAGCACACTTGTTTCACTGTATAAAAATAAATGAGACATATAAGATTATTTTAAATATAGAGAAATTAAATTTATGAGTCACACTATAAAGTTATGGGAGAGAGTGATAGAGTATAGATTAAAACTGGAGATAAGTGTGTCTCAAAACTAATTTGAATTTATGCTAAGACAATTCATCACTGTAACAATTCACTGATTAAGACAGTTGATGGAAATATGTAGAGCGTAGAACAGAGACCTACATATAGTATTTATTGATGTAGAAAAAATATATGATATGGTTCTTAGGGAGATTGTGGTGGACGCTTATAAAAAAAAGAATTTCGTTGAAATACATTAATTTCATTAAGAATATATATGAAGAAACTATGACCAATGTAAGAATTTGTAGAGATCTAAGCGATAGCTTCTCTATTAATATTGGACTTCATTAAGATTCGACACCAAGTTCTATACTATTTGTAATAGTGATAGATAAAATCATAAAAAAATATTCAAAATAAAATTTCATGGTATATGTTTTTCGCAAATAATATAGTATTAGTTGATGAAATTAGAAAGAGAATTAGTACTAAATTAAAGTTATAGAGCGCCACATTAAAATTCAGAGAATTTCGATTAAATAGGTTCAAAACTGAATTTATGAAATGTAAGTTTAATAACAACCATCAAGATGATGAATAAACGATTAGATTAGAAGAAAAATAATGATTTTCATACAAACCAATAAAAAATATTTCGCAAACAAAAATTCTAGATCGAAATTGGGTTAGAATCACTTACCTTTTTTGATAGATGAGTGTTTTAGGCTGAAAAAGTGTCATGATATTGGACCACTTCCTATTGTTTCACAATCCAAATAGCTTGGTGAAATTAAAGACCAATCCTTGCTCTAGCCTTCTCACAATTTTTCCTTCTATTTTCTCCCATCTTTTCTCTCTTTAAAAGAATGCATCTTTTTTTCTCTAAAAGAAAAATGTCTTTCTTTTTTCTTTTCCCCATAGGGGAGAATAATGCGCACACCCCCCCGGGAAGTTTTCTTCTCTTTTGAGAGAGCAAGTGGGAGAGAGAGAGAGAGAGAGAGTTAGGGTGGTTTTCCTTAGAAACCACTCTCTCCCTTATTCAAATTCAAAAATAAGTAATTAAGTGGATCTTGGGTTGTGGGTTTATCCTCATGGACGAACCATATCTATTTTTCAATAGAAGAGAAATACAAAAATATGAACGATTTAGATATCTTGATTCAATCATTCAAAATGATGGAAATATAGATGAAAATATGAACAATAGAATTAAATCGTGTTGGATAAAATGGAAAAATATATTCAAAGTTTTTTGCAATTGCACAATATCATTACATTTAAAGAAAAAATTTTACAGAATTGCAATAAGACTTGCGCTATTATATGGCATTGAGTGTTGGATTTTTAAACAACAACAAGAGTATAAAATGGTTGTAACTGAAATAAAAATGTTTAGGTGGATGTGTAGTAAAACTAAAAAAGATAGAATTAAAAATAAAAATATACGTAATAAAATGAGAGTTAATTCAATTATAGATAAGATATAATAGTACTGTCTGAGATGGTTTGTACATGTACAATGAAGACTCAAGGATGCTCCTATTAGGAGAATCGTGATCTTAAATATAGGAGATTTAATGAAACGTATAAGTAAACCTTTGAAAACTTTAATGCAAATTATCTATAAAGATATGATAGGTATAGATTTAGTGAAAAATATGATTTTAGATAGGAATGAGTGGCGTAAGAGAATTTGCACAAATTAAATCATCGATCTTTTTTTTTTTCAATATTTATCTCTTAAATGACCAATTTCAAATTTTAAGATTGAAGATATAGATTGTCATTGTGGTTGTTATCATCGTTTTCTACCAAAGAAATGCATTAATTCTGTGAGATTTGCTGGAAATATGCTATAGCCACTTTTCTTTACTAGAATCTTTCTTGTTTGGAACGTGAACATGCCTGAACATTGGATCTTGTTTCTATTTGACAGGCTCGCATGATTGAAGCCATGAAAAGCTCTTCGTCAAAGAGAAAGGGAAAGGTTGATGCAGATAAAGTTGCAGTTTTAAATGGATGGCATAGAGTAGATACTCGAACAAGAGAGGCCCTACGTCGGAGCTTCCTCTCAGAACTTGTTGAAGGCTATGAGGTATTGACACTAAAAGTCTCTGCCCCCTGTTAATTTTTGGACTGGTCAGTCCTGAACAAGGGCATGATGAACATGGAATGTTGTAGCTTAAATGGCATACGACTCCAGTAGCTATGGACATGCTAATCACTTCCAGGATATCCATGTTTTGCGAAATCCATTTCCTTGGAAATCGATGATATGATACTAGTCCATAATGTCAGTGTTCATGACATCCAATTGAAAGTTAATTTTTCTGAGGGTTGAGGGAGGACATCCCCCCCCCCCCTCTTTGGTAAAAGAAAAAATTAGAAACTTCAAATTTAGTTGAAGTGAATAGCAATTTGTTTCCCATTTGAGGAACATGTACGAGCTCTCATTAAGGAGAGTGGAGATGGAGAGGTTCTTGTTCTTTATGTTCAGGATTTCTTCCATAGGTTGTTACTGCATGGTGTCTGCGAGGTAAGAACTTCGAACGCTGATCCTATTTGGAGGATCATAATGTACTCCTTGAAATTACATCAGGCTTAATTAAATTGTGCAACTGAACTTGCTTCTGCAGTGTGATTGCTCTGAAATAGTTCCATAAAATAATGCTCCCGATGATCTAATTTTCATGAACATTAACCTTCTATCTGATAAAAGAGACTGCAAGTCAATTGTGCATCTTGGAAGCTTATTAGGATGATCATATCCAATGCCTGCACTATTTATTTTGTAGAGTTCTTCAACTTGGTGTCAGTAACTGATACGGAAATGAAGGGCACACAGGCATTGAAGATGACAAGGATAAGAAAGAAGAAAATGAGCTCTGACCTCCCCAACATAACCTTGTCAGATTTCTTAAAAATGACCAAGGAAGGAATATGGTAGCTAGCTCCATTAAAGGTGGAACCGTCATTGTGTTAAATTGTGTATGAAATGAATAATGTGCATTATGTACCTTTAAAGATCATTTGGATGTAAAATATCTCAGTGCACCCCCACAAATTATCTTATTTAACATTAGCAATGTACATTAATTATCTATGCCAGAATGGTTCTAACTTTGTCTACGTGAACAAAGCTTGTTGAAAGCTGGCAAAGAATTTGCTATCCTGTTCAAATGAATTGTGAATATTCTTCCACATTTACCTCAGCCCTTGTTCCGTTCTTCTGTTTTTTTTCTCACACGATCTTTGATGAAGGTTTTGCCAACAATGAAAATTGTTATAAAAAAGGCAACATGTCTCATGCAACACTTGGAAGTTGATTAACATTTGCAGGACAGTGTTTGTGGCCATGCAACAATGGCAGCTTCACATTTTCTCTCCACATCCGGGATGGTTAATGTAGACACAATTGAGTTTTCCACATTGGAATTCTCACTGCTAAGAAGGGATTAGAAAACAGTCACATGTCAGATACCCCGGCAACTCAGAATGGCCAAGCACATGATGAAAGTTTTTTATTGAGTTGAATTTTCCCGTTGTTCCCACATTTGATTATAACTCCTGCTGAAGTTTCGTTCATTTCTAAAGCACTGAACGGTGTTCCCATAATCAATGTATAAAGCAGATAAAAACGGCAGGAGACCTAGTGGTACCTGTAATAGTTCAACAATGCTCAGTTCTTCCAGGGTATGCTATGATGTTATATACACTTGTCATCAAATTCACAATTTTCTGTTCTTGGTTATTCATGTTTGCTAGAACAAGAATCATATTATGGCATTCATAAGATCATAAGATTATACCAGTGAAATTGGGATGTTAAAAAGAGTTCTGAATGAAATTAGTATGTATAATTGAATATGGACCGGGTGGAACCTGCAGATAATACTAAAGAATAAAAACCTAGACCCGATGTTCAAATTCATTTTGTCGTGTGATGTGATGTGACCGACTAACCTCACATGAAGTGAAGTTGCCTAGGTTATTCAGGTCTCTCTCGCCTCCAAAATTGACCCAGGAAGAAAGAAAGGTTTTCTTTCCATGTTTAACTTTGAAAATTTTTTAACATGAAATGGAATTTCCTCCTGGGTTGTTAATAATAATAATAATAATAATAATAATAATAATAATAATATTATTATTATTATTATTATTATTATTATTATTATTATAATTTTCAGGATCCAGGAGTGCACATTGGGCATTATTGGAATCAAAGGCTATGAAAGAGTTAATTACCTCTTCATTCTTGTGTTCGTTTTTGTTGAAATGATTTTTTTAGTGCATTTTTTTAATTTATTTATTTATTATGGGTTAGCAATAACCTAAGTTTATACTTTTTTTTATATATATATTTTTACAAAAAGGTACAATCAAGAAGTGGGAAAGCTTCCGCTGGGGACTACCTTAGTTTAAACCATGAGAAGCAGAGAGTTTTTCCTCGGGGCAAAGCTGTTACTGTAACGGAAGGATCCATCTTGGCTTGAACTTTGAACGGGACGGTTGAGATTTATCTTGACGCAAGACGATTTCTTGGCTCCCAAGAATTTGCCGCCTCGTGATGTTATATTTTGGAATGGAAATGGAAATGGAAATGGAAATGGAAATGTAGACTTTTTGGTGAATGATGGAGTTGTTGTGGAATGATATTGTTAAAGTCGTGGCTTTCTCAAACAAAGTCAGGAGATAAACATTGACTAATGAATTCCTCAAACAAAGCATGTTATTGGCATTTTAATATCTTTATGGTTATTTATCATATTTATGTGGCCCCTCATTTTGTCTAGTTTAAGACATATACATATACATATATATATATATATATATATATATATATATATTTGATATAATCGCATTTTCTTTTTACCATAGAAGTTTTCACCAAAAAAAAAAAAAAAAAAACTCCTCATAAAAGCTTTGTTAAATGAAGTTGTTAAAAGAATAATTGATCAATATAATTTATTTTGTTATTTAAACTAATCTAATATATAAAATCAAATTATGATATTTATTTTAGTTATATAGCGATTTAAATTTTGAATTTTAAATTTTAAAATTGAGACAGAGAAATTGTAAGTATTTGTCTCCCTGAGAACTTAAATTCTGATACTAGCATTAATAAATATTATTCTATAATTATGAAATTAGTAACGTGGTTTAAAAGGGTCAAGAGTTTTAAACAATAAATCTAATGGCTCAATATGATGGACATATATTTGAATCTTTTGTCCGTCTCTTCGTTGTTAAAGGGCGGAAAAAAAAAAAAAAAAGAGAGAAAAAAACAAAAAGTCACACCGACCATAATAACAATAACCAGGAGGATTGCATTGTGCGTGTGCGATGCGGAGTTTTAAATTTAATTAAAAAAGATTGGATTATATGTTTAATGTTTTTTCTGATAAAAAATTTTCGGTACAAAATATCTTGATAGAAAAACTAAGAATGTGAAAACTCTACAGTTAAAAACTCTCGAGTTCTCGATACATGAAAACTCCGCGATACACAATAGATTTCTCTCTCAAAGTTTCCCCGTAAAAAAGCTCCCCAATAGTTTTTCGGTACAGAACTCCTGGTAACGGGTAAAAAACTCCCAGTGAGAAACTTCTCAATAAAAATTTTCCCGGTACATATTTAGTCGACCAAGGCATGTTTTGGTCGACTAAAGGGCATGAGATATATATATATATTTTTTGTTTTCTTTTGAGAGAGAGAGAGAGACAGAGGAGAGAAGAATATAAAGATGAGGAGAAAAAAAAGACACGGGTGCCTGTAACTAGGTCCCGCACGCCACAATGGAAGACAACGAAATTTGACCTGTTCATAGGTCATTCATGCTTATGTATATATGTCGGGACAAAATTTCCTGATAGTTTATCGGGACAAAAGTTTTTCGGTAGTTTATCGGCACAAACCTTCCCGATAGTTTATCGAGACAAAACTTCCCGGTAATTTAGCAGTATAAAAACTTTCCGGTAGTTTATCGAAACAAAACTTCCCGATAATTTATCGGGACAAATTTTTCCGGTAGTTTATCGGGACAAAGTTTCCCGCTAGTTTATTGGTACGAAACTTCCCCGTAGTTTATGGGGATAGAACTTCTTGATAGTTTATTAGGACAAAACTTCCTAATAGTTTATCCGTACCAAACTTCCTCGTAGTTTATGGGGACAAAGTTTTCCGATAGTTTTTCGAGACAAAACTTCCTGGTAACCGTTTAAAAACGCTCGGTAAAAAGCTTCCCGGTAGTTTTTCAATACAAAACTTCCGGTTTCCTGATACATATTTTGTCGACCAAGGTATGTTTTAGTCGACTAAAGGGCATGAGACAGTTTTTTTTTTTTTTTTTTTTTTTTTTTTTTTTTTTTTTTTTTCTTTTGAGAGAGAGAGAGATAGAGGAGAGAAAAAGAGAAAGAGGAGGAGAAAAAAAGACACGGGTGCCTACAAGTGGGTCCCGCACACCACGATGGAGGATGACGAAATTTGACGTATTCATGGGTCATTCACGCTTATATATATATGTTAATTAATATATGTCAGGACAAAACTTCCCGATAGTTTATCGGTACAAACCTTTCCGGTAGTTTATCGGTACAAAATTTCCCGATAGTTTATCAAGATAAAGTTTCTCGGTAATTTATTGGTACAAAACTTTCCCGTAGTTTATGGGAACAAAGCTTCTCGGTAGTTTATCAGGATAAAGTTTCCCAATAGTTTATCGGTATAAAAACTTTCCGGTAATTTATCGGGACAAAACTTCCCGGTAGTTTATCGGGACAAAGTTTCCCGGTAGTTTATCGGGACAAAATTTCCTGATAGTTTATCGGTACAAAAGCTTTCCGATAATTTATCGAGACAAAACTTCCCGGTAATTTATCGGGACAAAAACTTCCCGGTAATTTATCGATTAAAACATGTCTTGGTCGACTAAAGGACATGAGATATATTTTTTTTGTTTTCTTTTGAGAGAGAGAGAGAGACAGAGGAGAGAAGAATAGAAAGAGGAGGAGAAAAAAAAGACACGGGTGCCTGCAATTAGGTCCCGCACGCCATGATGGAGGACGACGAAATTTGACATGTTCATAGGTCATTCACGCTTATATATATATGTCGGGACAAAATTTTTTGGTAGTTTATCGGGACAAAAGTTTTTCGGTAGTTTATCGGTGCAAACCTTTCTGGTAGTTTATCGGGACAAAACTTCCCGGTAATTTAGCGGTACAAAAACTTTCCGATAGTTTATCGGAACAAAACTTCCCGATAATTTATCGGGACAAAGTTTTCCGGTAGTTTATCGGGACAAAGTTTCCCGATAGTTTATTGATACGAAACTTCCCCGTAGTTTATGGGGACAAAATTTCTTGGTAGTTTATATGGACAAAACTTCATAGTAGTTTATCCGTACTAAACTTCCTCGTAATTTATGGGAACAAAGTTTTCCGATAGTTTATCGAGACAAAATTTCCCGGTAACCGTTTAAAAACGCCCATTAAAAAGCTCCCCGGTAGTTTTTTAGTACAAAACTCCCGGTTTTCCGGTACATGTTTAGTCGACCAAGGCATGTTTTAGTCGACTAAAGGGCATGAATCCGTTTTTTTTTTTTTTGTTTTCTTTTGAGAGAGAGAGAGATAGAGGAGAGAAAAAGAGAAAGAGGAGAAAAAAAAACACGGGTGCCTACAAGTGGGTCCCGCACACCACGATGGAAGATGACGAAATCCGACGTGTTCATGGGTCATTCACGCTTATATATATATGTTAATTAATATATGTCAGGATAAAACTTTTCAATAGTTTATCGGTACAAACCTTCCCGATAGTTTATCGGTACAAAACTTCTCGATAGTTTATCAAGACAAAGTTTCTCGGTAATTTATTGGTACAAAACTTTCCCGTAGTTTATGGGGACAAAGCTTCCCGGTAGTTTATGGGGACAAAGTTTCCCGATAGTTTATCGGTACAAATACTTCCTGGTAATTTATCGGGACAAAACTTCCCGGTAGTTTATCGGGACAAAACTTCCCAGTAGTTTATCGGGATAAAGTTTTCCGGTAGTTTATCGGTACAAACCTTCCCGATAGTTTATCGGTACAAAACTTCTCGATAGTTTATCAAGACAAAGTTTCTCGATAATTTATTGGTACAAAACTTTCCCGTAGTTTATGGGGACAAAGCTTCCCGGTAGTTTATGGGGACAAAGTTTCCCGATAGTTTATCGGTATAAAAATTTCCCGGTAATTTATGGGGACAAAACTTCGTGGTAGTTTATCGGGACAAAACTTCCCAGTAGTTTATCGGGATAAAGTTTTCCGGTAGTTTATCGGGACAAAATTTCTTGATAGTTTATCGGTACAAAAGTTTTCCGGTAATTTATCGAGACAAAATTTCTCGGTAGTTTATCGGGACAAAGCTTCCTGGTAACCGTTTAAAAACTCCCGGTAAAAAGCTCCCTGGTAGTTTTTTGGTACAAAACTCCCAATTTCCGGTATATATTTAGCCGACCAAGACATGTTTTAATCGACTAAAGGCTATATCTATATTGTTAATGTTAATTAATTTTTAAAACTATTTTTTAAAAAACATTTGTGATATTTTTAAAAAAATATGTTAAAAAATCCAATAAGGAAAAAATACAAAAATAAGATAAAAAATAAAAAGAAAAAAATATTAATTTTAAAAAATATTTATGATATTTTTTAAAAAATATCGTTAAAAAACCAAAAACAAAAAAGAAAAAAAAATAAAAATAAGATGAAAATAAAAATAAAAATAAAAAATATATGTTTAATCGAGTAAGACATACCTTAGTCGACTAAAGGCTTTTAGTCGACTAAGGTATGTTTTATTGTCGACTAAAGAGGCATGAGACTTTTTTTTTTAGCGAAAGAGGAGATGACAAAGAGGAGAAAAAAAAATAAAAAAACATGGGTGCCCGTGAGTGAGTCCCGCACGCCACGATGGAGGATGATGAAATTCGACGTATTCATATCCCATTCACGCTTATATCTGTACGTTAACAATAACAATAACAATAATAATAATAATAATAATAATAATAATAATAATAATAATAACTATATGGACGCTTCTTGGAGCGCCAAAGCGGCGGGCCTGGTCCGGTTCACGGCCGGCTCAGGGCCACGTACAGGCCTGATAGCAATATTTGATATTATAAATAATTTAAAAGTCATACTCTCTTCGGCGAAACTTCGTCGTTCCGCCCCCCACAGTCAAACAAAAGCGTCGACATAGTGAAATTCGTGTAAAATTCGACCACATCTCTTTTCTGTCACTCTCCGAGTCCCAACTTGTTTGTGCGAGAATGGTGAAAAAGGCTGTCAGATACTCTGTGGTAGAAACTCTCTCTCTCTCTCTCACTCTGTCTCATATTTTGTTGGAAATAATCAAAGTGGGGTTTTGGGAACAGGTGGATGCATTCACAGATTCAGCATTTAAGGGAAACCCAGCTGCAGTTTGTTGGTTGGAGGAAGAGAGAGACGAAGAATGGTTGCAATTTGTTGCTAGAGAGTTCAATATCTCTCAAACATGTTATTTGACTCCCATTTCTCAACCCCAATCATCTCCTTTTCCTCGTTTTCTTCTTAGATGGTTCACTCCTGTTGCTGAGGTTATCTCCCTCTCTCCCCAAATCTTTGGATTTTGTTGCTTTTTTCTTTTTATTGTTGGGTATTGGTTTTTCAGATTTTGGCTATGGCTACAATTTTTTGTTTTTTTATTTCTTTTAGGCAAGTTATAGTTTTTAGCATTACGACTGCGACTAGGCTATGACTCTGCAATTTCAGCAGCAAATGCCTAGCTATTCGATAGGCAAATAATAGAACAAAGAGAGATTGATTCATAAGGCATAATTTGATTAATTTTGTTTTCCCCTATCTTACAGGACAACCATAATATTGCAAAAAACTGTCCTAGGTTGGTTTTCTTGTTTCTAATAATTAAAGAGTATGTCTAGTGTCTTCACTAATGGTAAAATTAGGGTTTTATGTGGTGATTGATTAGCTTCACTTCCCTAACATTCCTAATTTCTTTTGGGTTGCCCGAATCAGATTGCAATTCCATAGGGCGTACCCGACCCAAACAACTATGAAATGGATCAAATCTTATGTGACAATATATGTGTATACAAATATATGAATTAGAAAACTTTCTATGTTAAATAATTTTGTATTCATCAAAATATCTTTGAAATCAAGTAAAACAATTAAAACGTGTTGATGTAGACTCCCACGTAGGTTCTGGTGTATTTGGTGTTTTACTCATTTAATTTCTAGCATGATTCACAATAAAAATGGACCCCATAATTCTGGAGGTAAAGAAGGTATCCATTTTTATACAAAAAGAGCGGAGGTAATGTTATCCTTTTTTATCAGTAACAAGTTCATGTAACACACGGAGATTGATTAACATTTGCAGGTCAAGCTCTGTGGGCATGCAACATTAGCGGCTTCACATTTTCTCTTCACATCTGGGTTTGTCAAGGCAGACACAATTGAGTTTTCCACATTGTCTGGAATTCTGACCGCTAAGAAGCTCCTAGACGGTCACAAATCAGATGCCGCGGTGACTCAGAACGGCAGAGTACATGAAAATTTTGTTATTGAGTTGGATTTTCCGGTTGTTCCGACAGTTGATTATAACTCTGTTGATGTTTCTCTGATTTCTAAAGCATTGAATGGTGTTCCTGCGATCCGTATAAAGCAGTCAACTACTGCTGAAGACCTGCTGGTAAAATAAGAAACCTAACTTACTAACTTGTGGAACCAGGATTTTGATGACTACCCATGAAATTAGTGTATAGTAAATTTAGATATATGTAGCTACTTTTCGCTTTTATGCATGCTCACAATATGAATAATGGAGATTGAGGTTTATGAATTTGGACAGGTTGAACTACCTTCAGCAAAGATGGTTGCTGATTTTAAGCCACAGTTTGATGTGATTGAAAAATGTCCAGGCCGAGGGCTGATCATAACAGGCGCTGCACCTTCTGAATCTGGTTTTGATTTCTTCAGTCGCTTCTTCTGTCCCAAATTGGGTTTGCATGAGGTAATGTATTCCAATTTGGTATAAAGCAATTATTGTGATACTTTCTTTTTTATCTTTTTGGCTTGGCAAAATGGTGGAGAGTCGAATGTTAGCTTGAAACATAATTAGTCTTCTTGGTGCAAACCTTTTATCATAGACCTGCCAGAGAGCTAAGTAGGTCGCAAATCCCTCCGAAAACTTCACAACTCATAAGAAAAGATCATAAAATCTCTGGCATGGGTGTTGAAGGAAACTACCTTGTTTGTATATATATATATATTTTCAACTTGAGAATCAGCATTTTATGATTTCTTATGAATAAATTAATTTCAGGATCCTGTTTGTGGAAGTGCACATTGTGCATTGGTGCCTTACTGGAGCCAAAAGCTGGGAAAGTGTGATTTTGCTGCATACCAAGTAATTACCTCTTCATTCTTGTATTTATCTGTATTGTTTTTTTTTTTTCATTGAAAAGATTTTTGACAGCACTTCTTATTTTGGGGTTATCAATTTGGCTAGGCATCTCCTAGGGGTGGAATTCTCCACCTAAGTTTAGACAATGAGAAGCAGAGAGTTTTTCTTCGAGGCAAAGCTGTTACTGTCATGGAAGGATCTATCTTGGCTTGAAGTCTGAACACACAACTGAGTTCCTTGTGAATGTATAATAAAGTTGATGATTAATCTCCATCGGTTTGTACAAGACTAAGTTCATACTGCTCGTACAATTAAATTGAAGTCAATAATAATGGAAGATCCATTTCTTGGTTTCCAAGATACACACACACATAATATACTTATTATGTGTGGGAAGGTGAAACCTTTAATTTGGTAAATAATAATGTTAGATGAACTAAATATACCAAATTTATGTGACAGTTTTAAAGTAATTTGTTAATTAAATTATTAAATAAATATTTAATTAAAAATTAGCAAATCATTTTATATAAATAATAATAATAATAATAATAATAATAAAATAACAAATCATGTTGATATGAACTATCATTTGTTTGGTCAATTTGTCAAGGGCGGTTTCGGTTCAGTCTCATTGCTACCCAACCCGGTCCTCCCTAATCGATTTTCTTTTTTATCATTGTAATAATTTCACACCTCAATTTCCTTCTATTTTATTTTAGGTTAAGTAGAATAAAATAAAATATTAAATTTTATAAATAAAAGTCAAACATTTCTGATAAAGGTGCATTCTTGCATTAAAAAGTTATTCTTAAATTCGGTTGATTTAATCTCGAGCGAACTCGAGAGGGAGATTTGGTATAAATTATTACAATCATGTAAACTTATTTTAAATGGGTTTAAAATCAAATCTTCTCTTTCATATTTTAAGATACAGAATCTTATATTTAAGTCCAATTTGGTATAATGCATCAATCTCTTTTTCACCATATCAATCACTGAGACAAAGTCTTACTTTCCAAATAAGGATCACACTTTGAAGTTTTTATATGCATGCATTCTTATATACCAAGACTGAATTCATTTTATTGAGAGAGAGAGAGAGAGAGAGAGTTTCATTCCGAGGTCATTGCTGAACAGGAAGAGAGACAGAAATGGCGGACATGGTACTTTTCAAACCTTATTAATTACAATCTTCATATGATTTCATCTTTGCAACAATGATTATAGTCTTTTTTTTAATTATTTTTCATTTTAATTTAAATTTACCTTAATTTTTATCGGCTCTTGATAGGAAAAAACTTAGTTTTCATGGCTGAAAATTATTGGACCTCTTCATCGTTTAATCTTGCAATGAAAACCCCTTTTTTAGTTTATCAAACATTCTTATTTTAAGGGGGGGGGGAGACAAATATGAAGAAAATGTTATAAGTCAAATCTTCTATATGATATCAATGATTCTCTTAAAAGAATCCCATAAATACCAAGTTGCACACTGTTTTTTTGTGTATATTGAGAAGAGGACGTGTCACTTGAACTGAAATTCATTAACGTCGCACACCTTTTGTTATTTCCTACACTAAAGAGTTTTTGTTTCGGTTTTAAAAAACTTAAGGTTGGTACATAGCTTTTAATATTTTACACACTTCACCACATTGAGATTGTATCTTAAATCTTTATTTATTTTTCATAATTATTTTGAGATTTTCGATCTTTTGTTAATCCGGCAACTTTCAATTTCTGATTCAAAATAACTAGTAATTTTGTCTTATATTAGATTTAATATTTTGTAGTTAGTTATTTTTTTGGACCCACTATTATTATTATTATTATTATTATTATTATTATTATTATTATTATTATTATTTTGCATTTGTTGTGAATTCAGATTTGTGAACTCGTGGTGGCCCCGAGAGGAAGTTCCGAAAGCAATCCGGAAGATTTTTGGCGGCAGATAGGAGGGAATTTGTGGTCAAGAGTTGCAGGTAAATTTACTCTTGCATCTTTTGTTTGTGACAAAAATATAAAATTTTAAATTGAATTAATTGGTTTAATTTATTTTAAAGAATTTTTTTACTAGATTTATTTTTTACAAAAAAAAAATATATTTCGCACTTAATATGAATATAGAAATCTAAAAAGGATGAAAGCATAGCAATTTTAATTGAATTATCAATATTTGATTTGAACTAAAATCTTACGGCTCGGTCCTTATTTAAATGTTTTATGAGATTTTTATGTCTTGATCATTTCATGCATCAAATTTCTAGTGAAAGGTATATATATATATATATTTAGAATCATATTTTGATTAATTCGATTTGAATGGACTCTATTTAGGGTACAGATATCTAGTCTTTTCTATTACTAAGTTTTAAATCTGAGAGACTTGTTTAGATAATTTAGTATTTCATTTCATTTGACCATCCCTTGATCGTAAAGGAATAGATTTAACATTCTTGTTTAGTTAGAAAACGTTGGACCACATTACTAAATGGCTATTTGAATTAGGTGTTAAGTCAGTTGACGTTGACCCAAGCCAAGGAAAGGTGATAGTTACCGGTAAACTGGACCGTCAGGCCATCATAGATGCAATCTCAGGGGTCAGGGCTCACGTAATCATAAACCGCTTTGAGCCCAACGTCATAGTGGAGGCCCAGTCGCAACCAGAGGCCCAGCCACAACCTGAGGCCCATTTGGAGGCCCAGCCACATCCTGACGCCCATCCACTAAGCCCGCCCATGCCTTATGCATGTCCGCCGGTGGCCCTGAACCCATGGTATCGAGGGGCTTGGGGCCAAGTTCAGCACTTGGCCATTGCAGACAAGCTGGACAACATAACTTACAAAACAACGTCGAAAAAGGTGGAGGTGACATTTCGCAATCAGAATCAGCATGGATCAGTGCTTGGGTCTGGGCCTTCTAATCCAGGATCTCGACGCATGTTGAATGTGGAGATCCACGACGGGCATGGTCAGCCAGAGCAAGTCCACACTGCTGGGTATGACTATGGCCATTCCCGGCAACAACATGCGCCTCCGCCACCGAGTTATGGAAACCCCCCATATTGGCCCAATATGGCTGATGACAATGTTGATGGCTCCTGCAGCATCTCGTGAGCCAAGTGTTCTTGAAGGTTCTATTTTGTCTGATTTACATTTTTTTTGTTATTTGACTGGTTAACGTTATTCGATTTCGGATTTATGAGGATTTTTGGCTATCTACGGACCAAGTTTTAGGTTATTAAAAGTGATATTTTGGTTGTTACTAGGATTTTGCATGTTCTTGGATTCCATGAGCTATTTCTTGTTATCTCAATATTTTGTCATTTTAAACCTCATATCAAACATAATTATGCCCAAAAGCGCATGTGAACTCCCCTGGAAGTCGCCCTCCCTTAGAGAAAATATTTTTTTTTTGGGACATGACCAGATGAGTTTTAAATCAAATGCCTATAATATAATTCATATAGGCATATTTTAAATAACTCTTAAAACAATAAAAAGAAAAATAGTTTTTTCCTACTCCATTTTTATTCATTTTTTTTTTAAATACAAACACAAGCATGGAGTGGGGCTTTGCGTAAGCGTGGTTGGCACATTTAGGACCCGAAGGCGTGTAGTAGATGGAAAGAGTGAAGGGAATTCCGAGGTTGGTATTACAGGGAATGTGGCGTACGAGGAAGAGATGTACGAGGTGTATTCGTAGTTGATCGCGAGAGGCCGAATCCAAGGTCGATGGCTTGTTTTGTGGGCTTAAGAGGGGTTTCCAAGGAGACTTGTCGTGTATTGCTTGGTTGTGTGGTCTTTTGTGATGGGTGTAAGAAGGGGTGTGTTTGGTTGTGCTAAAGAAGAGGTAGTTTCGTCCTCAGGACAGTTCAAGGGTAGAGTTTTCTCGCTTTTTTTTTCTCTGAGGTAGTTCTGTGTTTGGTTGCTTGGTTCCTGTTCAACATGAACCTTTATAGAATTGAATAAGGATCATGAAAATAGTTTTGATTTGATTCTAAAATTAAAATTGACAATTTAATGATTCAATTTTTCGTTTTTTTATTTTTGAAACTTATACCAGAAATTAAATGGAGACTTTTAAAAATAATTGCCAAATTCTAAAAAATAAGCATGAAAGCCGTATAAAATTATAAAAAATCGTAAAAAAAAAAAAGGAAAATTTCAAAAGAAAAAAAAATAGAATCAAACAGAAAAGAAGTTAGAGATCATGTTACTTTACAAAATGGATCGTCCTTTGAAGTTTTCAGTTTTCATATAACCATTCTTGTATAACAAGACAAGGAATTCATTTCATTCAGGTGTTAGAAGAGAGAGAGAGAGAGAGAGAGAGAGAGAGAGAGAGAAAGGGTCATATTGCTAGGTCATTGTTGAAGTAATAGAAACAGCAATGGGGGAAATGGTACTTTTCCCAACCTTATCAATTACAATCTTCATCTGATTTCATTTTTGCGACAGAAATGATAATCTCATTTTTATTTCATTTTCATATTTTTCACATCAATGCAATCTTTTGGCTTTGAATCACACATTCAACTCCCATGTGCATGCCAAAAAATACTCCACCATTGATCTTTGTATGGTAGCTTATTTCTCCTTCTACAAATGGTCCTAGAATACAAAATACAATAGGAATACACATTGTGTCTTCTCAGGGATAACTCAACCGGTAGACTCTCCCTATTTCTTTTCTATTTTTTTCGATCCTATTTGGTTACATTTTCTCATACAAAAAAAAAGGAACACGTTGTTTTATGTTCATGCTATATTTAAGAGAAAAACTTAGTTATTATTTCATGCCTGAAAACTATCGTACCTCTTCATCTTTTAATCTTGCACTCTAATTCATATTTTACCTATAGCCATTTTTATTTTAAGAAAAAACAAAAACGCAAATATTAAGGAAAGCTTATAAGTTAAATCTTTCTATAAAATGTTAATGATTCTCCTACATACAATACAATCATTGCACAGTTTTTGGTATGTAGGTTTTGACCAGGATCTTTTTTTTTTTTTTAATCTAGAAAAGGCTATAAGTTCGAAGCTACAGTTGAGATTGTCTTAAATGCAATTTCTTCCCTAATGTGATCGAGCTTTTTCTTTACCCCCCCCCCCCAAAAAAATTAGTTCTAGCTCTATAACCCCATTACTGGACCATATCTTTAATGTTTTCCATCACTCCATAAATTAGGTAAATGGCTATATAACATCTCAATTCTTCGTCTCGACTTTCCCATTATGAATTTTATTTCCTTCCTTATTTCCTTATGGCTATGCATAAATAATTCGCCTAATAAATTAAATTTTATCTTATGCATTTCAAAAAAAAAATAAAAAATAAAAAAATCCCATGATGGATTCACTTTAAGAATAATTGTTTGTAATAATTAAGTGATATTTTATTGCATTAGAAATGATTTGCATCATTTTTCTAATAATTAATATGTAATCAATAAATCAATAATTATGTAATCTATTCGTTAGTTCTTAGCACATTAAATTTTTTTTCTACACTTAAAATGGTTAATTATTGATGAGAACAATAAAAATTAAAGTTAGCACTGCAGTTTGATATATTATATCAAATGAAGTAAACCAACTGTCTTATTTTTAGCCTCAAAGTGTTTTACTAAAAAAAAAGCCAAATTTCCTTAAATTGATATCTACTAACCATATATTCTAAGGTGCGACATACCAACTATAGTAGAGCGGCTGTTAATGGTTTGAGTGTATTTATCTCTAATCCATGAATTTAACTGATACAGAACTATATGATAATAATTTTTTTTTTTGACAAACTCTAAACACCATATATGGACATCCTTATATGTGATCCTCACCATCGAAGCTTATTTTGGTGGGTTTAAGAGGGGGTTGAAGGAGAACGATGGTGGTGTATTGCTTGGTTGTGGGGTCTTTTGTGATGGGTGTGAGAAGGATTGTGTAACCAAAGAAGAGGTGGGGAACCGGAGAAATAAAATGACAAAAAAATATCCTTTGACCAGAGATTATTTATACTTGCCAAATTTAGATTATATTACTTTCCAAGATTATATATAGTTGCCAATTCTAGATTATATTACTTTCCAAACAGGATCATCTTTGAAATATTTATATAACCATTCTCGTATATGAAGATACTGACTTCATTTTATTGAGGTAGAGAGAGAGAGAGAGAGAGAGATTGCGGTCATTGTTGAAAGTGACAGAGACAGCGATGGGGAATATGGTACTTTCAAAACCTTATCAATTCCAAAATTTATATGATTTAATTTTTGCGGCGATGATTTCGATCTTGTTTTCATTTCATTTTCATTTTCACATCATAGCCATCTTCTTTGAAATCACTCCTTAACTCCCATGCATGCCGAAAACTGACAGTTCCTTGTTAGTAAAATACTCCACCATTGACCTTGTATGGTACCTTCTTTCTTTGTCCTCGATTCATGATCTCTCCTAGACGAAAAAAAAAAGACACCCATTTATTAGATACAGAATTCAAAATACCATAGGGAGACGACATATTAAAAAATATAAAAAATTTTCCATGTCTAGATAGCATACCCAACCACACATTCATTCCTAGGCATGTTCATGTTTTATTTCATTTTAGCCTGTTAAAAGTGAAGCCAAATTTTTCTTGGCTCTTCGGAGAAAAACTTTGTTATTTAATGGCCGAAAATTTATAAACATTTTTAATAAATATTTTTATTCTAGAAAAGAATAAAAAAAACAAATATGAAGGAAAGCTTATAAGTCAAATCTTTCTATAAAATATTAATAATTCTCCTAAAAAATTCACTAACCAAATAAGTTTCACACTTTTTGTAATTTTTTATACTAAAGATACACTACCTTTTGTTTCTTTACAAGGCTGCACTACAAGTTCGAAGCTACAAATGAAACTGAATCTTAAATTTTTACTTTTTCCATAAATAGTTCTAGGTTTATGAGCCAAGTATTAGATCAAACCTTTTATATTTGCCATGACTGCTTAAATTTGTTAAATGGGTATATTACATCTTCATCTTTTTTTTTTTTTTTTTTTCCGGTTACACAATAATTTGAACCTTGAATTTCATGATTAGGGATGGGATCATGATCATTAGATTATTTTCTTGGGACATCTTCATCCTTTGTCATGAGTTTTCCTTTATATGTGAATTTTGTTTCCATAGTCTTCAATTTTCAGTTTTCCTAGATTAAAAGTTGAAATATTATATTACAATAAGCAATAATTGTATGCTATATTATATATGATATTTCGTATTTATATTTTTTGTCATGCTTATCATCATTTGTGTTATTATGTTTCCAACTTTTTGGATTTGCCATGGATTCAGATTTGTGAGGTCCACGTGAGGTTATCTTGCAACTGCAAAGGATGCTGGGGGAAGGTCAGCCGAGCTGTGTCGAAAAGGGTTCCAGGCAAATTTTCTCTTTCATCTTCTCTTTAGTATATTTGTCAATATTCAGTAAGACAGATTTTCTTTTTTCCTCAAATGTTTCTGGGCAAAAAAGTAAATTTCAAAATTGAAATTACTATTAAGGCCAAAATGTAAAATCTCTTAATAATTCTAACCTAACTCAAATAATATACAAAGGATAGAAATTAGAATAAAAACTAAAATTTAGAAATTTCTAAATTATAAGTGAGAGCAGTTCCTCTTGGACAAATTCTAAGTTAGAATCGTGTACCCAGTAACTATGTTGAATCAAATCATTCTTTGCCTTTCTTCTCTTGTAGTACTTTCTAAATCTCTCAGGCATATGATTTGCAATAACAAAGATTATTCGAGTTCAATTAGCTTACCCCTCTCTTCCATTGGAGTTGATTTAATCTTTTTTTTTTTTTTTTCCTTTTGGTTTCATCGATCGGTATCTAGGTTTTAATCGACTAATCTGGTTCGAGTACTGTGAAACCCATTAAAAGATTGATTCTTTCAAATTGAAACTGTGGTTAAGGAAGTGCTACACCCAACAACTTTTTAGTGAAACTTTGGTATAAACGAAGAGATTTAATATTCTCTTTTAATTATGAAAAAGTTCAAGGATTCAAGTAGTCTTTTGTGCACTATTTGCTTTTGCTAAATCATTACATCTATTAAGATTTTGATGAACTCCGACATTGACATATGGATTAGGTGTTAAGTCAATTAACATTGATAAAGAGCGGGAAATTGTGACAATTAGAGGTGAAGTAGACGCTTCGTCGATCGTAAATGCAATCTCAACGGTCAAGAAAGCTACGGCATCGATCATCCTCATCAAGCCCGAAGAAGAGGCCCAGCCGTTGCCACAACCAATCCCGCCACCATCCCCGCCATCAAGGCCGCCGCTTTCCCCACCACCAGCTCCGCCCATGCCTTATGTGTATCACCCCGATGGTCAATACCCACGGTTCCCAGAAGCAGCGACCCAATTTCAGAATTTGGTCAATGCAGATAAGGTGGACAATGTAGAAACCTCTGAAACGTCCGAAAGGGTTCACGTAACATTTCGAAATTCGAACATGTATGGGCATGAGGCTTCTTATCCAGGATCCGAACATCTGTCGGGCGTGGAGATCCATGATGGTTACGGTCGGCCCGACCAAGCCCACAATCCTGGGTATGGCTATAGCTATACTTGGCAACCAGCTGTTCCACCTCCACCTCCGCCAGCGGGTAATGGAAATCACTCATATTGGCCCAAGATGAGTGAGGACAATGTCAGCGGCTCATGTACTACCATGTGAGACGAGTGTTCTTTAAGGCTTTATCTTTTCAGGTGATATTTCCTCTTCCTTGCTATTGCTAGGTAGATCATGTTGGAATACTTTCTTATTTGACTGGAACATTAAATTTTGAACCTGTGAACTTGAATTTTGGTTATTTGTCATCCATGACTCCAATATATAGCTTGGTAGCCCAAGTTTTAATTTATTAATGGTGATACTCTGATTATTACTAGGATTTTACATGTTTCTAAGATCCAATGTTATGTACTAGTAATTTTTCATCTTCATATGTTGTCCCTTTTTTGTTGTTATCATTTAAATTTGATGTCAACTAAGACAACATAGGGTGTTTCATATGAGACATCCCCAAATGGATGTGTTTGACAGGGTTTAGCCTGTAATTCTATCAGACTTTCTATTCTTGCGTTCCATCAAATGTGGCACTGGCAGGTTTGCTAGCCATCAATAATGCCAAGTGACATTTATTTCTTACAACCTTCAGGTTTTTCACTACCATTAAAGAAGCTAATTATTGACGACAGTAAAATTAAAATTAGAACCAATGAATTAAACCCAAATCTCTTATTCCCCACATCAAATACCAAAAGATTATCCTCAAATTAGGGGAAAAAAAAAAAAAGAAACCCTTGGTATGTAATATTGGGCATTGGTTTTGTTTTTGCTTTCCTTTTTCTTTTTTCAAAAGTGAAAGTATATTGCACCCTGAGAATCTCATAACCTAATTATGGGTTCTCTTTAGTGTTTAGCTTGGCACCAGGAAGAAGGGATTCATCCCACAAGGTCTCGTTCCTGCCTCAATCCTTCCTGGTTGGCAGAACTGTTGTACGAACAGGACTGGTCTTTCAAGCGGGCTCTCCTTTACTGGGAAAGCGTCCTACAGAAACCTTCTCACTTGAGTTACAGCTCGCCATCATTTTAATAAAAAAGAAAGGAACAAGTATATAGTAGAAAATCCATAAAGTGGTGCGGGAATCTAACCCCCACGCAATATTTGAAAAAGAACTGCTCATTTGGTCGAGCCAAACTGGCGAGATCATCTCTCTCTCTCTCTCTCTCTCTCTCCCCCACAACATAAATACCTCCTACCTTGTCTCTCACGTCATCTCACACACCCACTAAGCAAAAAAAGGCCTTCTGAGTTCGAAAATTTACAAGAATTGATTCACAAAATATATCCGCTAGGAATTAGATCTAATCGAAAAGACATAACAGGAATCTTAGTTTTATGAAAAAATTGACTTGGATTTTAAATCAATTCAAAAGAAGAAATAGGGTAAGAATCATTTACAATTTGGGATAGAATCAAGTTTAAATTATTATAGAAAAGGGTAACGACATCACTCATAAACATATCTAGATTTTCTTTATGCGATTTTTATTTCACTTCTATTTTTCTCTTCTCATCTGTATTCACAATTTGAGTCCGTGATCTTCTAGATGGTGTGGTGTTTGGTTAATGAGTAGGGGAATCGGGAATGAATTTAAAACTTATATAAATTATTTGAGTTAAGAGAATGAGAATCAATGTATGGATATGAAATTTTCAATTTATGAATTTTGTGAAATCCAAGTAAAATGATGGATTTTGATTAAAATCCATGGATAAAATACAAGAAAAATTCTTTTCCACCTTTTATCTTTCTATAAAATATTAATTTTAAAACATTTTAAAAAATAAAATAAAATATTAATTTTAATTATAAAATAAATATTAATTTTTAAAATATTTTAATTTTAGTTTTAATTTTAAAAAATAAAATAAAATATTAATTTTATCAAGGGCACTTTTAAAACATTTTAAAAATAAAATAAAATATCAATTTTAAAAATATTTTAGTTTTAGTTTTAATTTTAAAAATAAAAATAAAATTAAAGAAAATAAAATCAATAATGATTATAGTTTTAATTTTATAAAATAAAATAAAAATTTAAAAATATTTTTTATTAAGGGTAAAATTGATAATTATATAATTCTCATTCTGAAATATATATAAACCAAATATCAATATTGATAATCAAATTTATTTCAAAATTTGAACCAAACAAAGAATATCAAAATTCGATTCCGATTCTCAAATACAAACTAAAAGCTTTCTTAGTTTTTTAAGGTTTTATTGTTAGAATATTTTCTTAATGAATGTAAAAATATTTTCTTAATGTAGGATTTTACTAATTGTATTTTATTTTATTAAAACAAATTGAATGAAAGAATTGGAAAGCTCAAAATTTAGTTGTGATCCAATAGGGTTGGGTCTAGATTCATTTCAGCATATAAATATAGATATATTTTTTTGTGGGTATTTTACTTAAAGTGTGGTATGAAAAGGTACAAAGTCTGAATTAAAGTAAGTTCTAGGACCCAAAATATAGTTTATTGGATAGGTACCCTCACTCATCTTATAAAAGGGCTGGCTTTGCCCCATTTGATACTCACCCAACTGATTACATCGACTAGGGTAACTCCCTTATCGAAGTCCAATTATAATCAACCCCTTAAATTATTAAAACTTTTCATATGAGCTTTTCTTTTCCCTTTTTTTTTTTAATAACAAATGATACTTCAACTAGTCACATAAAGAATGGGGTATAGTTTTTGGACGTTGAGCCAAGCAATCACTAAGATCTTAAATTTGAATTTAATATATGATAAAATAGATACGAGAAAAATTTTATCTTTTAAAAGTCTAATTTTATTCGAACTAAATTTAATTAAATCTAATATAATTATCAAATATTTAAAAAAAAAAAATTCCTACTCTATTTTATCTCACAAGGGTTCAACTTTGAGCACTCACCCGCTCGAGTTGCAAGTTGCCAATATGTCACCTCTACCAAACAGTAGGCCTCTCATCAACTTATATAGATTGATACTATCTGCATTAGCATTCTTTTTGCATTCTAGACATTGCCATGAACAAATGTCTCCACAAATTCAATTTATATGAGTTTTGCATTTGACCCCTCTACCTGAACTGCCCGATTTTTTGGAATTCTGAATACATTATTTTATTCACTTAAGCTTGCATTTTGATGTTAATGCTAATGCTGTGATGAATCATAAGCTTGCATGAACTCTTACCTCATAGATCTCACTTTGCCGGCGAATCTAATTAGACCCCTCTCTCCCTCTAATCAAGGGTGTGTTTGGATGACACTAGGAAAAATCTATTCTCTCTTTTAAAAAAAATCACATTTTATCAATTATAGAAGAAAATCACATTTTCCCTTTCCAAACTGATGCTTTAGAAAATAAGAGCAAACTGAATTACTTATTGGGCAAAGACACAAACAAGCACCTTCACCATCCTATTTTTGATCGCCTTCCGAGTCATTTATGGCTAACTCAAGTCTGTTGGACGCCAATGAAAACCCAAATCCATCTTGACTTCCAACGTTCTAAATTGCACGAAAATGAAAACAAATATAATTCAAAAAAAAAAGACAGTTTATAAGAATAGAAAAAGTAAAAACTTATAAATATAAAATATTAATTATCTTATAAAATAATAGAATAGACGTCTTTTATAATAAAAATATAAAATGATTAAAGATATTATTATTAATTATAAGATAAATAATATAAAAAATCATATTTGAATCTTAAAAATCAATGCATCCGGGGAGGAGAAAACAAATTTCGAATCAATTTTTTAGGTGAAGACCCCTCTACTCATAAGGGTCCAGGTGTCTCAAAATAAATCCAAGTGGTGTGGAAATTGAGAAAGAAGCAAAATAGAAGGATGTAATTCCCATTTTAGGACATGTGCAGTAGGGAAAGAGAATAAAGTATTACTTTTGTATATTTTAATTTAATTTAGTAAATAATTTTCTTTCATAAAATTTGAAATAAAAAATATAATTTGATTAGAAATAAGATGAAGCATCTGTTAAATACACAAACAAATAATTTATAATATGCACAATGTACAAAGTATGCAACTGTTATTAAGCAAAAAAGGAAAAGAGGGAAAAAGTAAAAATAATAATAATAATAATAATAATAATTAAATATAAAATATTAAATGAATTATGTTTATTCTCTCTTTTTAAACATCTCTCTCCCCTCACTTTCCGCTTCTCAAAAGGAAAAAATTATGTAAAATAAATTAAAAAATTCATTAAATATTAAAATTTCTTTTAATTAAACTAAAAAATTTATATATATTTATATATAAATGTTATAAGGTTATTTTTGTCTTTATGATAGAAATGTCCGGTAGCCGTCTCGGAGCGCTGTATCCTTTGAATTGGTTGAAAAAAAACAACAAACAACCAAGTGGGCCCCAAAGTCCCCTCACCCCAGTCCATCCTGAAAGGTTAAAAAGACCATCTTACCCTTGTCATCTTCCCTATAAGAGCAGCTCTTCGCAGGTCTTCTGTCTTCTCCATCTTCACCATTTCCTGAGAGAGAGAGAGAGAGAGAGAGAGATGTTGGGAGTCTTCAGCGACGAAATCATGTCGCCGCCGGAGGAGCTAGTGGCGGCTGGAAGCCGGACTCCTTCTCCGAAGACGACGGCGAAGGCACTTGTGAGCAGGTTTGTTCAGTCCAAACCTTTTGCAGTGTCGGTACACTTAAACGACGAGGTTTTCATGGCATACTCTCATCACAACGAATCTCCTCTTCATCCCAGGTAACATTAAAAAAAGAAAAAAAACAAATAAAAAGATAGCCATGCCATTCATTCATTCACCATGACTAATTTCTGTGCCATTTAATCCCTTTTTTCTTGAGATAAGAAGCAAAAATCTTCCGATCGAATGGGTTGGAAGAGCAGAATTTTGGTTCCGCCTGTGATCGTTTGATGCATGTCACTGATTTTCGACACGTGTCGTTTGGTGTTTAATTAAAATAAAAGGTACGGTGGGTGGTTCGGTTTATTTGGATTCTTCTGGTGTTGATGGGTGTACGTGGGTGTCGAATTTATTGTATCTGGACCGTCGTTCTGACCGTTGATCCGGGAGTCGCGTCCTAAGAGATCATGATTTTGGATAAGGAAGATGTAGCTTTCAGTTTCAGTTCCTGTCTGAGAGTGAGGGGAAGTAATTTTCATCATGGGCCTGTCTAAAGTGGGCCAAATTGGCCTGCTGTTGTTAGCGGTAACAACTGTTATAAACTCTTCTCGAACGCCATCAAAGACCAGTAACTCAACCGATGCGTCCATTTTTTTTTTTTTTTAATAAATCTTGAGTTCGCGTATCTCTACAAAAATAAAAAAATAAAAAAATAAAAATTCTCAGACACTGACCTTTTCCATTTCCAAAAAGTTTTCGTTGATAATTTCTTATATTTTTAATATTTATATGGTTTTAATATTTAATAAATTATTTATTTATTTATTTCTAATTTTTATTTTTATATATTTTTTATAATTAATAATTACATATTTAATTATTTTAGATTCTTATTACAAAATATTATTTTGTTATTTTTATAAAATAATTGATATTTATATAAAAATTTTTATATTTTTATATCTATGTATTTTTGTACTTTTGTATTTTTATAAAATATCATGGAATGTTTTTGTTTCCTTTTGTTTTTTGGATGGGTTGGACGCCGGATGGACATGACCGAGGCCCTGTTGGGCCGGTCAAACGGCCTCGGCCATGTAAACCATTGGGTCTAGATGGGCCCAACGTCCTTTTTATGACTGGCCCAAATCGAGCCTCTCCCAACCCATCCTTCGCCTATCCTTACCATACGGTAGAGAGCTTGTGCGTGGGAAATTGACTTGATCTTCGGGTTGCACTGGGGTCTGCTAGGTTTGGAAACTCTTTCCTTTATCTCTCTTGTTGGCCCTTCCATCCAATCTTAGCATAGTCAGGATTGGAAGGTGTCACGTTGTGGTGCCCTTGGGCTAATTCGTGGATTGGATTTGAGGGTTGCCCTTCATTATTGCTCACAAACCCAGATGACATTTGATCCCATTTTGTCTAGTAGTTTCTCGAAAACTAGAAACTTTACTTTTTAAATTGGTCAGCATATTTCGTTTTCCGTTTGATGAAAATTTATAATAATAAATTTTGGTTTTCTTAATTGGAATGGTGGTGGTGGTGGGGGAACAGATCATTTGGAGTGAAAGATGAGATCTTCTGCCTGTTTGAGGGGGCACTCGATAACTTGGGGATCCTAAGGCAACAATATGGTCTAGCCAAGTCTGCTAATGAGGTGTTGCTGGTAATTGAAGCTTACAAAGCACTTCGTGATCGTGCTCCATATCCTCCAAGCCATATGGTTGCTCACCTGGAGGGAAATTTTTCCTTTGTGGTTTTTGACAAGTCTACGTCAACTTTGTTTGTGGCCTCTGTGAGTACATTCTCTAGTTACTGAGGGTTGTTATTTAAGGGAATGCACTAATTTTGCTACGTGTGTGTGATAGGATGAAACTGGGAAGGTTCCACTGTCCTGGGGTATCACTGCTGATGGATATGTGGCCTTTGCCAATGATGCAGACTTGCTAAAAGGAGCTTGTGGCAAGTCCTTGGCTTCTTTTCCTCAGGGTAATCAAAATTAGTTTCTTTTAATATGCCCGCGCTTAACTTTGTGACAAGTATCATTTTTTTTCCCAATCTTTTTATCTCTTTTACTTTCTTATCTAGTTTGATGTTTGGGAATGGTGTACAGGATGCTTCTTCTCAACTGCTGTGGGTGAGATAAGAAGCTATGAAAACCCCAAGAACAAGATCACTGCAGTGCCGGCTTCAGAAGAAGAGATATGGGGAGCAACATTCAAGGTAAACCATAGGAGAGAATCACTGAAATCATGATGGCCTTGCATTGTGAATATAGTCTTTTCAAAAAGAGAACAACTACTATTTGCCTTGGCTTTGGTTTCCAAATTAACGTGTTGAAATTGTATATCAGGTGGAAGGACCAGCAGTTCTTGCATCGCTGCAGTAATCTTCTCCAAACGGCATGAGAAAGAGAGAGAGGTGTATGAGCCAGAGAAGAAAGAAAAAAAGAAATGAAAGGTAGCATATTTAGTTACCATATGTACATATTGAAAGTAATCTGTATCATGTGAATAAAGAGAGAGAGTATCAAAGAGAGTCCGAGCTACTAGCTAGCTTAAGCTTCAAACTGTTCTTGTGAATGCATCCTTAGCTAGTTTAATCTATAAAGCTTATTCAACTCTTTGCCTTCATTTTAACCAAAGCTTGTTCTATGCTTGACTCGGTTTCAAAAACTTAGTTTCAAGTTGTATTGATTATGATCTCAAATTCCCTGATTATTTATGATATCAAAGGGAATAATATTGTTTTTCAAAACATATCAAATCTTAAAAAAAAAAAAAAACCACAAAATGAGGAGAAAAAGTACCCAAAATAAGAAAATATTTAAGAATACAATAATAATTTTTAAAAATCGTCTCATACGTCAATATCAAACTATAATTTCAAAATTCCAATGTTATCAAAATTGTGGTTTTATAGTTTATTAGAAAGAGGGTTGCAAACTTCTATTTCAACATGCGCTTAAGAAAAGAAAAAAAAAATGAAAAAAGAAAACAAAAATCTATAAGAATACAAGAGTTATCTATTAGTATTGTTCATTTTAAATTAGTGATATTATTATTATATGCTTGACTCGGTTCTCCGCCGCCAAATTTCAAGCCGCGACAACTCCGGGCCCCGTCCCCCCCTGCTGCCCACGATAACCCATCATTTTTTTCTCCCTCTCTATCCCTTCCATCTCTCTCACTTCCTCCCTCGTGCGGTGGTCGCGGAAAACCCCTTCCTCTCTCCAAATCTAGGCCAAAATTCTTAAATTCCTCCTTCCATTCTTCAACCCACGACCACCCACCTCCTCTACCATCATTTTCGATCCCCAAGAATGCCTAATCCACCCTTAAACCCCCCTCCCGGGGATGAAAGTAAGGATTTTGCCCTTCCCTTTGGCCGCAAATAGTTATTTTTCTTCCTTTTTTTGGTTGAATCGGTGAGTCCAGGTGAGTTTTTAGGTGATTTCCAAATTTCATCTTTCAATTAGTCTGGGGTTTTGAAGAGGGCAAGGGGTATTTGAAGAAGGGAGAGAGAAATAAATAAATTTTAATAAAATATATATGAGTTGGGGTTTATATTTAATGTTTTCAATTAGATGGAAAGATTTGGAAAGGGAAAAAAAGGTTTAGAGGGGAAGTTATGATATTTTTTTTTTTAAGAATTCTAATATATGGGAAAAAAAAGAAGAAATGAGAGATTAGGAGAGATTTTAATTTTAATTTTAATTTTTAAAAATAAATAGAAAAAAGTAAAAGAAAATATTAAAATTAAAATATTTTTATATTTTAAAAATATCCTTTAAATAAAAATTTTTATTTTTAATGAATCTTTTTTTTTCTTTTTATCTTCTTTTCTTTATTTATTTTTTTTACACTCAAATATATCATAAACGCGTTCTCCGTCTCTCGTTTTTACCCTTAACGGTGCAGATAAAAGAGAGGGCGAGCGATAGAACCGGAAAAACTTCTTGACCTCAAACAATTTAAAAAAAATAAAAATAAAAATTGATCATTTAAAGTAGTGATATTATTTTATATATATATATATATATATATATATATATATATATTTATAGAGACCAACCAAGGGTTGTGGGGCTTAAGGAAGGGTAGGCACCAACTAGGATTAGAAGGCATTAAATATTATACGTCTCTCTAATTGATATCTTTTTTTCCCCCAATTAAATAGGGTTTCAATCAACATAGGAGTTGGGTACTTCACGTCAATTACACTACGTAGACCTTAAATACTTTCAACAATTCTAAAAACACATAATTTTATAATTTCATTCATCTAAACTAGGGAGTTTAATTTGAAACTACTAATAATAATTTATCTAATAAATATGTAAATTTTTAAAATTATTTCTTCATATATTCCTTTTCAACTCAATCCACAAACGATCCCATAACTCGTTCTCAAATGACCACTCGAGAGTTTAATATTTAACAAAAAACACAGAGATTAATCCAGACAAGCTCACACTCATGCTCAGGTCGGCAAGTCCCCTCCAGTAGACAGCAGTCATTCGGCAGAATCGGAGAGAAGAGGGATGCGAGAGAAGACAGAAAGAGAGGGGGGGAGGGAGGGAGGGAGGGAGTTGCCAATTTTCAGATTAGGATCTCACTTTTGCCATTGCAATATGGTTGTTCTCGTGATTAATAGAGAAACAAATCGCCGGCAGAGGAGGGCAATAGCGCCCGGAAAAAAGGGCAAACACTTAGAAAATTCTGGCACCGGCGAGTTAATTTTCGTGGCAACTCAAGCATTCTACCTCATTCAATTACAGCTATTTGCTCCTCCTCCTCCTCCTTAATTGAACATAAATTAGAAAATATCAAAACATGCAACTGAAACAACATATGACACGAACCTCATCACTTCGAGGAAAATCAAAGTCTGACGATGTTAACTCAAACTCAAAACCCCAAATCATGGAGATGGAAGAAGAAGAAATCATTGATCAAATATATACGTATAAAAAAAAAAATCCCTCAGAAATTTTGATTTCGTAATCATAAAACGCAGAACAGCAATGATAGTCTGCTCTCATACGGCACTTGCAATCATCAATTTCATCATCATTGGGATTTCCTTCCTCAAGTATTTAATTTGTTTAAAAAAAAAAGGGGAGAAAAGAGAGAAACAAATAACAAACCCTAAGCCCCAAAGCAAAAAAATCACGCATCGCTTCCTTTATATACCAAAAAGAGTAACCCTAACCCTAGATTTAGGTGGGTCCACAGGACACGTGTTCATGATCGGCAAGCAAGTGAAAGGTCAACATGTGAGATGACCTATTGACCATGGTATACATATCGAAAGATCGATATCCCATCGAAGCAATTTACAATTTACAATTTACTTGGTCGGTAAGAAAGAGAAAGAGAGATGGCGAGGTCGGAGAAAGCGAGGTCGTTGAAGTCGGCCGCTGTGGTGTTCGGAGCGCTAGCGTTCGGATGGCTGGCTATAGAGATGGCACTGAAGCCGATTCTCGACAAGGCTCGAGCCTCCATGGAAAAGTCCGACCCGACTCGTGACCCGGACGATGTCGACGATGCTTCTAATTCCGATTCCAGAGTTGAGCAGAGGTCGCCGGCCGATGAAAATGCGTATGCCTAAGTTAATTTAAGATTTTATTAAGAAATGAAAAATGGTGGGAGTGGGACTTCTCTGTGTTTCTCGTTGCGATTAGAGACATGTATTTTAATTAGATTATGATCTTTATGAAAGGAGTCGAGATGGATCGGAGTGAAATTGAAGTATGGTTTTATGGGGTTTTTGAAAATGATGTTACAGTGTACTTCTTTCTCAAACTCCAATGTAGTTTCCCAATTTCATTCCCATTAAAACATTGCTTTCTCTTCCCTTGCCCTTTATTTTTTCTCCCCTTCATTGTCTTTTTTTTATTTTCCTTTTGATCATGATGTGATATCTGCTTGTTCGATGATGATAAAGAATGTTTTTTTTTTTTTTAGATATAAGAAACATTATTCCAATAATATTTTCCTATCCATGTACATCGGTGCAACTTTTTCCTCCATAACTTTTATTCTTGTTTAATGGAACAAAGGGATAAATTTAGTGTTGGTAGTCCGGTTGGTATAATGAAATTGAGTGATAAATATTTTAATTAAGTTTTAAATTTAAAATTAAATAATAAAAAAATTATATTTTTATAGACACTCAAAATAAATTAATCAAAAATATCTTGGGATCCCAACAATACAATTCACAATATTTGGAAAAACATGTGAAACTCAACAATACCATTCACAATATTTGGAAAAACATGTAAAATTCAATGATTCATCCTAAACTATAAATTTTATAAGACATGCTCTAATGATCAAAAACCATTTAGGACCATAGACTCATGAGCGGTGATAATCTGATAATTTATTGGTTGTACTAAATTCTTGTTAATTAAAACTCTTAATTTGGTTTTAGATATTAAAAAATGATTTATTCGATACATAAAATGATCTATAATTTAGTATCAGAGAGAATGAATATATATGTGATAGTTTTTTTTAATATTTTATAGAGAGACTATTTAAAAAAAAAAAAAAAAGCGAGAGAGAGATGCGCAAGACTTCCACTCAACGATAACTAAAAATTAAAAAAAAAAAAAAGAAATAAGATTTCTTTTGTTTTATTTTATTTTAAGTAAAAAGATCCAAGCGAGAGCACTAATTACGCACTTTTTCTGTGCTGTTATTACAAATATCAATCAATTTTCATTTTCAGTCATCCAGATCTTCCGGACGATAGCGTCTTAGTCGTCCCGCCAGTCGAATATGATACATCAAGTAAAGGTAACCGCCCCGATAGGGCATTCAACCGTCGGCCCTTCAAGCGAACAAGTTTTGAAGACCCTCCAACAGCCGAACGACCGATGATAGACAACGGTTAAGGAAATATCAAAGTATCCTAATGACTCGTACCTCATATTTGAGAGCAGCCTCATTACGACCTTTCGGTTAAAGAAAGGATTCCACCAGAAAACAAAAGTTTTCCAAATGATAAGAATCACAATCAATTTGAAATATTGAATCTCTGAAATTTTCGAATCGACTCGATAAGAAAAGTAGGGTTGAAACACTTCATCGACGCATGACTCTTACAGGTTGAACATATCTAAAAACCTTATAAATCAAGTACGCTCTCTTGTTCTCATATATATTGGGTATTCTAATCATAAGGAATCACTCCCTTGAACTCTGAGTCTGTTTCTTTCCTTTAAAAACCGCTTTTTCTGACTTAAGCGTTGGAATCTCCCCGCCGGAATACCTTTCGACGGTCTTTTGCAAGTATTACATCCCTTTGACTGCAACTATTTGAGTCTACAAAGAGTCGGTATCTGTGGAGTTATAACCCACCTCTAATAGATTAGCGCCGTCCGTGGGAACAGATTAGAGCAACTTCTGTTATTTTGACAACTATACTTCTGAGAACCAGAGTATTTTCGAAAGCCGTTCCTATTGTAGAAGGGCGCACTGCAACACTTTCTGAGGTCGCCCTTTCTGTAACGCCCGATCACCCTGTTCGGGATCATGCAGCCTCTCCTTGCCCGTCTCATCAGGAATAGGCCCTGCAGTCCACGGTCCCCCGACCAGCCGATTGCGACCCCTGCTCAGGAACGAATCAACCACCCCCAAATGGAGAGGCTGGAGTCAAAGATTCAAGACATGAGAAAACAATTGAAGGGTCTTAACCGCGCCCTTAGGCCTAAGTGCCAATTCTCTGTCGGGGGATCTAGGCATCCCCAACGACCACCGTCGTCCCCACACCATAAAGTGTCAGAAAACTCTAAATTAGTCCCCTACGATCTTCGAAAGCAAGTTGAGCAACTTGTAACTGACGAATTCAGGCGGGTCAACGCCCAAGAAGACCAAACCTCCTCTTACTTTCATGCTTCACCTTTTGATCCCAAAATTTCTTCAGAACTTATGCTCCGCAACGTGCTCTTACCCCCATGGAAAGATACAATGGGACAACGGACACCCAAGATCATGTGGCCCATGTCATAACCGTGATGATTTCCAGAAACATGTTCGACGCGGCCATGTATAAACATTTCCCCACCACTTTTTCGAAAAACGCACTTATTTGGTTCAATTCTCTCTCATTATTGAGTATAAAAACTTTCTCCCAGTTATGAGAACAGTTCAAGTCACATTTCGTAATAAGCAGATGAGTCAAGAGGAAATCCACCTCACTGTTGTCATTGCACCAGAAGGAAAAAGAGTCCCTAAGAGACTTCCTGGAAAGATTCAAAGTAGAAATGATAAGGGTTCTATTTTTAAACCATTCGATCGCGCTGGCTGCGCTATTGATAGGATTACGGCCTTCCGGCATGAAAGTGTCAAACACGAAACAACCTCCTGCTACTATTCAAAAATTTTATTCCCGAGTCGAGAAATATATTGCTGCTGAGAAAGTTGAGGCGTTCGACCACATGAGGGATCAATTCGTTCGAAAAGAACGCAACTGATCACCTAGAAGGTCTCCTCCAAGGAAGAGCTAAACAAATCCACCTCCTTCGTGGAGGTATAACCACTACACCCCATTGAACGAGACCCTTGGCCAGGTCTTAACTTTAATCAAAGACAAACCGTACATACGATGGCCCCCATGGTCGACTGAGAACGACTCCAACAAGGACAGAATGAAATACTACCACTTCAACCGTGATTATGGTCATACGACAGATGATTGCAAGAAGTTGAAAGATGAACTAGAATTCCTGGTGCGCGATGGGAGGCTACAAGAGTTCGTCATTATAAGGGAAGGGGATTCCCCCGTTGATCACCGGCGTGAACCGCAGCAACGTGATCGAGTGGAGGACCGACAAGCCGCTCAGCCTCCGGCCGACAGGAGAAAGGGAGTAATACTCCAAATTCAGGACAGACCAGTTCTTCAGAAGCTTTCTCGTCCTTCCAATAGTCTATCAAAAATTGAAGCAAAACACCTAAACATGCCAATCTTCTATTTCCCAAATGCGCTTCCTTCTGCACCACAAGAAATCCTAACTGCAAGTGCCAAGAAACGACAAGGGGGAACGAGGCCTGTTATTGGCTTCACGGACGAAGATCTAGTCGAGGTGGACTCAAGCCGGCACGACCCCCTCGTGATAACCACCAGGATTGGGCAATATGAAGTTAGAAGTTTCTTTATCGATCAAGGGAAATGTTATAATCTCCTATACCGGGACACTTTCAAACAAATGGGGTTCACTTTTGTCCATCTCCAGCCCCACACGGGCCGAGTCAAAGAGTTTTCAGGCGAATGGATATACGCCAAGGGTATTATCTCACTTCCGGTTACCCTCAGAGCGCCCCCTAATCATGCGACGGTTTTTGTTGTATTCAATGTGGTGGATTTTCCTTCGATTTACAATGTCATCCTGGTCAGACCGTGTCTAAACGCCCTAAAAAGGCTTGCCCAACACTAAGCACATGAAACTCAAGTTCAGAACGCCGCTAGGGATCGGAACATTGTCATGCGATCAGGAGCCTTCGACTTCTGCTCCTAAGTGATCATCAGGCTCTACTGTCAGTGTTTTTCCTTCCGGATAACGGGGGTTTTTTTCGAATTATTGAAACAATCGACTTAATGAATTTTTTGCAAGCACGCGCCCAGTTCTTATCGTTCGTACTCGTCGTCAATAAGGGATGAAACTCTTCGGACGGGTGGACGCGGCCCCTTTATTTAAAAATTTCCTATCGTTCAGGGGGTTTAAATCGCTCAGTTCCTATCATTTGTACGCATCGTCAACGAGGGATGGAACTCTCCGAACGGGTGGACGCGACCCCTTTATCTAAAATTTTCTTATCGCTTGAAGGGTCTAATTCACCCGACTCCTATCATTCGTACGCGTCATCAATAAGGGATGCAACTCTCCAGACGGGTGGACGCGACCCCTTTATCTAAAAACTTCCTATCGCTCGGAAAGTCTAAGTCGTCCAGCTCCTATCGTTTGTATGCGTCGTCAATAAGGGATGAAACTTCCCGAACGGGTGGACGTGACCCATTTATTTAAAAAATTTCCTATTGCTTGGAGGGTCTAAATCGCCCAACTCCTATCGTTCGTACGCATCGTCAATTATGGATGGAACTCCGCAGACGGGTGGACGCGACCCCTTTATCTAAAGACTTCTTATCACTCGGAGGGCCTAAGTCGCCCAACTCCTATCGTTCGTACGCGTTATCAATAAGAGATGGAACTCTTTGGAAGGTCTAAATCGTCGAACTCCTATCGTTCGTATGCGACGTCAATAAGGGATGAAACTCTCCGAACGGGTATACGCGGTCCCTTTAGACTTCCTATCATTCGGAAGGTTTAAGTCGTCCAACTCCTATCGTTCGTACTCGTCATCAATAAGGGATAGAATTTTCCGGATGGGCAGACGCGGCCCCTTTATCTAAAGATTTCATGTCGCTCGTAGTGTTTAAGTCTCCAAAATACTACTGATCGCAGATGCTATCAATGAGGGGTGGAACTTCCCGGGCAAGCGGACGCAGCCCTTCCATCTAAAAGCTTCTTACTTAGCGGGGGACCTAACTCACCCTGATTCTGTTGGGTTGACACAACAAGGATTATAACTAAAACTAACAAGATGACCTCTATCAATAAAAAAAACAAAAGTTTCTCATTGAGTAGGCAAAAGTCACTGGGTATAAAATTTTAAACAGGAGTTATACGGCCAGATTCTGAGTATTTGCTACTCCTTCGACCGGAGGCAGAGTATTGCCTAGACCCATACAGCGGATTATCTTTTCGGTACACTTTAATCGCTCAGTCAATTTGCGCTGAAAGTCTTTGAAGATCATTGCATCCTTCGCACGAGATTTCTCAAACTCAGCTATTCTGCATTCCACAATTCGAAGAGATTCCTCTCGAACCTGGGCCAACTTCTCAATTGATTGAAAACGTGTCTCACGCACTGTGGCTTCCGATTTCAACCTTTCACATTGCCCTTGACATTGGTTCAACTCTGATCGAAATCGTCTCAGCTCTTCCTCCTTCTAATTGAGCAACGTACTAGACGTGCTCTCGATCTTTGCGGCCTTTTTCTCCCGAACAGGAATCTCCTCCTGTGCTTGAGCCAAACGGGTTAACTCAGAAAGACGCCCTTCTAAATGACGTATCACTTGTTTCTCCTACTGTTCTTGAAATTCGGCCAGAGCCATAGTCTAAAAGGAAAATCGGGTTAACAGAGGCAAAAATGAGAAAAAACCCAACAAGTATAGAGAATGTGATACCATTAAGCCTAATGACTTAAAAGCCCTGCCGACTTGCTCGTAAGACATCTTGTGGTAGTCGAGCTGGCACTGATAGAAGTCAAACCGGTTGGTGATGCTATCTACCTCCGCCAGGTCTATGTAACTATACTGCATATCCCCAACACAAACGGCGATGGTTCCACATTCTTTTGATCCCTTTTTACCATCAAAAGACAGAATAGGGATGGCAGGTGGAGAAGTCGCCCCTTCAAAAACTTGCGCTTTCCCTTACGCGCAGGCTAAACTGGAACAGCGGAAGAGGGTCCTGCCATCTTGCCTCTCGCGACCCTAGAAACATTCGCTCTCGTTGTGACACCAGATGAAGGATCATCTCCCGATCCTCCTAATTTGTCCGCACCAGCACTCATCGTCCAAAACGGTAGTCTCCCTTGGTGTAACTACTGTTGGGGCCAAACGATTAGGCAAAATCACCAATGCAGACGAATGAGAAGAAATTGCCCTCCTCTTCACCAAAGGAGGCGGCGACTCTAGAAAGGCCTCAGACGCCCCGATAGAAGACCTAGGAGGGCCTTAGATACACCGATTCCTCCTAAAAGGACCTTTTCACACCTGGTCGAACCAATTTATCAATAGTAACATTCTCTTATACAATGTCGTTAAGAGAATCCATTTTCCACCCCTCCTATAGAAGGGGCCTGCCAATTTTTCTCTTCTCCCCAATCAATAGGCCGGCTAAGGACGACACCTGATTATCCAGTAAGGATTCGACCCATATGTTTCGACCATTAGACTTGCAGTAACCACCGACCGATCGAATGAAACAACCATGCTTTGATGCGGCGGGGAGCTTCAGCCCCAAAGAAGGCACCTCATTGATTTCGGGTAGTATCGGCATATATCTCTATTCGAGAACTCAACATTAAAGAAATTCTACGTCTAATTCTTGTCGATGGATTCCTTATAGCATAACCTCCTGTTGGATTCAAATCGGGTCTGTAACTTATATCAGTCCCTGTCGAACCACTAGTTCCACATATCATCAAAATGAAGATGGATGATAAGATGTCAAAATCAAAGTGAAAATGACAAAATCCTAACAGGGAAGCTATCGTAATTACCAGACGCCAGGCACTTGGGATCAAAAATGTCAAAAATATATTCCAATGGTATAGCACCTCCGCGAAAGGACTAGTGTACGGGACTTTTAGTCCATACTTGACCGATTATAGGTACATCGGTACACAACCCTCTGGCGCCGTATTAGCTATATCAACCTCCATTGCAGACACCGGGGTATAATCATCTTCCAACAGCATCTCCGTTTGCACCTCTTGGAGCTTCTTCAAGGACATAGTACTCATAATATCACTAATGCCCAGAAAAGTCTGAGAAGTGGACGTTTTCACCATTATTTTTGGAAATGATTTCTCTGATGGGTTTTAAAGGGGATCAGAAAAGCGACGAGAAAGAAAGCTGGGGTATGATACCCTCTGATAAGTGTAAACCCTTATGAAGAGTACAGAAGATGATTCGTGAAAATCGAAACGACATGAGTCACATTAAAAAGTTTCGCACCTTTTTCGACAATCATTACTCATGGCGCCTCTTTGTCAAAAAGGCCATGAGTCGATGGCAAATGATGGGACATGATCCTAGGTCCAGCTGGAGAGGTCAGCTCTTGAAAAGCCCACAAAGGACGGCTACCGATTGATGTTTGAATATGATTATCTACCGAAAGGTCTCAGTCACCCAGATCTCCTGAACAATAAGGTCTCAGTTGCCCCGCCAACCGAACATGATTCATCAAGTAAAGGTAACCGCCCCGATAGGGCACTCAACCGTTGGCCCTTCAAGCGAACGAGTTCTGAAAACCCTCCATCGACCGAACGACCGGTGATAGACAACGGCTCTAACGATTTTAAGGGAAGATCAAAGTATCCTAATGACTCATACCTCCTATTTGAGAGTAGTATCATTAGGACCTTTCGGTTAAGGAAAGATCCCACCATAAAATAAAAGTTTTCCAAAGGATGAGAATCACAATCAATTCGAAATATTGAATTCCCGAGATTTCTGGATCTGCTCGATAAGGAAAGTAAGGGTTGAAGCACTTCAGCGGCGCACGATTCTCACAGGTAAAAGATATCTAAAAACCCTATAAGTCAGGTACGTTCTCTGGTTCTCACACATCGGGTACTCTAATCATAGGGAATCACTCCCTTGAGCTCTGAATCTGTTTTTTTCATTCGAAAACCGCTCTTTCTGACTTGAGTGTAGGAGTCTCCCCGCCGATTTTTTATAGGTATTACATCATTTTGACGGCAATCCTTCGAGTCTATAAGGAGCCGGTATCTGTGGAGCCATAATCCATCTTTAACATATCCGATCCTAAATCTTCTTAACTCTAATATTCATATCAGAACCTAACTTAGCTCGAGTTAAATAATAAAAACCATATCCGACTTTATAAATTTTTTTAAAAATTTGATTCGATCCGATTCGATATATTATATATCATTAAAAAATGATCCAATCTAATCATAAATAAACTTATATCTGATACATACCTGACCTGTGAAAGAAAAACATAATAATGAATAAAACTGTATAGAAAAGGAAAATTAAGAAACAAAATCCATTTTTAAAATATTAAAATAAAATTTATTTAATAATAAACCCTACAAACCCTTTTTTATTTAATATTATAATATTAAAATAAAATTTTATTTTATTATAAATTGTTATCGATTTAATTAGGATGGATTATTTATAATCTAAATTTCTATCTAAATTGATTTAATTATTTTAATATTAAAATTTAACCTTAACTCGACTTAAAAGAAAAGAAAAAAAAAATGATTGGACGGATCGAATTTTTAAGATGTCCCTTGAATCGATTTGAATCGGATATTGCTATCCTTTAACTTGGAAGTAGTTTAATTTAATCAAATAATTAATTTAATAAATCAGGATTTCAGATAAGTCGCGGCGAAAACCATGCAAGCTGGAGTGGACCATACGGTACAAGGGGCCGACCATCTGAAAGTAGAAGTACATAAAACATGAACAAAAGAACAAAAGAAGGGCTAAGATCACACCTCCAAACTTTTCAAGCGTGCATCCAGAGACATCATCCAAATACAGGAATACCATTTAATCCATCAATTGATCATCTCCTTCGACATATTACACACTACAACATATATCCTGCGATTCATTCACATCCAATCTCTCTCCCAATTTCCAATTTCGGGGGAACAACAATGTATTAATTCTCGCTTGTCTTGTTATTGGAGGAATTCTGGTTAGTGGGTTTCTTTCTTTCTTTTGAATTCATCAATGTTTTTTTCGTTTTATACTGGAATTAGATTATTACGTTTTTTTCCTCATCTGGCTGTGGAGTGATTCTGCTTGATTGTTTTTGATTTGTCCGTGGTTTCTTGATCTGGGTGTTTTCTCGCTAATTTGATTCCTTTTGTTGTCTTTCTGCGAAGCAATAATATAGTTATTAATTTAGTTTAAATGGAATTAATCAGATTCAATTTTGTACCTCAAAATTGAAGAATCTCTTTGTATATTGGATCAGAATTTTTGAATGGAACCTGAATTGGTTTTTGGTTCTTTGTCTTTTGCTTTTGGGAAATCAACTTACTGTATCATGATCATAAGACGCATGACGGGAAAATGGCTAAATTGTCTAATAGGAGTTACTAAGGAGGAATTGAAATGTGCTGTAACCACAAAATCTGCAGGACTTTTGATCTTTGGGGTGGATAATGGAGTCGGCTATTAATCCAATGAGTACTAATCTGTAGAGAGGTTTTTCTCTATAGGTCATCATTGGCTAATTATACCTATCTCAGACCAATTTGTGAGTTCAAGATGCCAATGAAATTGGTAGATGGATGATAAAGGGACTGGGGTATCCGGGGGATTGAGTGAGAAGTGGCCACAGCGGGAGAGAGAGAGAGAGAGAAGAGAGAGTAGAGAGCACAGGACATCAATGGACAAGGATCTAAAGGAGTGAAGAATGACGGGGTGAGGTTAAGACACAAGTATATGCAAGTTAAGGGATTTGCCCTATACCTGAGGCTAAGCTTGATCTGCAAGAAGAGAACATGAAGATAATGGAGAGGGCACATCCTAAATAGGATTTGTATGTAGCTAATTGATTGCTAGGTTGAGACACAAGCATATGCAAGTTGAGGGATTTGCCCTATACTTGATGCCAAGCTTGATCTGCAAGAGGAGAACATGAAGGTTATGAAGAGGGTACATCCTAAATAGGATTTTTAGGGTTGCTAGAATGCAAAGTGATTATTAAGTGAATGGAATGTATAATCTCAATAGTACTGGGGTAAGATGCCTTTGATCGACCCATCCAAGTGATAATCGATGTACTTCCCATGGGACATTTTGGTCTTTGAGATTAATAGGGTCTTTTTATCTGGTAAGCTCAGGTTTGGGGAGTTCAAGGATAGTTTGATGATGTGTCAATAGTGGACACCTATCCATGTCTTATAGGTCCGTGTCCATGTTCTAATTTACTTGTTGATACTTACTATAGAGCAATCTTCACTAAGCATGAAAGCCCATAATCCTAGAAATGGGATTATGATAGTCTAGTCAACCCAATTGCATTTGTTTCTGTTTTAAGCTTGACGTACTGTTGACAAGGTATGGTTTCCAAACAGAACTGTGGTTTATTGAGGTAATATGCTTTATTTCCTAACTTGATTAATTTCTCTAACAAATGGGACTCTGATAATACAAAATTTCAGATTTTTGAATTACTCTTATATTGTACGTCCAACCGGAATGCTGCCAAGACAGCATTTGATGGTAGTTGGAATAGACTTTCACCTGCATACTGTTGGCAACTGCAGTGAGCTTGCGTGAGTCGAACTTGTACTTGTAGGTCTTGGAGAAACTTAAGGCAAATTGATGGCTTGAAATTTTTATCAAGTTGCAAGAGTAAGATTGGTGAAATTTTGCCACTGACTGCAGAATTAGGTCATGGCTGTAGGTCTTGGTTGTAGATTTGTAAAAGAGAGAATAAATGCTCACTCTGGACTGTGTAAGTGTGAATCCATAGGAAGGAGGATAAAATATCCAAGTCAATCTGGGGACAGAGATGCAGCCAGCCTGCTATGCTGTAATTGTGGCAAAATGGTCATTTTCTAACTGCATTGTGAATTTGAAAACCAAGTTATACCAATCTGGCCAACACTGATGGCCAACGCTGATGAAATATATAGAGCTATTTTGGCTCCCTTTATTATATGCAAGCCTTTTGCATGGTTTAAATTTTAATATTATTACTTAAATTTTGAGGAAGTTCTGAGTATGATAATAAGTTACAAAGTGCTTTCCCATACAATACAAGAAACCAAAATATGTGAAGCTATTCAACAGGAAGTGCATGCAATTTGTCTTTGTAAGTTACTTGCCTTCAACATTACTAGGGGTGTTATGCGCTTTCTTATTGCTTGATTTCTTTGCAATTAAATATGTCCTAAAAATGGGAGTATGATACCCTCTCAAATTCATTTTTCCATTTCGCTTTGTCTCCTCAATCAATCCAAAGAAAGGATTGGTTTGATTAAATCGTTATTAGTTTCTCCTACCATGTCTGGAGGAATTCACCTGCAGAGTCTTTCCTGCAAACCACTCCTGAAACAGTTATAGTAGATTATAGTGCTGTTAGTCTCCCTGTGGTTTCCCTCTTTGAGCGATCCCCTTTGTCTTAAGGGTTTTGAGTTACATGTCTGGGCAGTTGAGGGTTTTGAGTTGATGGGAAACAATTATATTGGAATTGCACATAGTTTTGTACTGTTAGAATGATGGGAGGAGGCTCAATGCTATCAGAATTAACCACAAGGGCCCCTTTTTGGCACTTGTCTGTAAAGGGCATACCACAAGGAGTTTATCTGGACTTTTTCATTTTTGTTTGTGATGTTATTTTTAAATTCAATCACTTTACATTGGTTGGAAAATAAGATTTTTCGTAGTTTTGATTGTATATTATGCCCATTGTTGTCAACCATGTTATCATCAGAGCATTGTTTTATTTCTCAGGTTGAATTTGCTACTATGTTGTATCAAGTGAAACTAAATGGATATGATAATATGTCCTCACAAAAGATAAAAAAGAAGTAATGTATGGCATTTCCCTAAAACAGTTGTAATGAATTTGAATCTGATAATGAACCAAATCAACTGCCTATTCTTTTTTTTTTTTTTTTTCCTTTATTTAAGTCTTTATTGCCATGATAAAATTACGGTATAAGCATTGGACTGAAGGTGCAGGCTTTAAATAAGGTAGGAGTTTGCATTTCGACTTGGGTATGATTCTTGATCTTCAGTGAAGTCATCGATCTCACATAGGAAGGACAGCAAAGACTCTTTGATTTGAAAGTACCAGTTTTACTGACAGCATCTACCAAGAAAATTTTATTCATTGATCTGAGTAAAAAAGAATGTATAATGTATTACATTTGGCTTAAACCAGAAATGATTTTTTTGACTATGTTTGAGATTTGAATTATTATAACCTATATGTTTCCCTTTCTAGAGGATATCTGCACTTCGTGTATTGAGTATGTGGTTTTCTTCTTAGATGACGGAATAATATGGCAACGTTGATTTCACAAGGTGGTAGCATGGCATCATTGGGCAGTGACATTTTGTACGACATATTGAGGCGTCTGGATGGCCCAACTTTAGCCAGTGCAGCTTGTGCTTGTGCTGCATTCTGCTCTATTTCAAAAGATGAAAAATTGTGGGAAAGTGCATGTGCTTCTTTGTGGCCTTCAACTAACAGAGACGATGTTAAGAAATTAATTATGTCAATTGGTGGATTCAAGAAGTTTTACGCAGATTGCTTTCCACTTATCATCAACAAGGAAGTTCCTGAGTTTCAATGGGATGACTTTCTCGAGTACCCTGAGTGGACAGAGGCTGAATACTATGGTGATATGAACGAGTTTGAAAGCATATTGCCATCTGATTTTGTCTCTATTGTGGATATCAGGTATAAAGATAAAATTATATGCTCAAAGGTACTTTGGGGTATTCCTAATGCAAATGGAGTCAATGGTTGGTTTTACAATTGCCCATTTCGGCTTGATCTTCTCAACTATTCAGCCAGAGATGATGACCGTGAAAGTGAAGTTACTCTCTCAGTTTGTGATGGTCTTCCACAAATCACATCCATGGAAAGAGAGAGGAAAGATGGGAGGCTCTGGCAGGAGCTTTGTGATGGAACGCGGCTTAGCTGGATTGTTGTAAACCGTAAAATGCAGCAGGCAGTTAACCTTTCCAGCTGGAGCCCTCTTGGTGGGCAACGACATTGGCCAACAGACAAGGATTTCTTGATTCGCTTTGGATCCATTCTTCCTGCCAAAGAAATTCTTCCTTGTCAAGTGGTAGAATGCGTCCTGGTCATGAAGTTTAGAGTGGTTCATACCGAGGGAGAGGGTATTGAGACCACTCTTAAAGTAACAGAACTAAGCATGCAGCTAGAAGATATGGAAGGTGCCCATGTTAATGGACGAAACAGTTTGCTTGTCCTAAAGGAAGCCTTAAACTGTCGAAGGAGCAAAAATTACAGCGAAGTACTCGAGTCCTGCCACCAATACTCTAAAGTGCAGAGCGAATTAAAAGAGGAGAAGATGAGAAATGAAAACAGGATAGACAGACTCTGTGCTTGCATCTTTAGTGGTATTGCTGCATGTGTCATGTTATGGTACTACATTCTATGAAATAGAGGTGCCTTGTCTTTCTCTAACAATATTTTCTGAATATTCCCTCCTTTTCTTTAGATGTCTAAAATGTGTAATCACTGTTATTGTACAAATCAATTTTGCTTCAACTAATAAAAATCCCTAATCACCTTGCTAGTTTTGCCGCTACAAAGCTTTTTTGCATGACCTATTCTGCTAGACTAATAAACCAGTATCTGGTATTGCCTATGAGTTCCACAGTCCAATATGGATAAAGTTAAATATGTCAAGAAAGTATTATTTCCTTCATGATTTCCATCATTGCTAGATACTATTGTTGAGAGACTTCTGCTTGTTTCAACACAAATGCCTGCTGCTTCTGATATAACCCTTAGTGATGTCAGCGTTGTATTCTCTTCACGGATCTCTGAAATAACCTGTGAAAATCTGTGAATTTAGCATCATTTCATTAGGTTATAATAGCTCATTATATCACCATTTCTTTCATTGCCTTGGAGTGTGTGTGTGTGTTGTCCCCCCCCGGGGGAAGGGCTGGGACATTTAAGTTTCATTGGACATCCCACCAAACCTATAAATTTCGTAGCATTTCATCCTAGTATCGAAAACATTTGTTGCGATAATCACATGGGATAGCACACAGCATATTATAGGGGGTGGGGCTGGATGTTGTATGGCCGTTCATTGAGCCTTTACTCAAAAATTGACCTGGATTTCATAGAAGGGTTTGGATCATCAATGTTGTGACAGTGACGGGGTCCAACCCCAGCCAAATAAGCTATCTGTGTTTGTGAGGCTCACAGACTTTAGTGCTCATTGGAATGTTGCTTATATCAAGATAAGGTGCAAGTAGAATCTTGTTGGCATTGTCACAACTTCTCATCTTCTTGCAATTTACTTTGTTTTCTTGCACAACTTGCATGATCAGTACTTTATATAAGTGCATTCTTCGGAATCACTACATAGCCTTTCCTCTCATTATGTGGAGTAGGAAAATCTTCGAACATTTAATTTTGGAATATTTGGTTTCATTTACCTGTGATCTCGAGTTCAATTTCTTAAAGGTCGCGTGAAGTGGGATGTTTTAAAGAAGGTGACCTTTATGTTTCATTTGGGAGTATTGATATGAATTATTTTGCATGACGGGAAAATCTAGATCTTGTGGGGGAATCAATGGAGCCAGGAAGGTTGGTTGGTCTCACACTTCATTAGCATTGATGTTTGATGGAAATAGAGATACTATCATTAGATATATATGGGCCTACTTTGATCACAGAAAAGGCAATTCTTTGTTCCTTTTCATATTGTCAGGGCTACCTACTTAAATTCTCAGCCATGGATTCTTGGTTAGTGTGAGAGCAACTTCATCATGTTTGGCGTTTTATGCATTATATATATATATATATATATATCTATGTAATTCACATTCTAAGATCAAAGGTCTTCAGGTTTTCTGCAACCCAAAACTGCAACACCCTTTTTATTTGTTCACATTGCTACCCATTCTAGAGAAGGGGGTAGAGTCGGACTTGAAGAGGATGATGACTTCTTGTATGTCAGCTGTCTGAATCTTAAAATGGCCGATAAATAGTTTATTACAGGACTTCACACGTCTGTATCTCAACTTGTGGAGCCCATGAGCAGAAAAAAATCATAATTTGTTTTTTAGGGGTCTTACTCTTCCATTGCAAGCCATGGTGGACCACAGACAACTTGATTTTGCCGGTGATCGTTGCCACAGGTTTCAGGCCAACATAAGAATTAGAACCCTCATTTTCTCTATCAGCCATAACCAAAAATGGGTTGGAGCTATTTTCTATTTTTTTGAATTTGTGAATGCTTCCAAACTTTCTAGATTGAAATGGTCACGGGATTCCTTTTTGTTATGTAAGATTTTGTATTTATTTTATTTCTTCTTCTTCGTCCCGGTCCGTCACTTTGTGGGTCTGGGTGGGTGGGGACTATAAATGTTTGCAATGATTATTATGCTAGGGACTATGTTGGCTACCCTGAAATGCTCAACTTGCTTCTTCCCCACCGCGCCGGTCAAATCTGTTTGAGCAAAATCTCCAATATGTCCAGCTTTTGATTGCCACAGGAACGAATGGAGAAGGGGGAAGCTGCCATTTTAAAAAGGTTTTGAATTTTAAACATTATCCATTTCTTAAAAATTGTGATGTCTTAAATATGATTCTGATATAATACTAATTTATTTGTTAGTGAGAAGTACAGCGTTTGAAAATTACATTTGGTAATTTTTATTTTTTGGATATTTTGATATTTTTAATATTGGTTGTGGAAATAACTCTGTGAAAAGTCTTGAATTTGAATTCTTCCTCAATAGATCTAACATCATTGAATGCCGGGAAAGATTGAGCTGGAAAGGTCTCACTATGTCCATGGCCATTAAGATCTTTTCAGACAATCCTTTTTCTTTTTCTTTTTTTTTGGTTGGCCTCGAAGAATTTTGGAAATAGATCATCATATAATTGTTTTGGCTCTCTCTTAAATTCAACCTTCTCACTTTTTTGTCAAGGACCATCGGCACCCGCAACAATATATATATATATACTAGAGGTGTGAAAAATAAATCAAACTAATCTGACCAATAACTTATAAATGAAAAAATTATGTTAGGAGAGTTTTTCTTAAATTGGTCCTAATAACGTTCGAATCAGATTATTGAAAAAATAGTTCCGAATACTGATTGGTTTACAAAAAAAAAAAATTAATTGAGTCAATTAAATCAAATTAAACCGATAAATTCGATTTTGTTTAAAAAGATAAAAAATATAATTTGCTTTTGATTATTTATTAAAATTTTTATATTAATTTGATTTAAAATTTAAGAAAAATTTAAAATTAGTCAACCAAACAATAATGCAAAGGATTTATTCTCACTTAATGACTTTTTATATTACAAAGTGTAATTATTTTCCACTACCCATCTATTATAATTAGTTTCGGTCAACTCATTCATTCTAAAATAATTTAGTTTTTATTTTATTCTTTCTATCTATAATTACTCATCTAGGTATTTTTTACAATATTTTATGCATCATGATACGCTCATAACTAAATTTTTAATATTTTGAAAATTTTATTTTATTATCTCTAATGAAACTATTAAACTATTAATTATTAAAAGTTATAATAAAAAATATTTATAAAATATTTTAAATAAAAAACAAATAGACCAAACTGAAACAACCCATTCCTATTTAGTTTGGTTTTAGTTGGTTTCATCAATATATATATATATATATATATATATATATATATATATATATTGGTTTGATTTTAAATTTTAAAATACTAGGGTAAAAATATCTCAACTGATAAATATATTTTGTCCCTAAAATTCTTTTAACTGGGTGGAACTTCACCACACCACTGATCAGGGTCTTCGTGGTTCTTGAAGTTTTGTTACATCATATTCCACCCATGGAAAAGTTTAAACTTTTTCTAATAGTATTAATAATAATTACAATATTATTTTAATAAAAGAAATCACATAATTGGACTGAAATTTCGATGGGTATTTAGTGGACTTCAATTTTCTTAGTTTGTAGGTTGATAATGTCACTATGGATAATGGTCCATTATACATGGACAAGTGAAAATGAACCTAACAAAGTTCCTTTCCACCATGTCTAGTCCTCCAAAATGCCCTTATCCCATTTTAATACTGCCCCCCAAGACGAATCTGCCCCATCTCTTTCATAAATTTTGTCTTACTTTTTTCATTAATTGATTGGAAAATATTATGATGTGGGGTCCAGGGGTGAGTCTAGAAGTGATTATGCCTAATTTGAATTATTTATTTAATTGAGTCAACAAATGTGAATTTAAAAAATTAGAGTATCAAAATCAATAAACAGTTGATTTTGTTGATTTAGTAGGAAGAATATTAATATCTCTTAATTATTATCTTTGGTTTGAGTCATAAAAATAAAAAAAAAATTATATCCAAAGAGTTTTATCTTAATTTGAGTTTGATCGTAATTCAAATCAAATTAATTAAAATATAATTTCAGATATCGATAATTAAAAAAAAATTATAGCACGGAATAAAATGAAATCGTGAAAGAGAGAGAGAGGTGAGATACCACCTGAACCAAAAATAAAAAATACAAAATAAAAAATTGGGATGAAATGAAAGAGACAGGGTGGGTGTTTGTGTGATGAGCCACTTTTCTTTCATACCCTCCTCCCCCAGAGGGATCATTGGCCATTAGAATGGTAATGGAATGGAGTGTGGGAATGGAGATCGGACTTTTTCCATTGCATCTAATTTTTCAAATAAGGAGTGCTAAGGACTAAGTACTTTAATTTTTCAAATAAATATCTAATAAAACACCCTTCATTTTTTGTTTTCACTAAAGGGTTTGTTCTTTTTTCTTTTGATTTATTAAGAAATTTGTGAATTTAAAATTATACAATATATGTATTTCACATTCTAAGATCAAAGGTCTTCAGGTTTTCTGCAACCCAATACTGCTACACCCTTTTTATTTGTTCACATTGCTACCCATTCCAGAGAAGGGGGTGGGTGGAGTCGGACTTGACGAGGATCATGACTTATGTCAGCAGTCTGAATCTTAAAATCGCCGATAAATAGTTTATTATACGACTTCACACGTCTGCATCTCAACTTGTGGAGCCCACGAGCAGGAAAAAAAAAAAAATTCATAATCTGTGTTTTGAGTGGTCTTGCAAATGCAAGCCATGGGCTGGAGATGACTTGATTTTGCCCGTGTTCGTAGCCACAGGTTTCAAGCCAACATAAGAACTAGAACCTCATTTTCTCTATTAGCCATATCCAAAAATCGGTTGGAGCTATCTTTTTTTTTTTTTTTTGAATTTGTGAATGCTTCCAAATTTTAATGGGATTTTTGTTGCGTAAGATTTTGTATTTATTTTGTTTCTTCTTGTCCTCGTACTTGACTTTGTGGGTTTGGGAGGGTGGGGAGTATAAGGGTAAGTAGGACCGGTAATTGGATCAAGCTGGCTCGAGCTCAGCTCGAGTTCAGCCCGTTTTAAAGAGTTGAGCTTAGTTTATTTAGAGTTGAGTCAAGTTTGAACTTAATTTTTATGATCGATTTAATTACGGGTCGAGTTTGAACATAAGTAAGTTCGGTTCGATATAAGTTCGGCCCGTTTAACATTAAGTAGCATGTAATGTATGTATGTAGTGTTAGGTCAGTAGCTGTTTGTATTTGATTTTTTTATTTTTTGTCTCACTCAAGAAAGAAGTCTTAAAACCCAAATAGAGAGTCTCTATCATATCCTATCCCTAACCTAAATCGTGTCTTGTGTGCGTGCCCAACCCTCTGATACATTCCCAATTCAAGATCACATTTTGCATCTAAGAAACAAGAAGAGCTTGACGGCTCATCTATCACATGTCCCCAATTCGATACTAGATCTAAGGATTTCTCTGTGGATATAACTATCACCTCTACACAAAATCTCAAATTTAAACTTGTAATGATTTTTATGTAAATCTGAAGTTGCAATCAACAATTTTGAGCTTTTTTTAAAAAAAAAAAAATCTAAAACACATGTTTTCTCTATTGTTTTAACTAAGGTTAAATAAATTAGTTCTAGTGATCAACTATTTTTTCTTTATTTTTGGGAAAATCATTCAAAAACCAGTAAATGTTGTGGCTGTCCATCATACATTCAGGGTAGGGAACTGTTGTGCTGATTTTATGGTCACCTTAGGCCACTCTCATTCTCAAAAATTCAATGAGTTCAGGACTCTTCATCCTCTAACTGCTTTACTTCTACTTTTGAAGAATGATGCGAAGATAGCAAAGTTCTAAAATTGAGAAGAGTTTTTTCAGAATCAAATAAATTATAATTCAGTTGATTTTGTTTAAAAATATTTTGATTAATTTAAAATTATTAAAATTAAAAAATTGATTTTTTGTATATTTAAAAAAATTTGCAAGCAAAAAAAAAAATTGTTATTCGAGCTCGAGTCTGGTCCGAAATGGGCCTGAAACCCTATTAATTTTTCGAGCCGAGTTCGAGCCTAGATTTTTTTAACTTTCTCGAGCCGAGTTTGAGTTCAAACCTATAAAATTTTAAACGAGTCAAGCCCGAGCATTGCAAAGCTCGGCTCAGAAACCTCGATTGTCAGGCCTAAGATAAGTTTGGTTTGCGTGTGAGAGAGGAAAATGGAAATATTACTTTACTTGATGTAAATAAATGGATTTCTTTCATTTTTGTTTAATAAGGATGAGAGGGAAAGAAATAGATGATACCTTTTTTTTTTATTTGATTGGAATGAAAAATGAAAAAACATACCACCAATTTTATTATTATATTCTTATGAAATAATATTTTTAATATTTATCACCATATTTTTTATTTTTAATTTAAAATATTTTTCTAAAAATAGTTATTTAATATATTTTTTATTTTTATAAAGTATTTTTATTATTATTTTATATTAAATAAAATTAAAATATTAGTATAAAGAATATAAAAAAGTAAAATTAGAGAAAATAATTTTTTCAATAAATTTGATAAAAAAATTAAATTTTATTAATTTATATTAAATAAAATTAGAATAAAAGAAAAAATAATTTCATAAATATTAAAAAAGGATAATGATAAATTTGTGTAAAAGTTTTATTTCCTTTCATTTATATCGATCTTAGGACGAAAATAATTTTTGAAGAGAGAAAAAAAAATTATACTCTATTTTTATTTTCCTTTCATATTTTCTTTTTTACCAAACACCTAAAATTTATCATTTTTTTCTATTTTTTTTTTATTTTTCCTTCCACGTTTTTACGCAACCAAACTACTCTTGTATTTTGCTATTTGCCATGATTATTATGCTAGGGAGTACAGTGGCTACCCTTCCCTGAAATGCGCTTCCCCACCGCACCCGCTCAAATCTGTTTGAGCAAAATCTCCGATACGTCCAGCTTTCGAATGGCACGGGGGCGAATGGAGGAGGGGAAAGCTGCCATGATTTCCTTTTTTTTTTTTTTTTGATTGAATTTTAAATATTATCTATTTCTTAAAATTTTTATTTCGCCTCTTATATAAACTTTTTACTTTGTGTTGTCCTAAATATGATTATGATATAATACTTATTTATTTGTAAGTGAAAATTACATTTAGTAATTTTGATTTTTTTTGAATATTTTGATATTTTAAATATTGGTTGCGGAAATAACTCATTCTTCCTCAATTGGACTAACATCATTGAATGCTGGGAAAGAGGGCTGGAAAGGTCTCAATATGTCCATGTCCATTAAGCTCTTTTCAGACAATCTTTTTCTTTTTTTTTTTTTTTTTGGCCTCGAAGAATTTTGGAAGTAGATCATCATATAATTGTTTTGATTCTCTCTTAAATTCAACCTTATCACTTTTTTGTCAAGGACCATCGGCACCCGCAACAACACATACATACATACATTATATATATATATATATATATATATATATATATATATATATAAAGTAAGGGTGTAAAAAATAAATCAAACTAATCGAGTTATAAATGGAAAAAATTATGTTGGGAGAGTTTGTCTTAAATTGATCCCAACAATGTTTGGATCAGATTAATCGAAAAATAGTTCTGGATACCGATTAATTTATATAAAAAAATACTAATCGAGTCGATTAAATCAAATTAAATTGATAAATTTGATTTTATTTAAAAAGGTCATAAGTATAATTTACTTTTGATTATATATTAAATTTTTTATATTAATTTAATTTAAAATTTAAGAAAATTTTAAAATTAGTCAACCAAACAATAATACAAAGGATTTATTCTCACTTAATGACTTTTTATATTACAAAGTGTAATTATTTTCCACTACCCATCTATTATAATTAGTTTCGGTCAACTCATTCATTCTAAATAATTTAGTTTTTATTTTATTCTTTCTATCTATAATTACTCATCTCGATATTTTTTAGAATATTTTATGCATCATGATACGCTCATAACTAAATTTTTAATATTTTGAAAATTTTATTTTATTATCTCTAATGAAACTATTAAACTATTATTTATTAAAAATTATGATAAAAATATTTATAAAATATTTTAAATAAAAAAATAATAGACCAAACTGAAACAACCCATTCTTATATCGTTTGGTTTAGTTGGTTTTGTCAGTATACTTTTTTTGGTTTGATTTTAATTTTTAATAATATTAGAGTAAAAATATCTCAACTAATAAATATAATTTATCCCTCAAATTCGTCTAACTGGGTGCAACTTGACCAGTTATCAGGGTCTTCGAAGTTCTCAAATTTTGTTAGATCATATTCCACCCATGGATAAGTTTTCAACTTTTTCTAGTAGTATTAATAATAATTACAATATTATTTTAATAAAAGAAATCACATAATTGGACTGAAATTTCGATGGGCATTCAGTGGACCTCAATTTTCATAGTTTGTAGGTTGATAATGTAACTACTGGTAATCAATTGACAATTGCTCCGGTGAGATAAATTATTAGATTTTTTCATCAAATTTTGAGTTTAAAATTTAAAAATAAAAAATATTATGTTAAGAGAGTTAACCCTCCTAAATGAGATTTTATAAAAATTTAAATTGAATTAATTGAGATATAACCCACGTGAGAAAAAAAAAAAAGAAATATCACTGTCGATAATGGTCCATTATACATCGACAAGTGAAAATGAACCGAGCAAATTTCCTTCCCACAATATCTAGTGCTCCAAAATGCCTTTATCCCATTTTGGCAGTTGCCCTCGAGACTAATCTGCCCCTATCTCTTTCGGAAATTTTGTCTTACTTTTTTCATTGATTGATTTGAAAATATATATATATATATATATATATAAAATAAGAAGTGGGGTCCTGGGGTGAGTCTAGAAGAGATGATTATGTCTAATTTGAATTATTTATTTAATTGAGTCAACAAATGTGAATTTTAAAAAAATTAGCGCACGAAAAGGGATGAAATGAAAGAGACAAGGTGGAGTGGATTGGTTTGTGATGACCCACTTCTCTTTCATACTCTCCTCCTCCGGAGGGACCCATGGGCATGAGAATTGGAATGGAGTGTGGGAATGGAGATTGGACTTTTTCCATTTCATCTCATTTAATACAAAAGATAAAAGATTCGTCCGTAGCAAACACCAAAAATAGTCGAGTGATCATAACTCATCTCCTCCGATCTGATTATTTTACTTTTAAATCTCTATATAACAAAAAAAGAAAAAAATTCGATAGTAATAAATAACTTATAAAACACCCTTCATTTTTTTTCCACCAAAGATTTGTTCTTTTTTCTTTTGATTTATAAAGAAATTTGTGAATTAAAAATTATACAGTTTAGAGTAATCTTCTCCATATAATTACTAAATAAATCACTATCGCTATTATTTTAATTTGAACAGAAAGTGACAACTAGGCTTGTTGTGTGTATAGAGATTAATGCTTTGAATATATTTAAGTGTTATTTGAAGATTGTATAAAAATTGGATGATTATAGAATGTGATGTAATATAATTATATAAATATTTATTTATTTTTTTACACTTCTATTCAATTTGTGCACGTTTCAAGAATGAATTTTAAATAAAAATAATAATAGATAAAATGTTCATGCCCACTGACTTTGCACGCCTCCGCGTGTTGCTTGTGAACATTGGTCACCATTTTCATATGCATTGAAGAGGTCATGCCCAAGAGGACAGGAATACCAAATAGCCAAGTTTTTTTTTTGTGTTATTTGATTAAATTTGTGTTATTTGATTAAATTCGATTCGAGTTAAATTAAAATTTTAAAATATAAAACTTATTCGATATTTATTTTCGTCAATCAAAAACTTTAATTAATGATACTAAAAATTTCAAATTCATAGATTTTGATTGTTGCATAGTTAAGCCAAGATTTAAGCATTGTTTTTTTCCGAAAAGAAGGGACAATTCTTACCCTTTTATTCCTCGTATACTTTATTCCTTGCAAAACTTTTTCTTTTTTATGATAATTTAATTTGTATAAGAAATCGAGCAAAGAGTCACATTTTCAATAAATTTGTCTAAATATTCTCCGATATATAAAATGGGATGTTGAATTAAAATTTATTGCATATCAAATTAATAGCACGACCCAAGTACAAGTTTTTCTCATAAGAAAATTAAATATTTTTATTATTACAACTAAACGAAATTGAATTACGAAAAAAATAATAGAAGTGAGAAGACCTAACTGTACTTAAGGGCATTTTTATTATTACATTATATAAAAGAAATAAAGGTTTGATGTGTATATGATATTCTATCTCAAAAAGTGGGGTATCCTTTTTTACTTTTTAAATGATACAAATGCATATTTGATTGATTAAGACTTTTGAATAATTATACGTATTTTAGTATGAGGGCAGTAGATAATTCTTGGGTCAAATAAAAGGAAATGATTAATCAATAGAATAATATTAGGAAGACGTGTGAGAATGTGAAATACGATAATTAATTTAGTATTGAGAATCAACAGCACTGATCACTATGATTCGTTAATTTAAAGTAAATTCTTTTTTTTTAAATTTGTTTTATATTTTTTGGACGGCAAAAACCATAAAAATACGTATTTCTACAAATATTTCAATACTAGATCTCAAAAAAGATATTTAAATAAGAGTTCTTTAAATGACAATCGCCTTTTAAAAAAATAATATTTTTTGTATATATTTATATAGTATTCTGAAAAACACTTGGATTTATTTCTTTTTTTAAGGCACTTTGCACACCCATCATAGAAAATGATATATGAAGATATTTGATTTTTTATTGTAATTTTCTATATATAACTACATACAAAAAACATTATTTTTACTAAATCCAAAAATTGTGCAAACTAAGCACTGCAATCCTCCCTTTTGTGGGCAAAAATACTAAAAAACCACAAAGAGATATGGCTAATAATTCTCTTTGTGTCAATTTCTCTTCTACGTGTGACATCAAACAAGAGGCAAACTTATCGTCCAAAAACCATAAATCTATATTTCATGCCCCAAAATTTCACTAAATTAATATATTCACCCATTTTCTATAGGTCCACAATAACAAGCTTTTTCCTTAAATGGCGTCCTTTTCCAAAAAAATAAGGCAAATGGGGTGTTTTTTTGGGGAATTCCAAATGTAGAGGTTTTGAGATCACGAATCTTGTTTTTTGTATTTTTTTTTCAAAAATTTGAAAATTTTAAATTTTTGAAAAAATTTAAAAATAATAAAAAATTAAATATTAATCAATATTATTAAGAATTATTAACAAATTAATCAAAAATTAATAAAAATTAATTAAAATTTTAAAAAAATTATTAATTAAAAAAGAAAACATATAATTAATAAAAAAAATAATCAATAAATTTTTATTTATCAATCGTAAAAAGGGTTCCGAATGAGACGTGTTTTTGCAATGAAAAAATAAGCCACCAGTCCAAAAACTGTCACCAAAATCTAGAAATTCAATATTTCATTGTTTTTAGATAATTTCAAGATACCATTTTTGGATTTCAATTTTTCTCTTTATAGTGAATATTTTTCTAAAATTTTTATACCATTTTAAAGTTGTTATTTTATAAATTAATTAACCTTTAAAAAGTTAAATTTGAAATTCTCAAAATTATGGAAAAAAAATATACTCAAAAAATCCTTATCGCAAACCAGAATAATTCAGATTTTTAATTCTGTTTCGAGTAATTAATGACCAGTGACAGTCTTTGGAAATAATCCAACATGTGGGCCTTTTTTCATAGTTAAAATTTAGAAATTTTTTTTTTTTTAAAATTTTTTTTTTTTTATAAAAAAAATAAATTAATATTTTATTTTAAAAATTTCTCCCTTTTTTTTTTTTTTTTTTTTTTTTTTTTAAAATTATAAAAAAAAAAAAAGGGGGGGATCTCGAAACCTCTATATTTGAAATTCTCAACAAAAATACCCCATTTGCATTATTTTTTTAGAAAAGGACACCATTTAAGGCAAAAACCCCCCACAATAACATCACTTGAAAAATTACGTCTTCAAAATTATTTTTTATTATATTATGTCCTATTTTAGAAAAATATAGTAGTTATATCTATGATATAGATTATGTGTTTTTTTTGGGGAAAAGTAATAAATTGATATTGGCAAAAAGAAGTAACAAATGATTTATTCAAACCAATTTATAAATTATTACTACATACTTATTTGGGCAAGCAAAATTCGATTTTTTGTTCTTACATTTTTTTATTTTCTTAATTGGGTCTGAAGTTACCTTGTCGGATTCGGAATCGTTTGAACCCAAATTTCCTGAACCCACCGCAACTTAACCCACGAGCCCCACCAAGTTTTGGCACGACACCATAACTCTCTCTCTCTCTCTCTCTCGCGCACAATCTAACACAGAAACGTTAGTATTCTAAACCAGGGGTTTATTAATTTTTTCGAGAAATGCGATACTGATAAAGAAAGAGATCTGCAAGCTTATTCAATAAGTCTTCCAAAATTAGATCAACTCCAATCCATTATTATATGACTCTCTCCCTCTCTCTCTCTCTCTCTCTCTCAAACAGCATTCGGTGCTCTCTCTCTTTCTCTCTCAATCGCAATAGCAACCCAAACTTCCTTTCTCCTCTCTCTTTAAAAACTCGGAAAACTAAACTAAACAAAACCAAACCAAAAACCATAAACCAAATTTGCCATAATCCACTTTGATTTTTTGTTTTTCAATTTTTTTTTTCCAAGACCCCACTTCTCTGTCTCTCTCCCCTCTGCAACCCACTTTTCTAAAAGCCCTTTTCCTGTACAAAATATTAATCTCTTTCCTTTAATCTAACTGGCGAGCAAGTAACCGAAAAAAAGAAAAGCAACCCATTTTTTCAAAATCAAAAAAAGATGTCTCATTTTGAGGTGTTTTTTAGGAAGATTAAGAAACTGAATCCTCTTGAACCCTCTTTGAGCATACTTGGATTCTTCCTTGTTTCTCTTGGCTTAATCCTATGTTTCTTCTACTTTGACTACAGGGTTGTTTCTACTAAAGGATATGAAAATAATAGTACGAATGGAGTTTCTTGGTTAGGAGTTGATGATTCTTCTGCAAAATCAAGTGAAATTGTTGATCAACGACTGGGATTTCTTGAACAAGATGGAGATGAGTGTGATGTGTTTGATGGGAATTGGGTGTGGGATGAGAGTTACCCACTTTATGAATCAAAAGATTGTGCATTTATGGATGAAGGGTTTCGTTGTTTGGAAAATGGTAGGCCTGATAGATTTTATACCAAGTGGCGTTGGCAACCCAAAGCTTGTGATTTGCCCAGGTAGTTTTCTCTATTTCTTTTTTTTTTTTTTCTTTTGACTCTTTAATTTTTTTTCCTTTTGGTTGGTTTGGTCTTGTGTTTAGTTTAGACCAAGTGCCTTTTTTTGGGGTTTGATTAGGTTTTGAATTTGAATTTAATAGTGCATATTTGAAATATTTTTGGGGGTACTCTCGATTTTTTCCTTTTTTTTTTTTGGTCTTCGATTTTTATTTTATTTTTTTATGGGTGATTGTCTCCTCTGGAAGAAACTGATTGATTACAGATGAAATTTGGTATAACTTGTGAGGTTCTGTTAAGTCTCTCTCTGTCTCTCTCTGTCTCTCTCTCTCTCTGTGGGTCCACGAAGAGTTGCTTCTTTTCTTCCTTCTGATTTTATTTGCAGATGGTTTTTTTTTTTTTGGGGGGGGGGGGGGTTGTGCGCGCGTGTTACACTGGACTTTTCCCTCTAATATGGAGAAATGCCTTTTTTTATCTGTTGAAAACTATCGTTTATGGTTGTAGATGAGTATATTTCATTCTTGTTGTTTATGCTTTTGTTTGACCTTTTCAGTTTCTTGTTGACACAGTCTTCTCCATTTCAAAGATCTGGTGACAATTTAAGATTGTTCTTTCTTCGACAAGTTTTATGTGTAAATGAAGCTTTGCTTATTAGGTGGTTCAGAGTACATCGATAAATTTTATCTTGCACTCAACAACCCAGTTTTGGAAAGAGCATTGACAACTAATATTTTAAGGTCCATTTCTCTTTCAATTTGGAAACAGATTCGATGCAAAGATGATGTTGGAGAGACTACGTAATCGCCGCCTTGTATTTGTAGGTGACTCTATTGGAAGAAACCAATGGGAGTCTCTTCTGTGCATGCTTTCTTCTGCAGTTTCTAACAAGTCTTCTATTTATGAAGTGAATGGGAATCCTATTACGAAACACACCGGGTTTTTGAGTTTCAAGTTTAGGGATTACAATTGCACGGTCGAGTACTATAGAGCACCTTTTCTTGTGCTGCAAAGCCGTCCTCCAGCTGGATCCCCTAGCAATGTCAAATCAACAATTAAATTGGATCAAATGGACTGGAGCTCCCATCAGTGGAAAGATGCGGATATATTGGTGTTCAACACCGGGCATTGGTGGAATTATGAGAAGACCATTAGAGGGTAACCATTCTTCCCTGATGATCTATTGACTTGAATTGAATGAGTTAGTTTGTTTTCTTTCCTTTTCACTGTATAATACTTTAGTTTTCAGAGTCTTTTCAAGGGTTATCCGAAATTCATGTGCTAGTAGAAATATTCACATCTTTCTTTGGTAACTCTCATCAGCAGGTTATCTTGTCAGTAACTATTAAGAATCTAGAAGTTCAGGGTGGATTTTGTACACTTTTCTTTTTTTCTTTTTTTGGTATTTAAACTGGGAAGTTCATGTTGTCAACTACACTAATTGGATGAGGCCCTCTCATATGATAGAGCTACCTGGTACTGTTCATGTAGTGGCTTATTGTTAAGAAATTTATGACATTCACATTTTGCACAATTTATCTATTGACCAACTGTTGATCTGGTTTATGTCCATCACATGAGACTTCATTACATAAGGATTGATAGTATAGGCATCTAAAATGTTTTTGGGATTCAAATGCAATAATTATGTTCTGGGTAACCCTGCGCCCTCCCTTCAAAACCCAAAATTTCCTGCAAGGAAAAGAGTGTTCATTGCATCCATCTCTGCCACCTCCTGCTTAATTTTCTATATTGTTGCTCATATCTACTAATATCACCATCTTCCTTTCATACTTATTTTGGAAGTTAATATTGCTTCCGGTATGAAAAACTATATGCATGACTATCTAGTCTTCACCAAGATTGAAAAAAATTGATGGAGTTCATTGCAGTTTCAGAGTTCTATTTTGTTCTTTTCCTTTTCTGGCCTGTTTGTTCAGGAAGTAAGACAGTGTAGTCTTCTAGGCTTAAAATGCGTGGACACTGTGGATGAGTAGTGAAATATTGTCTGACCCATGGATGATAATTTCTCAGGGGTTGTTACTTTCAAGAAGGGAAGGATATAAAGATGGAGATGAGTGTAGATGATGCATACAGAAGGTCGGTTGAAACAGTGGTCAAATGGATAGATAGTCAACTCAATGTGAGCAAGACCCACGTTTTCTTTCGTACCTATGCTCCTGTACATTTCAGGTAATCTCTTTTTCAAGCCTATACTTATTCCGAATTGCGAGTTTAGCTTTATATGACTTGTGTGTGATGACTTTGTGGTCCATTTGCTTGATCCAATTATGCCACAACGAACATATAATATAGTTTTTCCTCCCGTCAACTTTGCACCATACTTGATCGTTACAAATTTTTTTGTGCATAAACTACTTATTGAAATTTTGGACTAGGATAAGAATATCTTCTTGTGATAATACCATGAAAATAAAGATACCGGTAGTTGGAGAAAGAAATGGATATCTATGTGATCTGGTAGTTCTTGTGATGTTTTTGCATTAGAATTAGTATCTGCATCATGAGAGCCGATAAATCAGGGTATCCCTCTAAGTATTTACTGGTTCTGGTAATGTTATATTCTTTATGTGGCATACTATATTTAGTGAATTTTTCCTTTCCGCCTCTGTTTGAGGGCAAAAGAGGTGAAAACTATTGTTCTCTGGGAGGTATCATAGTCTGTGACTGGTTATAAAATGGTTAACTGTGACGTCAGATGGCATGCTGAAACATCCCTTCTAAAATGTTTAAGGGAAATTGGTCTTGAGTCTAATTTATGGGGTGTATGCAAGTGTCTACTAGCTGAATGATATGCTTTTTCTGTGGAAGAACTTCAGATAGCTTTGTCCTTGGGACCTTTGAGAGTCCTAGTTTGGGTTGGATGGATTGCTTTGGGACATTAGAGAAGACATAGGTTTGGCTAAAAGGGATAGAGAAGAGTAGTTTGGAAAACATTTCAAAGGTGTTTTTGCAACTTAAAGAGATGTAGATTTTTGGTGTCATATGCATATGATGAAATTCATTCTATAGCAACAAGTTTGGTACTTTAAATTATATTGATGAAGTGAGCCTACATTTGACTAAGTGGTTAATAATTGGAAAAGTAGGATAGGAAAAACTGAGTCTGCATTTTAACAAAAGGAAGCGGAATGATTGCTAAATGAGAGAATAAATATTACTGGATCATGTCAAGTGAATATATGTTATGATGTGATGATCACCTCTAATTCTTAAAGCTCTCTCTCTCTCTCTCCATCTACCTATTGTTATTGTTATTGTTATTATTATTATTATTATTTAAATTCAGTCCCCCGGATTAGTTTTACAAACAGATCCAAAATTGGGCTCAGGATTTGCTACAAAAGTTGATCTTGGGAGAAGCGTTAAATTAGATCCTTCAAAAAGCTTCAGCTTGAGCAACAGTCCTAGGCACATTTGGCAATTAGGTTCAAGTGCAAGATTCTTTAATTATCAAGAGTCAAGCTTGAACTGCATTTTTGGAGCCCGTGAATTCACTGGGCATATTTGAATATCTTACCTGATGATATTTATTTATTTTAAAATTTTATGAGATTAGGTTAGAATCAAAGAGTAACCCTCAATTTTCCTTTCTCCTTTCCTTCTCTCTTCCCTTTTCTACTGAATAATCTGCTTGGCTTGCCTTGACTAAATGCATATGACTTAATTCAAATGGCATAATTTGTGGTCATGCATTGGGTAGTCCATTAGTTTACATGCTGTAGTAGTTGGCACTATTTTCTGGTGTATGGTAATTGAAGTAACATAACCCTATAATGGATTTTGTATTGTAGTGGTGGGGACTGGAAAACAGGTGGGACCTGTCACCTGGAGAAGCTACCAGAATTGGGTTCACATTCCTTTACACCCGAAACATGGCCTCAATACAAAATTGCAATGGATGTCATCTCAGATCGGGCAAACAAGTTATTGCGAGCAAAATTGGATTTGTTAAATGTTACTTATATGACATCACAGAGAAAAGATGGCCACTCATCCTTATATTATCTTGGGCCCCATGAACCTGCACCTTTGCACAGGCAAGATTGCAGTCATTGGTGCCTTCCGGGTATTCCAGATGCTTGGAATGAGCTTCTGTATGCACTTTTTCTCAAGTGGGAGTCGATTCGTTCACTGAAACCTTTGGAAGCTCAAGTGTGATTGGAAAAGATGAATTATTGCTCTTGAAAATGCAACAAACAGGCTTCATCATGCAAGTAATGTTTGCCTTGTCCACAATGATATGGATATGGGTATGCTTGCTTGGATCAAGTTTTGGCAGTAAACTGACAAAATGACCAATCACACTGCATTCTTTCTTCTCTAACAACAGAGAACAAAGAATGATTAAGGCTAACTCGCTCTGTTTTAAAGTGCGACAATTGTTGCCCCATGCCATATACTGCTGCTATTTGTTAGTGGCGGCAAGTTGGATGTTCTGTGCTAGCAGAATGCTAGATGGTAAGTGCCAAGCAGATTGCCGGATTTTTGTGGCTGTTTGGAGTTCATGGTTCACAAAATAATCAGTCATAAAAGAGATACTACCATACACAAAATTTGTGATTCAAAATTGCAGATTTTGTCATTCTTCAAAAGAATGGTTATTGTAAGCAGCAATTTTGCAGCATATGTTGTATTTACAGAAACCGAAAAATGTCATCTCAATTCATACCCATTCTCTTCTCTTTCTTATTTTATATTGCAGAAAACTCTGATGCCACGAGATTCTAAGAACATGGAGATGTGGGTTGTTTTGTGCTCATGGTCTTACAAGTGGACATGGGCTTAGTCTTGGTTGATGATTATAGTCTTACAGATACCAAGTTCTATCTAGGTCTCAATTTCCAACACCAATGTAAGTTTTTGTGTCTTTCCGTATTGCCCATTAGGTTGTACGACCCACTATAAATTTGTTTTCGAGATGTGTTAAGAGAGTTATATCCAAAAGAGCCCTTCTTTACCACTTTAGGAAGTGGGGGTGAGAAAAGAAAAGGGGTGGGGGCGGGGATTGATATGCATTTCTATTTAACTTCTCTCTCTCTCCCTCTCTCTCTCTCTCTCTCTCTCTTCCCCTTTCCAGTTCAATATTTGTTTTATAAATTAAAAAATTAATATTTTACCCATCATTTCAAGTCTGAGAAGAGTTCTGGATCTTATGAACTAAGAGTGGAAATGCACAAATAGAAAAGATAATATTTAGAAATACTTTTAGTTGTTATTTTTGAAATTTGAAGTATAAGAGGAACAAAAAAAAATTGTTAACGTTAGAAATAATAAAATACCTTTTAAAGAAAATTTTAAAGAATTTTAAATATGTAAATTTTTTTTCGAAATAAATTTTATCTTGAAAAAATATGTTTTATAGAAATATTTGTCCAATAAAAGGTATATTCTGGGAAATAAATCAGTGTTCAAAACGCTGTCGTCTAGCATGGACCAAGCACTGCGGTCTTTCAAAGACAAAACCGTAGCGTTTTCGCGATTGAAATTCAAACCATGTTCGTGAAGAACACGAAACCCTCTCTCTCTCTCTCTCTCTCTCTCTCTGTGGGAATGAAGCTTTGGACTATGCGATGTGCAAAAGCAACTCAAGAAATGGCGGCCATTTATCTCCAATCTCCAATGAGTATGTTTCTTCGACTTCTCCGTCTCGTGTTTATTGATTTACTGCTTGTACGGCGTATACTTATTTTGTACGGATAGCACTATGGAGGACCTAATGCATCTAATTCTCAAATTATGCCATTTTAACAAAGATTGTGCTTTTTTTTTTTTAAAAAAAATATTTTTATATTTATAAAATGAAAATTATCGACAAGGTTGTATGTTGTTCGATAAATGGCACAAATGAATGTGTAATGTTTATGAGTTGTCAATTGTTAATGTTCGAAATGTGATATTCACGTGTTCCGGTTTCTCAATGTTCTGTTCGTATTTTTGGTGGCTTTTTTTTTTTTTTTTTTTTACCTAAAAAGGGAGTCGACGGTATTTCATTGAAGCCTGCAACCAGAACCCTCTTTTCTCTGCTGCCTCAGATATCACAAACTACCAAAACAGTGAAAAATATAAATCATGCGACTAACTTACGTTGTTATCCCATATTCCTTGTATGCTATATGTAACCATGGGGAGCAATTAATCGAAGTGGGGGGGTGTACTTTTGTTGTTCTGGTGCATGCCAATGTGTTACTGTCCTGAGTTTGTTACCTAATTACAGCCAGCAACCTATAAGGGTTTCTGAATTGGTTGTGTTTTGGGATTTTTCTTCACCTATTGTGTTTAACGGGTAGGACCTGTTCGAGAGAACCAACGATCTATTAAAGAACACAATTTTGAGAGAATTATTGGCTTCCCTTTTTATTGAAGGAAACAATGCATTACTAAAATAAGTCAAAAGATGGAATTAAGTTTCCGTTTAGAAGGATTTTTTTCAACTTCTCTTTTCTTTATAAAAGAGAAGTTTTACTAAACAGGTTTTCTTTTTAAAAATAGTCTTTTTTTGTATGAATAAAAATTTAAAAGATAACTTTTAAGGAAAAGCTTCTCTAAAGAGCTTTTTAACTTTAATAATTATATTTCTCCTTATTTTTTATACATTATAAATTCATTTATCCTCACATCGTTCTAGACTCTTCCTTATAACTTTAACTTTTAATTTTTAACTTTTAACTTATTTCAAAATCTATGAAATTAGTTTATATTTAAAAATAAAAATAACAAACAACTTTTAATTTTATTTTAAAAGTTATTAAATTTTATTTCTCCTGAGAAAAAAAGTTGAAAAAAAATCCTATCAAATGGATACAAGATTTCTATTTTTTTAATATTATTATTAACTTATCACTTTAATTATTCTTTAAGCAAGTAAAAGATTACACAGTTTACAATTATATTAAAATATTAAAACTGTTATCATTCGAATTTATTTAATATTTTTAGATAAGATCATATTAGAAATGAACTTTAATAATTATTTTATTTAATATTAATATTATTAATATATACATAAGATAAAAAAATATCTTAAGCAACTTCAATCGGACAAATATGTTTAGTTTCATTAAAATAAAAAATTATATCTCTTTTAGGTCATTTTAAAATATGAGTTACTTTCAACCCTTTTAACTAATTATATAAAAGTAACTTTTTAAAAATTTTGCCCAATACTGAAAACTACTCAAAATTGATTTATAAGTTAAAAATTATACTATTTAAAATTATTTAAAAATAAGTTTATTTTCCAAAGAAGAAACACATTGGAACAGCTTGCAGTTGAGAAAAGTTCTCTCTCTCTCTACTTTGTAGAGATCCCGTGGTGCTTAATCATCAAACGGGTATCGCTCGTACCTCATTGTGCCCATGTTATTTTTTTCTGGTGTCCATCATTGGTTTTGTCACGCTTATCACAATTTGTCTCATTAACTTGATATCTTTTGCATGATTCTTCTCTGTGAGTGGGACTGCCATTTTGTCTCTTTTGGGTTTTAGATCTTGCAATTATTGATCAGGAAATGATTGGCTTAAACATGTGAAATTGAAGACTTGATTAAATTGTTAACTTACTATGGTGGTTAGATAGGAAACTTTTGCTGTTCATCTGGCCTTTGGGGAATTGTGATATGAAGCAGTTCATCTAGCAGCCTTGCAATACAAAATAGTCTCATTGCCTGTCGTTGCTTGAGAATTCTCTCAAGTTTGGCTTTTTATTTCTTCATTTTATAGTGCAGGATGGCTTTATTGCCAACTAATTCAAGCAAGATGAGTGGTCTGAGCCTTGTATCCATTAGAATATCCACTTATGGTCACAGGGGAAAATAGCCAAAAATATGGAGGAAAGCATGATAATAATAGAATCTGATCAGCTTAATAAAAGAAACTCAAGTTTTTGAAGTGAAGTGTTTGATTCCCCATTTTTATTTATTAGTTCACGAACAGTCTTACGTGGGCCTTGGTGCAACAGTTAGATTGTTTCAGTGCTACCTAGAGGTCATGGGCTTAAATTGCACAAAATGCTTCTTCCTCTGTCTCCAGACTCTTGCAGTAGCAGGAGCTCTGTAAACTAGAGCCTTTTTTAGTTTAGAAACCATCTATATACAAGATGGGAGCTTTGAAATATCTCCACTTTTTTTTTGGTAAGGAGATAGCACCAAGTTTCCTTCTCTTGTGTACAGATAAATATTTAAAATATCACCTTAAAGCATCACCTGCGGCTAATCTGAACATAACTTCTGAAACGCGGCTGTAGTAGTTAATTACTGAAGCCTATGATATTTTGCTAGAATGAAAGCAGCATACAGGTAAGTGTTTTGTCCAACTATTTAGACTATAGCTACGAAATTAGTAACCTCATATATGCTACAACAATAATAACCTGAGTTTTAATATCAAATTTTGAAGTCGACCATTCGAGAGACACGTATAGGATAGAGGAAAAAGATAAAAATATAAAATTAAATTTTGAAAATAAAAATAGCGGAGATAACATTAAAAAATAAAATAAAAATAATGAAAAAGAGAAATAAAACCTATTTATAGAAATTTGAAATATTAAAAATGATGATTTAATTATTTCGGATTCTCTTACACCATTCATTCCTATCTAAAGTCATTTTCTCAACTAAACACTTGATACTTTTATCTTTACATATAACTTGTATCCAGATTTTCAACTGTCTATTTCGACATTTCACTAAATCTCCTATATTTAAGATCTCGCATCTCTTAACTGGTGTGCCTTTGGGTCTTTATTAAATATGTCCAAACCACCTTAACCGATACTCTCGTATTTTATCCACAATTGAATTAACTCACAATTTAGTACATATCTCTTCATTTCTAATTCTATCTTTTCTAATTTTACTATATATCCATTCAAGTATTCTCATTTCAGTTACAGCCATTTTATATTCTTATTGTTATTTAATGGCCAAACATTCTATATTGTACAATAATATAGGTGTTACTGTGATATTATAAAACTTCCCCTTCAATTGTAATAGTATCGTGCGATCGCAAAAAACTCTAAATGCACTTATCGTTATCAATTTCATCCAATATGCTTAAATCCTATAATTCACATCTTCATCTATGTTTCCATCATTTTGAATGATGGACCCAAAATATCTACAACATTTAGTTTTTGGTATATCCTGATCTTCTAACTTAATAGTTTTATTATTCTGATGGCTATTACTAAATGTACTTCTCATATATTCAGTTTTTTTTTTCGACTCAATATAAATATTCCAATTTAACACTAATACCCACTCTAATTTTATCAACCTACACTATATCATTTGCAAAAAGTATACACCATGGTATTTCATCTTGAATACTCTTTGTAGTTTCATCCATCACTATTGCAAAAAGGAGGAGACTTAATGCAGAATCTTGGTAAAGGCCAATGGTAATTGAGAAGTTATCACTTAAACCTCCACATGTTTTTACATTGTTAACAGCTCTCTCATACATATTTTTTATGAAGTTAATATATCTTAAGCAGATCCCATTTTTCATCAATGTCCACCACAATATGTCTCAGGAACCTTATTATGTGTTTTTTCTAGATTAATGAAAACCATATGCAAATCTCTCTTGTGGGTTTTGAATGTCTCCAACAAATGTCTTAATAAGTGAATGGTTTCGGTGATGGATCGTCCTACCATAAATCTAAATTGATTTTGAGACACACTTACCTCCAATCTCAACCCATGCTCTATCACTCTCTCCCACAATTTCATAGTTTGATTCATAAGTTTAATTTCCCTGTAATTAGAATAATCTTATATGTCTCCTTTATTTTTATAGAATGGTACAAATGTGTTCTCTCTTCATGCAACCTCATATATGCTATACCATAGAATTAAGCAGGACCATCTTAGTTGCATGAATAATGCATTGAGTATGAGTTAACACTACATGAATTACCATTTCATTTGCATGAGGAATAGCTTGTCCTTAGTTGAGTGAAATGAACTTTTCCTCACTCTGCATGAGAAAAATTACCTGATTCTGATGGTGGTCAGCTACTTAATCACATCTTCATTCTCACTGGTCATTACAAGGAGAATCCCCTTTTTACACCTCAAAATTTGGTCAGTTTGGTGTCTACGAGGTGACGTGTCTTTATTCTCCATATCTATTTTCTACAAATGCCACTGAATGCTGCTTGTTTTTGTTCCTCTTGTTGGGAAAATGTGTCTGGAAATCACTTAAGTTTTCCTTTGTGACTTTCATCCATACAGATGGTTTTTTTAGTAGAAATTTTGTGCTTATGATTGCCAGAGTTATTTGGTAGTTCTAATGGCCATTTGGAGCTGCTTAGTGCACATTTACTTCAAAACAGTAAGGGATCATTATTATTGATCCAAAAGTACAGAGGTATTTATTGTGTTCCATGCTATTTGTTGCTTTATGAGGCCTCAAGTTTTGCAGCTTATGTATCAGTCGTTGAAGGATTTACACTCTTGACAAATTTGTTTTACCCTTTGTTTGCTTGTAGTGAGCCAATATGCAATGTTCTTAAACACCCTTGCACACATTCTTATTCTATACCAGATGAAATTGCAATTAGATATAATAGGTCTTTTCTTGCAGGTTTAAATGGTAATTATACGAGGTTTAGAATTGTGACAAGGTTACCATGAAAGCTATCAATATTATGGAAATATTATTACTATTGCATGGCAAACTAAGTTCTCTTGGTTTTTGAGTACTTTTTGGGGAGGTTAACTACAAGATAAGACTTTGATGGTACGAATGGTAATATTCTAAGTCCTGACTTGGTTTATAAACTCAACCTGGATGCCAACAGGGCAGCCACATGCTAGGGCATTTAAGCATCATTGAGGCACTTGTATGGAGGCTATTTGGCCCTTAAGACTTCTAGACGTGATTGAGTGGGAAGGCTAAAAGTGAGTTTGGATGTTAAATGGATGAGGTGACAACAGATGATGATGGCTAGGAAAGGATTAGTGGAATGGAACCAGAGCATCCTGCTACCAGAGGGGTGGTATTTGTCAATCTGGGTCCTGTGAGTGGGGAGGATTTACAGTGAGGAGATTTTGAATTGGTAGATTTTGATGGGGTGATTTGTTTGTCATAAACATGAGGAGTTCCAATTTATCGGCTTACATACCCCAACTTGAGGTCATCTAAGGAGGACATGGCATATCTTGGATAAGAAAATATACAGCCCACTTGTGTAAAAACATTAAATGATTCACCATTCAGCATTCTAACCAAGTTATGTCCCGCTTCTTAATGGTGAATGGTGGATGGCTTAATTCTGTTTTAGAATATTTTATAGTCTCTTAGATGTGGTTTGTTAAGAATAGTATTTGGTGATGCATGATGATTATTGTTGTCTCAATGATAATTTTATGGGTATAGTTTATTCTAGACTCTTGAAGGAAAGTGTGGCATTTTATGATTATACATATGCTTGATCTGGGTAACTTGGATAAGATATCTATCAGTAAGGTTACAGATTTACGGTATAAGCCGATGAATTGATTGCACCAAACCAAACTGTTGCATTAAATACTGATGTACAAAACCAGAGGGCCATATTATGGACTGATTATTTGTTTTGAAAATCAGCAAGCTCCCCCAGTTCTTCAATTTCTTTTGCTAATATCTCCACCTTCTGCATCGCCTCCATCAGAAAGAACACAAAGCTTGGAGTTGCAAGTTCATCACCATGCCCTAGGACTCCCAGGTTGCCAGGTGATGTGGCTAGGTCTAGCTCCAGTCTGACTGATTGCAGTTTTGACGAAATTAAAACCTTGGGGCGGCATCTTTTCATTTTCAAGATACTCTCTCCAAGGTCCCTCAGGGTCCATGATAGAATTGACCCAACTGCTTCACATGGTTCTTTGATTAACTGTCTTGTGTTTGATGAGGACTAAAATCACAAAATGAATGAAATGAGCCACTGAATTGATTAAAGAAGGTGAATACAAGAAACATGATTTAAATAGCTACCTAGCATTTGTGTGTGGGGACATGCATGCAAGCATTTCTCATCTTTCCATAAGTGAGTAGGCAACAAATTGTTTCTCCTTAACATGCATGTGTAAGTGTACTGGGTTGATTCCCCTGGTTAAGACAAACCTTACCTGCACAACAGATTGAATACACCCTTGCATTGAAAAAATGGTAGTAGCTAGCTCCCTTAGCACCTCCCCAATTTGTAAATACTTTTCCCAAGGATGGGAGAGCCCAAATCTTCCGTGCCATGGTTCCCATCTAGCAAAATTGGCCTGAAACACGTGTCAAGTATATCAAGCCCTAGTTTCTTTCATTTTAGCTTGAAAAGTGAAGAAAAGTGAAATTGTTTTCTTAGTGTGTAAGATGAAAGAAAAGAAAGTAAATCTGCAATTGAAATCTTGGCAGTAAAAAACAATTTTAAGGAATTGTGAGGAATTTTTTATTCTAGCATTAACAGAATTACTATTTGAACAAACTTTTGTACCACACTTAGCACCAAACTGCTGTGGCTAGATTTGAGCTGTTCGTTGCTTTTTAGATTTAAAAATGCATTGTTTTTTAACTCCTGGAAGTAGCCTCTTCTTTAGAAAAAAGAAAAGCGCACTCGATCCCATTTGTGTCTACTGGGATGTCTTTGGTACTGGATGAACTTTTAATAGTGTAAACCCCAACGGCATCTCGGTGATAGAGTTTGGCACAATAGTTTCTCCAAGTTACTGTAGTGTTATATTTTTCTTCAATAGAGGATAGTCGACCTGAGAACCTGGAAGTATATCATCCGATCATAGAATTCTGGAAATGAAATGCACGCAGCTTGATTATGGCATTTGGGAGTGTTCATTAGCTAGTAAAATTCTTCCGTTGCAACATCTTATTTAAGAAACAAGTGATCATAAGAGCATTGACATACCAGTGTCTCATCTTTGGACTTGGAATGCAGCACTGATTTGCAAGCATTTAAACTTGCACCGAGCTGGATCTCCTTTTCATTATCTACTTTGAAGTATTCCTCTAGGCATCCTGCAAGAAATGATATTAGTGTGCTCTACATTTTCTTCTACTTCAAGGAAATTGAGTTTATGACTTAGATTAAGAAAGTCCAAAAGATGCCGGACTTAATTTTCATGTCAAACTGAAGTTGAAGTCCTGAATTTGGAGGTTTGAAAATTTCAATGAGCTTTGAACCGAAACAACAGAAAGGGAAATGAAGGAGCTTCACTTCATGCATTTCTATGCTATGATTAATTAGGACTCTGTGGCTATGATTGGCAAATTGGTTCAAGGGACTGTTTATTGAACTTAGATATTTTAAATGCTGGTTAGGTAAAGACAATAGTGAAATCTCTCTCGCGATGTTTGACTCTGTCACTATCAAAGATTATCTTGTCTACTCTGCTTTTGAAATTCACTTATGTTGGATTCAATTAAGATCTTCCTATGGCTTTACCAAGAACATTTATTCTTTCTTGGAAAATCTTACCTTCAAGAGAGCTTGCAGTGGTTTCGAATTTAGAGGCAATAGAGTAATGGAGTTCATCGCTAGCCCATAAGGGAAAGATGAGTATGCTCGTAAATATGCAGACGGTGAAACCCATACCAATTGTTGAGAGACGTTGGCGGGCCAATTCCATGACCTCGTCAGCACGCAAACCAGATACGGCAATGAGGTTGAAGGTAATGATGAATATCATGGCTCCATAGTCATATCTCATTTTGATCCTTGGAACCATTCGAATGTATGTTGCAGCTGTCCCTGAATTTAACACAAAAGAAACAGTAATATTTAAGTTTATGATGTTGATGAAGTCTCGTAATTTCCGTAATCACAGGCAGTAATTTGCTTAAGTACCGCAAAATCCTGTTCAAGTTTTTACCACATTCTCCTGCTTTATTCTGCTCTCAGTAACTCTTTGGATTAGCTTTATAATTATGTCATAGAATTGCATAGCTAGTTTAAAAGTAAGTGCATGGCAGTCCGTGGGCTCACTGATGGCTTAACCATTGGAAATTGCGGAATATGAGCAGAAAAGCTTCGTAGAAGCTGCATATATTTTACTTTTATCTGTGTTATTTTGCATTAAAACCCTGGAGCAAAAATTTAGTGAATAAAAATTTAATCTACTGAATGATAAATAATGTCTTCTTCAAGCTGTATGTGCAATAACTAGAAAATCATTATGCTAATGGTTTGAGACAAAAATTTTATGTTTGTTTCATAACAATAAAGAAAACTTTCAAAAGGTTTCCTTGACAAATTTTGTCATAATTACCAAATACGAATACGGAAGAGCCAACAAGAAGTTCCTTTCCAAGCCCACCAACTTCTTGTGCTATAATTGCGGCCAAACACCCCAATCCGCCACCTAAGATAGTTCCCATTCCGCGGTTCAAGCCCTTGCTAAGTGTTGCACCTGGGATTTAAGTTGTTCACTGTCATTTTGCAAATCTTGATGAAACAATGTGAAAAGACAAAACAAATTACTGGCATAATCAAGCCATAGCCAGTTGTATGTTCTAAAAATACAAACCTGCATAGTACTCAAAGATGACTACAACAGTCATGATAGCCCACATGGCATTCTCCCCTACTTTCTCAAAAAGCGGATCAAGAAGAAACAGAAGTGAGACTATAAGCAGTGCTATTCCAACTTTGATACTGTGGATAATTTTCATCATATCATGCGCATTTTTTTGTTCTTGGGAAAAAGAAATGAGATGTAAAATAGAGGTTCTGATTTTGTTCTGTTTGACAGGAGTGCCCACTGTAGTAGGCACAGATATTGCAATTGAATCCATGATAAATTGTGCCTCTTGTGCTGAAATGCACTTTCTTGTTGAGCAGCGTAGTTGCAGAATATTTTACTATATATACAAGTTGTCCAAAGGACAGAAAGGATGATAAAGTGTTTGTAAAGAAACATGAAAAGTAGCTGCAGCATTCCTGCACTTGCAATCATAGGGTAGGTTTAAGGAAATGAGAATATGAGAGTTGACATATTTTTACTTATCTTAAGAATAATAATCTTATACGTCTTAGTGACCATAGTGGAACACGCTTGTGAGCACAAATGTACCTCCTGATGCAATGTGGAGAATGGTCTTTTCGCAACATATTGATTCAATGCCCACCGTGAAGTCAACATCTAGTGGAAATTTACACAATGAAGGAAGGTCAGCCCACTTGGGATCCAAGTCGAATGCAATTGTACCACCATAATCAAGATAATATCTATACACAGCTAAGTTACTAATTGCTCTGGCACAGGGAACAAATTTTGGCATAACTAGTCTACTCTGGTAATGCTTTTATATTATTTTGTCTTTTTAATGTTTGCATAAAGAGTTGCAATGCATCGTCTTATCGAGGTTTTTGTTGTCATCATTAGTTTTGGCCATTTATGTCCGTTTGTTGGTATACAGCTATTACTATTCACTTTGTTGTTGATATCACATACGATACCTGTCCTTTCGTTTCATCATATTTTTTTTCTGAATAAACCTGAAGATGCTAGTGCAACATGATATACTTATTTATTGCATGACTTTTGTTTCTTCCACTTAAAATTGATCCATGATCATACCTTATGGTTATTTGGCAGTTTTCTTCAGAAATTTACATGGAGGTGAACTGTAAATTTGATCAAGGTTAAGCCCCAACTACACAGTGGATGAGTCAACATAAAAAGGAACACTATTGTAAGATGAGGGGTTGAAACTCACGGTGGCACTGATCATTAAATTGAAAATGACACTTCTTCCACTGTATTTTTGGTCCATTAGTGCAGGGCCATGGCATATGATATTATTTTGTAAGCATTTCTGTTAATTCTTCCATATATTTTAACTTTTCCATATTTATATTTTGTTTCTTTGCTTATATAATGGGAATTAATGTTATAATGTCTTATATTGCATGAATTGATTTGAATCTCGAAGTAATTTGAAGTTTTACAGCAATCAATATCATAAAATGAGAACTTTTCTCCCGTGCAGTCATTAAGCAATAGCTGTAGCCAGCATAACAAGCTGTAAGAAGGAATAAAGGTTTGCAAGTTTGACCACTTTTCTTGTTGGCAAAGTTATGCTAAGATGATACGGGTTAATCTCTATTTGTTTTTTGCTTGCACCTGGGAAGAAGTTCTTTGTTATTTGTTAGTTCCTTGAAATACAAGAAAAGGAGGCTCTTTCAGGATTAATTCCCTTGATTCCTTGTGCAGCTATATTTTCCATTTGAGACATATTTTGGATTCTTTTTCCCCCGTTGATCAGGCAATTCATGTTGGGATGAACTCATTAAAACTATCCTGCATAAGTTTTGTAAAGATAAAAATGGAAATTTATATGATAGAAATAGTTGAAACTAAATGATCAGACTTTTCATCAGTGGTTGTATGTGCCATTATAACATGCGGTTAACGATATCTACATCTTTTACATCTTTCATTCAACTCTCAATTTGGTTTTTGCTTCTTACACTTCCTGCAGTATCTGATGTCCATGACAGATAGCAGCCCCAGCCCATTGCAAGGCTTTTTTTTTTTTTTTAAATGTTTTAATCATTTATGAGACGTGTATAGTGCTGGTGGATTGTGGAAAAGTTGCAAGCACCACATTATATTTAGACATGTACGGAGCATCTGTACTATGCTATCTTCCTAAAGCAAACTGGTTAGCTCCACTTGGAGGAAAGTTATCATGTAGTTGGGGTTTTTGCTTGGACTTTGGTCAAAATAGTGAGCCATTCAAGTTGTTGCATTTTGGCAAATATCACTCTATCCTGTATTATATTCTTTATTAAGAAAGTGCTAACTACACTATGTAGCATGATGAAAGTGAAGACTCATGAAATGTACTGAAACCTGTCTACAATTGGTAATGAAGTCGGACTCACTACGTTTTATTCCAAATGCTACTGTGAGTCATTTGGATGCAGTGGCCACGCACATCAGAGAGATCCTTACAAGTCATATAGTTTCTTGGGCTTCTGAGCTCTCCTAGGCAGGTAATACATTTGTTGATGGTTTGGAAGAAATGCCTCTCTCGACCTTAGTCTCATCCTTAATCATATATCCATGCTTTATCAGATGATATTTCCATAATCTTGGCAATTGCTTCAGTCCAGTGAGAGCATGTCTATTACTTGAATAATGTTCTTAATTCACAGTGACTAATGGATACGTGTTCCATGTCTACTATGATATATGGTAAGAGAATGATGTTTTAACTATGCTGATGTGAAAAAAAGCAGAGTCCACAATGTAAAATAAATAAATAAATAAAATAAGAATGATGCTGATTTTTCCATAACATGCCATCATTCTTTCTCTGGGCTTCGAGTTTAGTAACTTCGAATGACTTCTTAAGCGATATATATTAAAGAATTCTAGTTTTATGTGCTCTTTCTTGCACATAAACGATGGATGCTGGATGTCCTCTGTAAGTATATGCATAAAAATTTTTTATCATGCCAACTTTTATTTTATTCTTTTTCTATTGCAAATCATAAATATCTTTTGTGGGGTCTGTGGAGCTACAAGCAGATGCGCATTGTCAGCAACTTCCTAGAAATGTCCTCAATTGTCCAAATGTACCTTTTATATCACATTAAAAACAATGAAAAAGTTCAGATTTTATGCATCCGTGCCACAGAAAGCTATCCTTGTCTGACATTTTTTTTCCCCCGTCTCCTTTCTTTTCATGAAGATGTGTTCAGCTAGGTCCCATTTGTCTTCCTATGGTCGATGAATGTTCACACGCCTGATCCAACTGTAGACATACACGAGAATTTTGAACATCTGCTCATGATAGTTGAAATGAGGAACCGAATGATATCATAGGACAAAAAATTTAAGTTTATCGATAACACTAATTTCTTCACTTTCAAAGTACAAAGAGAGAAAATATTAGACAGCTTTACCTTGATAGATGCTCATGTTAACTTAAATTCATTGGTATTAGATGACTCTCTACCATTGTCAGGTAAACTGCTAGCTAAGATTTTGAGCTAGGGTAGGTTTCTCAATAAATTGGACCTCCACAAGCACTTGACTAATAGCTGCACCTCGTTAGCAAGACAATTCAGATCCTTTTGCTTTGTCAAATATGGGCTGATTAGCTCAGAACCTTGGTGCTACCAGAACACCTTCTCGCAGACATCCCGTGTTTGAATAATTTATGGATTAGGAATTGGCCAAGTACAAAATTTAGATTAAGGGTCCTCAATTCATGATTCGTAACAGATAGGATTTCCTGCTGATCTTTTCAAAGAGGTTTAATTGAAAAGTCTAATACATGGACAAATCACCATTGTTGAAGTTATGCAAAGAGCTTTCATGTTCTTGCTAATTGCCTTAGCCCAGCTGGTAAGGGGATAAGCCTTCTGCAGGCAAGGTCCAAGGTTCAAAACTTGAAATTTGCTTATGGGAGGTTCTGCCCGTTTATTGGGTGGCCGGTTACATGGTCTCCTATATGGTGTGCCTGGTTGGTGCATGTGGTTTATGGGTTATTTTTTATGAGTTTACCAATGTGTACTAGAAGAGTGGGGGCTATTGAGTTTTCAATGAAAAATAAAAATGAGGAAAGAACATTCTAGTTCTTACCCAGCAGAGTACTCATAGTTTAGTTCATAGAATATGCCTAGATAGAAGGAATCTTAGAATAACAACATTAGACCGTCCATGATAAATATTAGCAAGCAGCCATATATAAAGAAAATTCTTGTAGGCTCAGTTTTTATCAGTATGTTCAATATCAATCTTTTGTGGATTGCGTGCCAAAATTTTGAAACCATGGAATGACATGGTTTTCCAACATTAGGACACTTCGCGGTACGAGGAATGAAAAGAAATGGACTACACAACAGAGGCAATAGAATAAGACAGATGATGACCTAACTTTAGAAAGACCTGTTATGTTAGCATTGTACCAACTAAATAAAGCACAGCGTAATGATCTTTTCCAGTTATCTCTGGACTTATATTTGCTATAGCAAAGTTGGTGAAAATGTGAAAGGTATTGCTAAGGACAAATAATAAGTGGAGAATCCACTAATTGATTTTCATGTTCTGCTAATGACATTGCAGCACTAGAGAAAATGGGATCTTGAATACCCTTTAGCCACTTATGCTTACCTCGGTTTTGCATAGAGTAGGCTCCTGTCGATGGCCCTTTGCTTTTTCTATTTAAAGATGGAATGGTGAACATTTCATGTTTGAAGTACATGATTTTTTTTTTATTTTTAATTTTTTGGCTTTATTGGTGAAGCACTGTGATTGTTTTCAATACTGATATTTGTGCTTTCTGGATAGATATTTGTGTCGAAAAGACCATTAAGAACTGGAAAAGGATATTCAAGTAGAACCTTCTGCTTGGTTCTTTGTGTATGTTGATAACCTTGAAACCTCATCAATGGCCACTCCGGTAATATGTCAAACCAACGTTGTGAGTAGCGTCTCTAACTGCGTTTTTTATATGAAGTAGTTTTGGCTTTTTGGTATTTAGCTCGTAAAACTAGCAATGGTAATTGTACTGGATAGACAGGATCACATGCACGGCCATATTTTGCCCTTTTTTGGGTTTCTTTTCTTTTTTCCTGAGTTTGGACCACTTTTGTGGATTTCTCTTCTATTTTACTACCCTCATGGCCCGCAGTGAATTAGTTGTTGTGTAGCATGCTTAATTGGGTAGGGTCGTAAAATTTTGGTGGTAATTAATTTGATAAATAAATGCCGATGAACCAAATTTGGGCAGAAAAAGGTACAGAACATTAGCAATTTTGGAGATGGGCTGAGCATCTTTTGCCTGGTCCAATTACTAGCTATGTGAGCCAAATTGAAGTTTATATTGTGGGAAGCTGCTGCAAATACCAAGGTGAGAATTTTCCCCACCATCTAAATCTTCCGTGAACAAAAGAGATATGGTACTCATTTTTCTGAGATCGTGTTGATGGCATAGATGACAAACTCAAATTGAATATCTTTTCTGTGTTTAATTTATTGACATAAGAAACTCAATTTGTGGCATGACTTCAGAGCTTATAAATCTTGTTAGGAGGAATGTTAAGTGGGAAACAGCATTTTACTTACATAGTATGTGCAGGTTCAGGACCTAGAAGTATTTGAATTTACAGACCATGACGTGGTCCAGACTGACAATAAATTAGGTTACAGCTGATGGGCTTTGCTTACATTTAGTGGGTCGGGGCCACGTGAAATTTTGAGCTGAAATGTAGTTCGAATCCAAGGTGTTTGTGTTGGTGGCTCAACCCTGCAGGAGTTTTTCTTACTGTAAGAACAGCAATGGAAAGCTCACTAATTCAAGAATCATGTTGAGAACTTGCAAGCTAGAAGGGAAAGGATGTAATTTATCACCTGCTAGATTCACTGGTATATTAGTCGGTTTTTATAGGACCTGGAGAGAATTTGGTGGAATGGAGCAGATAATGAATGAATAGCTTGAAGCTTGAAGGTTAAGAAACCATGCCCTTACTCATTTGCGCATCATTTACCTCGTGTGGCCTCTTTTTCCCTTTATCTTTTTAAAAGAATTTGAATGCACTCGGTACTAATTCACCATATTTGTTATTTTGGAATATGATATTGAACTCAGTTACAATGACTTCTTTCCCCTTGTTTTGACACTTTAGAAGTGTTTAGACATGCTAAATCCAAGGACCCTTCTCGTTGTATTCTGTGAGTATCCCAGTTGCAAGAAGCAAAAGTTTTTGAAGGGTAACCTTTTTCATAGTATCTTTAGAATTCGTACCAAAAATGTCGAATCAAAATAGGTGAAGTGTTGAAGTCACATTTATTTCCGAGTGTGGGTGTGTCTGGTGAGATGAAGATGGACCACTTGATCAAAGCAATCTTGAATGGTCATTCCACGGTTATAAGGTAAAAGTCAATAAAAATCATATGGGCCAATCTTTATTGGTAAGCACCCAAGACCAATTTTTCCCAATCCAGTGCATGAACGAAGGTGTCCATGCCAATCCCATTTTGCTAAACCATGGGTTTGATGGAAAACCCTTGGAAGTCACTATTGTGTGTAGTTGTCCTGATAACATATGGGCAAAATATTTAATAGATTGAAAGAGACAAGCAAAGCATATTGAGTTTATTGTATTTGCAACGACAAAATTGCAATAATTTGATATTGTCCTTTCCATGGAAAACAAAAATGAAACTTTGATACAGAAGTGATTCTCTGGCTCTCTCTATTTTCTGCACTGGACAACCATGCTTGATACAATTAAACCTTGTCATGTATTGTGCAATCGGGTTTGGCCACTATTTAATTTTTGATGGATCCATTTTTCTAATTTTTCCAAATTGAAGGGATCTCATAACTATAGAATTTATGTTTTCCAGCTCATATTTTCATTGCAGGATGGAGACCTAAAGAACATTTGAACCAGACCTTGGGATTCTTGTGTAAGAGAAGCTGAAAGCTTCAGCCCGTTACATTATTCTATCTAATCATGTCCCAACACAACGTTTGGCACAGTCCCCAAAAAAAAGAAGAAATTGTTGGAGATCATACAATAATACAAAAATAATGACCAATTACATGTTTTGACATTCACTAAGACACGTTTAATTTGTTTAATAAAAAGGATACTAATACTTTATATTAAAAATTAAAACTCGAGTCTTGATAATAATAAAAATAATAATCGGAGAACTCCCTCCTTATAGCAAATCCGATAACAGCTTAATTGAGATTAATCAAGACGAAACTTTAGAGTCTCGACAATGAACCAAATCCAAAAAAAAAAAAAACAAAATCACTGATCATGCACGAAATTTCAAATAGATAACAATAAAGCGTATAAAATTCACTTAAAAAGCACAGAAAGCAACTATAAATCAAATTAGACATAATATAACAATATTTACTTAACAGTGTGGATCAAAAACTATGAAACCAAAATTGAATTTGGTTGATGCTACAACATAAATTATTATATTTGATGTGGGAGGTGCAGGTCTAATGTCGGATGTCACCAAAGGGACGCAGGTCTAATGTTACTAAAAACGGGTAAATATATATCGTATCAATAGATAGTTGGTTTAATGAAAAAAAATATTAGATCTCTTAATTAAAATTTGAATTTAAATTTTAAAAATAAAAAAAATTATATTAGAAAAATTTTTTTTACAAAGAATCCAATAACAGTTTGAATCGAATTAATCAAAATATAATTTTAAATATCGATTAATTCGTTAAAAAAAAAAAAAAAAGACCTCAGGTATAGATTCTGCACTGTCTAGCTATTGGGCTGTGACACATCCAATTGCCATTGCCACTCCGCTATGTTAAACTCTAGTAGAGGGCTCTTTTAGGCATTCATTGTCAAAAAGAATGGAAAATGACGGTGATCGAAAGTGGGAGAAAAAAAAAAAGGTAAAGTCAAAGAGAAAATAGTATCAACTAAAAAAAAAAGGTGATGTAACATATAATATAAATATAATGTAATGTAATGTAATGTATTATATATATATATATACATATATATATTTATATATTATATATATAAATTGGCGTTGAATGGTAGTTGTTTACTTCTCCAATCTCAAACCAGATCTTGATAGTTTACGGGCAAAAACTTGATTTTAAAATTAAAATATAATTAATTTTTTTTTTATAACAACAGAAATCAAATTTCAGCTCCGGGAGGGAAGGAGACTGTTGTTACTGGATTATCCCATTGGGACAAAATTAATATTAAATTATTTTTGATCAAAAAGATTTGATAACTATGTAACAATGACGATGGCTCCAAGTCCCCGTTATTTAGTTCATGGGATTTGCACGAGTCCGACGAGATTTGATTCTAATTATAATCGAATAGGTTGGGCCTTACAATATATCTTAATAATGATTTTACGTTAAACCTAAGGAAATTCCATTATACCTTTTTATTTGACTTTGTGCATGATCGACATTGCTAGAAGTTGGCAATTGAGAGTTATGGAGCTACCTTAGATCGCAAGCAAGACACGATGAAATCATGTGAAACCTCTTCCTCAACCTTCGAATCATCTCCGGAAGAAAATATTTCAGTGTATGGCTTTGACATTGCTGCGAACAAGCAAGAGTGAAAAATGTGAAAGTCTTGGGGAAATGAAAGGCCTTTTGCTGGAATAGCCAAGAAGGCCTCGCACGAAGTGAATCACGCGAGACTCATTCCAAATCCAATAGAACTTGAATGGCTTCATGCCATTGCCATCTTCGCCATTGTTGTCCCTAGATAGAGAGCTATCGGAGATGAAAGAGTACCTGAGGGGGAAAGAGAGAGAGAGAGAACACTAAGGTGATAGAATACAAGAGAAGAGAGCTTTTAAAAAGGATAGGGGAGAGGGAGACAAACCAAATGATAATTGTTAAATCCTTCTTTAGGACAATGATTTTAAACTCCTCTCCTGAGGATCAATTTTAAAACTATTGTCATGATCATGTTTTTTTTTTTTTTTTAATCGTTAGTTATGAAAGAAGATAAGGCTTTTAAGCATGATGCCGATGCGATCAATCAATACCAATTGACAAAAAAACATAATATTAATACCAAAATGATAATTGATTATATTTTTATTCTAAAATTAGGATCTTGGCCCCTTTAACACACCAAATAGAATAAATGAGGACTAGTTATTGGCAAAGTCAAAAATTTAGATTAAAAGAAAATGTTATTTAATGTTTGAGATTTTTTAAAACCACTGATGTTATGTATTTATTTTTCAGGATAAAAAGCAAAATAATAATAATAATTTTGAGGATGCTTCTTTATTGTTTAGGATGGTTTGAATTATTTAGGACAAAAGCCGTAAACAGACCATCGCGAAACAAAGGATAACTACCATGTAGGCATATTATGATCACAAGAAAATAATGTCGAATGAAAATAAACATATCAAATCTCTCCCTAAACTTGGAGCACATAATTCCAAAAATAACAGTGCTTGGAGCATAAATAATATGATGAACCTATCTAAAATATAAATGAGAGCACAAATCTAATGCTCGATTACATATTTGCTTGGTCTCTAGTCATCTTTAGGAATATAGGTGCCACCCATAAACGCCTTATCGTCGTGTCTCAGTGTTTCTAGTCATCTCCAAGCATCACTATCAGAAAAACGGGTATCAACGACGGAAAAATCCGTCACATATACCCAATTTTCCGTCACTGAAAGTATCAGTGACGAAAAATTTTCATCGCTAATAAAATCCGTCGCTAATCCGTCGAAAATATAAATTTTTATTTTTTAAAATTTTTATTATTTACCGACGGAAATAAATCCATCGCTAATCTGTCACTGAAGAGAGTAAAGGCAAACATAATGCCCGAACCCGGTTGGCTGACCCGGCCCACCCGCACCCGACACCAGTCCGCCCAGCCACCCCGCACCCTGCCCCACCCGCCAGTACCTGGCCACCCACCTTTAAATTGTTTGAAAAATATTGAAATATGCATCTGCCCAGTTTCGAACCTGGGTTGAGAGAGAGATATTGAGAGCCTTAACTATCTTACCACCATCACCTTTGTGTTATTAGTTTATTTTTCTTCTATTTTTATACTTTATTTTTAAATCTCAATATTAACATTACAATACCCTAATTTAAAAGAATATAAAATTTTATTTAATAAAAACAAAAAATTATATTAAATAAAAATACAAAAAATTATATTTAATAAAAATACAAAATTATATTTAATAAAAATATTATATTTTATAAAAACAAAATATTATATTTAATAAAAACACAAAACATTATATTTAATAAAAACACAAAATTATAATTAATAAAAAAATAAAATTATTTTTAATCAAAAAAATATTATAATTAATAAAAACACAAAAAATTATATTTAATAAAAACATAAAATAATTTTTATTAAAAAATTATGTTTAATAAAAATACAAAATTATATTTAATAAAAATATAAAATTATATTTAATAAAAATACAAAATTATATTTAATAAAAATATAATATTATATTTAATAAAAACATAAAATTATATTTAATAAAAATACAAAATTGTATTTAATAAAAACATAAAATTATATTTAATAAAAATACAAAATTATATTTAATAAAAACAAAAAATTATATCTAATAAAAATACAAAATTATATTTAATAAAAATACAAAATTATATTTAATAAAAAGATAATATTATATTTAATAAAAACAAAAAATTATATTTATTAAAAATAAAAAATTATATTTAATAAAAATATAATATTATATTTAATAAAAACATAAAATTATATTTAATAAAAACATAAATTATATTTATTAAAAAAATTATATTTAATAAAAAATAAAATTATATTTAATAAAAACAATTTTTTTTTTTTTAAGTTTGAGCGATGGATTAGCGACGGAAAATTAGCGACGAAAATTTTTCATCGCTAAATCTATCACTAATTTATCCGTAAAAGTTTTAGCGACGGATTTTGCAACAGAAAATTTCCGTCGCTAATTTTAGCGACGGATTTAACGACGGATTGTTTCGTCGCTAATTCCGTTGCTAATTTTTTCGTCGCTAATCCGTCGTTGATCCGCCGTTAATTTTCGTCGCTGAAGGCTTGTTTTCTTGTAGTGCATGCTTTCAATCTCATCTCGAAGGTCAGTCAAATTGATAGATGCTAAGATTGTCTCTACACCCATTGATCAAAACATCAAATTTACTTCTTATGATGGTTCACTACTATAAGATAAGATGCTACTCTCTATCATCAACTGATCGGTAGTATTATGTATCTTACTGTATAACTTCTTTTAAGAGTATATATTCAAATTCTAATAGTAATTTTAGTTATTTAATGGATATATCCGAGAAATGCCATACCATATATATAACTTTAGACTCAATTAAAAAAAAAAAAAAAAAAAAAAAAAAGCTCCATAGAAAATTGTACTATATATGTTCTCCAATAAAAATGAGAGTTTTATTAGTAAACTATCTAATATAATACTAACAACAATAAAATTTAACTTTTAGAATTTATTAATATGAAAAGTAAAATTTTAGGAGCTCTTTGTCAAGTTTCCTTTTTTCCATCTTGAACTCAATTTCTTGTTGTTGCAAAGAAGGCGTTGGATTTACCATGGGAAGGAGAACGCAGCCACGGTACAGAAAGTATGAAGTAGGAAGTCTCCAACTCTCAGTCATCGCCACCTAATCAGCAAAAGGGGAATGAAAATCGTTATTTCCCCACCTGGACCCACGCGCGCTCTCTCTTACACTGCACAGTGCACACTAAGCTACACAACTAACAAATCATATCGAGAGAGAGAGAGGAAATAAGATGACAGCTTTAAACTGTCCGGTAGACCGACCCGTCGAAATCCTCTAAACTATTGCACATACCCCACATATTACGCTTCCTCCATCTCTTGCTTTCAAACCCTAACTCTCTCTCTCAGAAAATCCGAAAATCTCATCTTCCAAAGCTAACAGTCCACGTAAGATATCACACCTATCACCACAAACCCAAGAAGGGATTTCCTCGGGCCTCTCTCTCTCCTCTCTCCTCCTTAAAGTCATCCACCTCTTATTCTCATCCTTCTCACCTGCAAGTCTCACCTGCACACGCGCACATCTCTCTCTCTCTCTCTCTCTCTCTCGTGTATAGTTTTTAGCCTTCACATATCCAAATTGTCCCTTTTTTTCTTTTTTTGGGAAATAAAAATTTTATTCCAAGTGAAGGTTTTGAGAAATAGGTGACAACCAAAAGACACCAAAGCTCCAAAAAAAAAAAAAAAAAAAAGAAATGGCTGCTCCGCCGAGTACTCGCCTGCAAAACATGTTGCAGTCGGCGGTGCAAGCCGTTCACTGGACTTACAGTCTCTTCTGGCAACTTTGCCCCCAACAAGGGTAACTCTCTCTCTCTCCGGCTCAATTATACACACACACACATGTTTTTTTTTTTGATAGTATGTTTTTATAAATTTATCAATATATCATAATTTGGTTTTCATAGAATATTAGTGTGGGGAGATGGGTACTACAATGGGGCAATCAAAACAAGGAAAACAGTGCAACCAATGGAAGTGAGTGCTGAGGAAGCGTCACTACAACGTAGTCAACAGTTAAGAGAGCTCTATGAATCGTTGTCTGCCGGAGAGACTAATCAGCCGGCAAGACGGCCATCAGCTGCTCTTTCACCGGAGGACCCGACGGAGTCCGAATGGTTCTATCTCATGTGTGTCTCTTTCTCTTTTAGTCCTGGCGTTGGGTAAGTAGTACTGACTTTTTTTTTAAATTTTTTTCCTAAATGGTTGTTGGATTTGTTTATGTTGAATGTGACTACTTGTGTTTTTGTGGCATTGTGGTTTTGGTGTCATTTTGTTTTGAAATTTTGTTTTGGAGGAATTGAATGCATTGTTTTGTTTAGTTAAAAAGTAGCTAGGAATGAATTAAAGAGCGAATCATTTTACACTCTTTGTCACAGTTCCCTGCAATAATCTTTACCGTTCTTCTTCTTCTTCTTTTTCTTCTTCTCTCCCTCTCTCTCCCTCTCCCTCTCTCTCTCTCTCTCTCTCTCTCTCCCCCTCTCTCTCTGTGGCAGTGAAGAATCCATTGCAAAACCTTTCTAAGTTAGATGACATTTAACAAATTCGAACACTTGCAGCAGCTTTTCCCATAATAAAAATCTGAGTGAAAATTGATTGACCTCTTTTCTCTCTTTCAACAAAGAAAGGTGGTTGGGTTTGTTTGTGAAAATATTCTAAGCAAAAAAGAAGACTCTCTCTCTCTCTCTCTCTCCCCCCCCCTTTACTTGTTAGTGAGATAAACAAAGAAGGGTAGTTGTATATGATGAATGTAAGGTAATGGAAAAAAGTGATAAAAGTGTACATTCATAAGATGGGTAAATGAAACTGCAAGAGAAGCTCTGCCTATTTATATGTTGTGATATGGAAATAGTGTCATCACTTTGTGAAAGAGTTAAAAGACTAGGCCTTGTCAATATTGTAATTCATACTACTGACAGTTTTGTGTGTTTGCATCCTCAAAAGTAAAAAGGGTTAGGTGACAGAGCCTTCATGTCTTCTTATATCTTTATGAAGATCCGATAGGATTCTAGTTGAGACTTTTTAATGCACTCTCACTTGTGGGGATCAATTTTGCTTGAATTTCCCCCTTTACGACAGTGCAAGTATAGTAAACTACTTCACAGACAGATGAGGAATATGACTAGTATCTTTTAGGCTTTTTAAGGAAAAAATTTATGGTGGGAGTGTGAGTAATCAGTATTTAATTTTCTTAGTAGATTTTTGGGTTTGGCTCTCCCTTAATTTCCCTGACAAGGAAGCTTCTTTTTCCAAGCACACTTACTAGTCGATAACCCTTTATAACAATGTTCAGTCATCAACTGTGCCCACTGTTAAATTTTAATGATGCACATTTAACAAATATCAAGAATAATTGAAGATAAATTTTGTCCCAAATAATTATAATAATAATAATAATAATAATAATAATAATAATCTAAAAGCAAGAACAGTTATCAATAAGTGTCATCTCAAATTTGGATGGCAATTACACATATTTGTACTTGGTTGGGTGAGCGTTGTCGTTTTACCAACTTGGTGTAACCTGTAAGCTTTCGCACGAATGAGATGTTTTTAGATTATTATTATTATTATTATTATTATTATTATTATTATTATTATTACAAAGTCCATTTTGACCCCTGATATCACCCAAGTATATATTATATCTTTTCTAATGTTATTTTCTATTTTAAGTTCTAACTCTCTCTCTCTACAAAACATTTAAAACCAAATGAAAGATCTTTCTTGAAGTCGAGATATATAGAAAAAGATGAAGGAAAAAAAATACTTATAGATACACAATAGAACTCATAATATAATTAATCGATCTATTATTATGTACTATTGAGAAATTCGTAATGAACTTGAGAGAACACCCTAAAAAGGATTCTGAAAAATTATAGAAATTAATTTTATTACAGATTAGTTCCTGATAACATCACAAAAGAAAAAAATTGTTATTTGCTTAAATATCTAATCGTTTATATATAAATATATATATATATATCTAATAATCACATAATCAATCATGAGAGAGCTAGACTAAACCTTTTGTGTAGGAAAAAAGTCAGTCAATATTAAAAGGCTTTGACTGATAAGAAAGATAGAACAGTTCAGGTTGCAGAAACACAGCCTGGCTCTTTCGTTTTGACTTTTGAGCATACATTTTTCTTGTGTACCAGTGAGCAGTTGTAGCTTTAAAAGCCACCTTTCAAAAACTTTAATAGCATATTAACAAAGATATATAAAATATCTCTTAATTTTGCATGGAGATAGAAATAGAATAAACGTATATGTTCATAATCTTCTCTTTATATTTTATAAAAAGCCTGTTGCATTTACTATTGAAAAAAAATATTATTTGAACTTCATTGTACTTGAAATTGTTTTTCGCTCTCTCTCTTTTTTTTTCCCCGACAATAAGAAAGTGTGATGTATGTAGGCTACCGGGAAAGGCATTTGCCAGAAGGCAACATGTGTGGCTCACCGGTGCTAATGAGGTTGACAGCAAAGTCTTTTCCAGAGCTATTCTTGCCAAGGTTTTGTTACATTACACAGTCCTGTCCTGTTCCCATCACCCACACAAATTTGCTCAACCAGCTTTTTCTGATTTTTCATTTATGCATTTGTTCAACTTCAATCTCATATTGACAATATTCCTTTCTCTTGTCTGTTGCTGTCGTGCTTTGTCTTTGTCATTTCTCCAGAGTGCTCGCATTCAGGTAAATCCCATTTTCCTTTAACTAATTACAACCTTTTTCCGTACAATTTTCGTTCTATTTTTCAATTTTTGGTATACCATTGATGATAAAACAAAATCCTAATTTTTGGCATAATATTGCAGACCGTGGTGTGCATTCCCCTCATGGATGGCGTGGTCGAACTTGGCACAACAGAGAGGGTAACTTGCTTAAAACATATATACCTGAGCTTTGATCCCAAATTGTGGAGTCGATAATGTGAGAGATAAATATATGTTTGAAAAAAAAAATCATACAGAAAAAGAAAATAAAAATTCTATCTAACAAAAATTGCGACGGGAAATGTCATGTACATTAAGTTTGAGAAAATAAATGATTTTGACAAGAGGATGTTCTTTGCAGGTCCAAGAAGACCTTAACTTGATTCAACACATAAAAACTTTCTTCATTGAAACTCACCACACACGTCCACCAAAACCCGCCCTCTCGGAGCACTCCACGTCGAACCCATCATCCTCAGAGCAGCCTCGCTTCCACTCTCCATCTCTTCCCGTTTTGTACGCCGCCGCAGACCCACCGGTCAACGCCAACCAAGAAGATGAGGAGGAAGAAGAGGAAGATGAAGATGAAGAAAGGGAATCAGACTCTGAAGCCGAGACGAGCACGAATAGTCGGGCCATCCAGAATCCGGCCCTGTTGTCCCAGGGAGTGGCTGCAGCGGCTCAGACGGCTGTAGCCGAGCCGAGTGAGCTTATGCAGCTGGAAATGTCCGAGGATATACGGCTCGGTTCACCCGATGATGGGTCGAATAATTTGGATTCGGATTTTCATATGCTTGCTGTAAACCAGACTGAAAACCCGGCTGATCAACAGCGCCGAGCTGACTCCTATAGAACCGAATCGTCTCGGAGGTGGCCGATTCCACAGGATCAATTCATTAACGGACTTCAGCCGCCTCCTTCAGGTAAATATAAGCTCATTTCGACTAATTCTTTTTTTTTTTAAGGAAAATTACCTATTATAGCAAAAAAGGTAAAAATTTTAGTTGATCCAGCATAGTTAGAGCATTTTAAATTTATCTAATAAATGAGAATTCTTATGATAAAGTCTCTTAATAGGTTTGTCTGTTTTAGATAAAGTTCAACAATAATTAGAAAAGTCGAAATAAAGTTTTTTAATAGAGTTTTTTTTTTCGTCCCAAACTCAGTCTATCGCTTAATATTTAAAGTTTTGTTTCAATTAATTTAGGCCAAACCACTGTCAGATTCTCATTTAGAGAGAGTTCTCATAATATTATTTTTATTACTATCAAAATTTAAATCTGAATATTTAATATAAGGTTCCAGTGTCATTTCTATTAAATTAATGAAACGTTGGTTAAATTCAAAATAAATTTTACTAGTCATTTAAGTTCCTGAAAAGATCATTTCTCCTTATTATATATCAAGTTCTCATTTATATAGAAATTAATTATCTTATCTTAACAACCCGTCACCAAAGTGAAAAGATGTGGCATGGCATCATAAGACTAGAATCTTGTACAATGTACGTAGATGTGTCAATCATAAGACAAATGAGGAGCCGCATGGATCACATGATGCCAATCATAAACACAGAAGCCGATGCAAAATATGATAATAATTGAAACCATGTTGGCCGAAGTTGGGACGAAGTCAGATCACACATGAAACTGTGTGTTTGACTTTTTCTAGAATACGCTGGACCTAACTCTTTAGTTGGACAGTCGGTTTTGGCCTTGATTATTTGGGTGTGTCCCGGGGTGCGTGTTAGTCCAAAATCACATATTGATATGTTAATGTTGGTCACTGTTGTTCCGATGAGTTATCTTACCAATCCAATATTAAATCCATAAAAAATCATAAAAACTTATTTAAAATCACGTATTGACGAATTGATATTAGAGTTTTCGGTCTAACATAAAAAAATATTATCTAAAAGAAAGTTATCTAATACTTGATAAGATTCGAAATGAAAGATGTTTAAAATAGAAAAGGGTTATCTGGTACCAAAGAAGTGGACAATGTTACGAATCTCACATTAAATCCATAAAAAAATCATAGAAGTCTACTTAAATCCAATAAACTCTCTCACTTGAGTTCTCCTATTGACCTTGAATCCATCATATGAATCCATGACAAATTATAACTCAACTGACAATATATCTCTCCCCTTATAAAATATATAAAAAAAAAATGTTGGTGACTGTTATTGGGTTCCTCCTAGGAGTGTATTCGAGCCGAGCCAATGTCGAGTATCTCTGTACCAGAAATCAAATTCGATTTTTTTTACCCGACTCGAACTTGACTCGACTGTATAACAAACTGTTCAAACTTGACTCGAACTCGATTCGAAAACTCAATTATTGTATAATATATTAATATATTTTATTTTATTTTATTTTTTATATTATATGTCATATATAAATATATATAATATATATTAATATATATAACAGAGTTACTTGTAGAGTTTTTGAGTCTAAAATTCTACTACTTGAATTCGATCAAACTCAAGTCGAGTCGAGTCAAGTCATTGACCAAGCGGCTCGCAAGTGGCCCAAACTCGACTCAATTTGTGTAACAGCCCTAGTTCCTCCTATGAAAAAAGGCCACCATTTATACTAACAACCTGTAGTTATTTTATTAGTAGAATCAATTCTAAGTTACAAGATGAGAAACATTTCTAAAATAATTAATGTTCTATTTTATATAAGTTTCACCCACGAAAATAATAATTCGTGCGGACAAGGTAATAAATTTTCTTTTTACTATTATTTTAGAAGAGTGATATTTGCAATTGATGTTTTGATAATAATATACTAATAAATTACTTTAAGAATAATAATAATAATTTAAATTATACATTTACGGAAATTAAAATTAAAATTCAAGGTTAATCACGTGTCCCCAGAACCCTCGGCCAGTAGGAAAGTGGACTTTCATTATATTCCCAACAAGAAGAATGATAAAATAAAATAACAAAATCTAAAAATCTGTATAATATAATATTAATTTGGATGCATTAGAGCATATTGCCACGTCTTGCATTACGACTATATACTTTTAATTTTTTTTCCTAAAATAAAGAATTAAAATATAAATAAATTTTATTGTATAGTTTAATTCAATATTAGTTTTACATTTGACATTTAAATCATGTTAGGAAAAAATTAGTATTGACTTCATTGATACAATCAAAATATTAGAATCTGTCAATTATTATTATTATTATTATTATTATTATTATTATTATTATTATTATTATTATTAGCAAGTATCTCAGTCACCCTTTTAATAATATTTTCATTAATAAGTGTCTAATTTTCAAAAACTACATAAAGTTTTTATAACTAAAAAATGAGAAATAAATTTTTAAATATGAAAATTTTAAATTATCTATAATATCTTAGAATTCATTAGTTGTAAAAATCTTTTTAAATATCGACACACTTGGAGCAGCCGGAGCGGCTTGTCTTTTCTTTTCTTGGCCAAGATGTCGGCCGGTTGAGAAGTTTTGACCTTTTCTTGGATGAGAAATGGTTTTCTGTTTAATCCTTCTATTTTCGTGTATTTGCGCAGGAGTCCCGCCGTTTGGGGAACCACCACAAGAAGACACCCACTATTCCCAAACAGTCGCTACAGTCCTCCAACAGCATTCGGGTCGGTGGTCCGAATCCTCCTCAATCGGGTACTGCGTAAATTCCACCCAATCAACTTTCTCCAGGTGGACATCCCGATCAGATAATCACCTCCACGCGGCAGCATCAGAAGGCATATCACAGTGGCTCCTCAAGTACATCCTCTTCAGCGTGCCACTCCTCCACAGCAAATACCAGGACGAGAACTCCCCAAAATCTCGTGACGCCGACTCCTCGGCTCGGCTCCGCAGCAAAGGCACCCCACAAGATGAGCTCAGCGCCAATCACGTATTAGCCGAGCGAAGACGGCGCGAGAAATTGAACGAGAGATTCATCATTTTGAGATCATTGGTCCCTTTTGTGACCAAAATGGACAAGGCTTCTATTTTGGGTGACACGATAGAATATGTCAAACAATTAAGAAGAAAGATCCAAGACCTCGAGGCCCGAACCCGGCAGATGGAAGTGGAGTGGACCCGACCAGCCGATCCGCCACAGCGGACGACTAGTAGTAGCGGGATGAAGGAGCAAAGAAGCGGGAGTGGTGTCACAGGGGGGGCCACTGAGAGGGGCAGGGTTGTCGGGTCAGGTTCGGATAGGAGGAAACTGAGGATCGTAGAGGCCGGCGGGTCTCCGGCGCCAGCAGCAGAGGAAACGGTGGTGGGGAACAATGTGGAAGTATCCATAATAGAAAGTGATGCATTGTTGGAGTTGCAGTGTCCTTACAGGGAAGGGTTGCTGTTGGATATAATGCAGACACTAAGGGAGCTAAGGATGGAAACTACCGCGGTGCAGTCCTCTTTGACTCATGGTGGCACTAGCTTTACTGCTGAGCTTAGGGCTAAGGTATAATCTTTACATTTTGGATAACCCTTATCTTGTGCAATTTATATGAATTTACGTGATAATCTATATCAGTATATATTAATCAATTTTTAATTAAATAAAATTATGATAATCTAACTAAGAATTTATTAATACGTGAAAATTAGTCAGCTGCACGTTGGAAATAGGTAAACAAAATCAATATGATGGTCATGTGGCATCCCATTCCCAAATCCACAAAAAAAAAAGGATTTTTGGCCTATTGGGCAGATCTAAGTAGGCCCATGCCCGTTCATGCGTCACTCTATGAATTCTGGTGTTGATGCAAAGAAACTGAGTGTGAATATGAATTTTCCTTAACAGGTAAAGGAGAATGTGAATGGGAAGAAGACAAGCATTATGGAAGTGAAGAGAGCAATTAATCAAATAATACCTCAGTTCTGACTCCTCTTGTAGTTATGTATAGATATAAATATTGTGTAGAGCTATAAAAGAAAAGTGGGGTTGAGAGAGAACAAGTCAGATTCTTGTAGTGTTGACTGTCGGGTGTATTCTTAGCGTACTATTGTTGTTGTGTGGTCAATAATCAAATGTAATCTAACAAATTTGACATAATCAAAGGACAATGCGTAAGAGAGGCCTGAAGATGAGCAAGTCGGATCAGAATTTAAATCAGTATCATGAAGCCAAAGCATTTTGTCCAATCCATTTTTCGGTCTAGTGATTTTTGGAGGCTATGAACACCCAACATGAGAAGTACAAAGCTTCATGGCCATTTGAAATTTCTTCCATATTGGGGAAGCTTTAGGAGAAGTTGGGGATAGTTAAGAGAGACCAACAAACGGACCAACCAATCGATAGTCGGTCTAATGAGTAAAAGATATTAAATTTTTTAATTAAATTTTAGATTCAATAAAGAAGATTGTATTAGGGGAGCTCTCCTTAAATTGAGATCGATAATATTTAAACCAAATTCATAGAAAGGGAGATAGAGAGAGAGTGTGTGTATTTTTGCTGCCATTGTAACATCATTTGCAAGTAATCCAAAGTTTTTTAGTGAATCATTATGGGAAAATTTTAGTGGCTCAATTTCCAAATAACTTCAAATTCGCGAATACTTCCTCTGACCTATCCTTCTTATCTCATTCAGGAAAAATATATATATATACACACACACAAAGCAAATTTGGTTTATCAATGATCTGTATTTTATATTATTCGTAAATCAACATAAATATATGATAAATATCTTAAATAAAATTTTCTGTTCTAAATTTATGCTAATCAGTATTTCTTTTTGTGCTTACTAACATACAATAAGAACAAAGCACACCTTACAGACAATAATATATAGGTCAAATGTACCAAACCTTGTGTGACGGCTCATATCCACATATTTTATCAATTTTTAAATAAATATTTACTTGGATCGATCAAAATATATAAATTACTTAATAAAATGTGGTCTAAACATATTTACCTAAATTACGTAAGACAATTCTATTTAATTTTTAATCATTTAATTCATGTAACATTACTCACATTATAGTAAGGTGTTGGTTCGGTGGACTTTCTGCCCAAGAGAGAAAATTGGTATGTGTTCTTTTCCATTTAAACAGTGGAGCCACTTTCATAGAGAGCGTTCTGCTAAATCCTTAGAGAGACAATCTAGTGATCATAATTTTTCTCTCCCAATCTAATAATTTTTGTTTCAAATTTCGATGTAATCAAAAAAAAGGAAAAAAAAAAAAAAGGAGCGTTCTGCTAATGTTATAACCTTTTTTAAAACATTGAAGTTGAGAGTTTATAAATTTATAATATTTACTTAAAAAAATTATAAACTCTAAATATCTTTAACTTACTCTACCCAAACTTTTTTTTTAATGCAACTTATAAGTTATCTTATTTGAGATATTAATTGATTAAATTATCTATGTTAGTATTTTATTAATCTCATATTTACATTTTTCATATCGATAAATAACTATTCATATGATATTAATGATATTTTCTCATTTTTAATCATTTCAATATATAAAAAAAAAAAAGAGTTTATAATAACCCATTATTACCAAATACAACAATAACTTGCAAGTTTATAAAATATTTTATAAACTGATATATTTTATTTTATTCAAATATTTTAACAACTTATTTTCAAAATAAATTATAAGAATTTATAATCTTTAAAAATATTTTTATAAACTATAGTAGCCGTTGAAAGATGGCGAAGTTTGGCACAACAGTTAAGTTGCTCCTCTGATGACTCGAGATTATTGGTTCGAGGTATGGAAACAGTCTCTTTGTAAAAATATAAGAGAAAAATTATGTACATATACCTTCACAATAAACTTAGTCCAAGAGATGATGGACTTGCATAAAAATGCATACGAAAGCTTGAAGGATCTAACATATGTGTCAATTTTAATTAATCAGGAATAATTTGATGTAGTTATATTTTTTTTCCTTTTCTTTTTGTTCGCTCTTGTAGAGGGTTGCTGGTGTTAACAGATGCAAATGTATCACCTCATCAGAGAGAACAAATTGAAGTTTCCGAAAACAAAAGGTATGGATGTACTAAGGAAGGTACTACCACTTTGTCTAATTTTGCGTTGGTCTCGTTTTAACTCTGCAAAAGAAAACTCGAAAGCTAAATGGCTTGGTCTTTCTATGCGCATCCTATGGTATACCTCCTCCTCCATGCCATTGTCTTGACCTCTTACCTAGTCCATTCTCAAGATACTCTCTCTCTCTGGATTTTAATGGCCAAATCAAGTTCTTTCCATTAAGGGTGCAACCCAGATCTTAGTATAATTTTGATGTAATTTTCTTGTTTTTGGGCACATCAAGATATGACCAAATCTTGCTGACCAGAAACAGAATCTGCTTCAAGGCCTAAACAACTACACGAAATCCTTAAACTTGACAACCTTAACCGAGATCAACAATGCAGACTGTTGTGCCGATCAAATAGCCTAGCAATTCAAAAGCCAACCTGTTCCAATGCTACCAGCTCAGACCCGGTTCCAGGCTAGGAGCCTCAGCTCTCCAACTATCAAGACCTCCTAACTAATTGCCATCTGAACATCTCAGACACTAGCGATGGCAAGGTAATGCCCGATCGCATCCCCAACGTTGTTCCAAGTCTCGTTCACAAACCATACAGAAACACGGTGTTCACAGTATCTCATGGATTCCAACTACACTGGAATTGGGATTGACTCTGAAAGTAGTTGAGTGGAGATAGTTCTAGCAACGAGCACTCCTGGGGGAAGTTTTGTGACTTGCAATGGAACAACCGTTGTTTCCATTACATGTTTGGTACCTCTTTAAATAGGGTTTTTGTTTGGCTGATTTGAGAGATCGTATTTCCTTAAAATTTTTCAAGTGACAACTCCTTGAAAAACCAACCATGAAAATCTGACTGCCAGTGATGGACAAAATTTTTGCACCACATTCTCTTTAATTATATTCTACACAATACAGTTCTGTGAGAACTCTCATCATTCTTCAGACTGATGCAACCTTTTAACAATCCAATCTCTCCGGTATCACTCTCCCACTGAATGTACAGAAACTGGCTCTTCACAGTAACTTCGCCATGGATACTCATGATGCAACAAAAAACCTCAAAAATAGGACTCAAAATAAATGTACGGGAACAAGGCAAGGATTTCATAGTAAAACTCAGAGAGCAAAATTCAGGAACAAGCTGCTCAAAAAAACATCACAGCCTCGAATTGACAAGTTCCTTGTTTTAGATAACTAGAACTTGGGAATGAAATGATGATAGCTAGACCAGCTGAATACGCAACTACCTCCTGCTGGCCTTGTATATCTACAGCTTCTTGGTGCTCAGGGGCTTGAGATGTACCACTTTCTCTTACAGGCACGCATTGAAATAATTGGTTAAATATTAGGCCTTGGTAAGTGATATGATCGTTAAGGCTGTAAGAAATTCACAAGATTCACAAGATTTAACAGTTCAGACTACCATATATGCTGACAACTTGTAGAAACTAATCCTCATGTCCAATAATAAAAGAGGAATTTTGAATTCAGATTTCCCAGATAAAGACTTTTGGCCACAAAACATGTTTCATACTTGTAGAGAAGCAGAAGATCCATTCTGTCCAATTATTCAGGCAGTAGAATCATTAGGGGCACAAACCTTTTGTCCACAAAAATCATCATGCCATAATCAGCTTTTGAGCGGATTACTTAGCCCACACATTGAGCAGCTTGTCTCTGTTTCAGTATACACAACACCACCATGCAATCAATATCAGAAATCAATCAGCCAGACAAAAGCATGCTTTTCAAGCAATACATTATTATGAAAGTAATACCAAGGCATCAAATGTCAGAAAATCTCCTTCCTTTATCTGGAATGTCTCCCTTAAATACTCCAATCTTGCCAGCAATATTCTGCAAAACAAACACCAAGTCCTCCTGTAAAGACTTACAAAATCTCTCCTTCAACAACTAAAAGTGAAGCCAGACACACCCACAACACTTCTATCCACAAATTAGACAAAACAAAATCAACCTGCTTAGTGTGTACTGAAATGGAACACCAAACATGATGACAAGTCTGCCATAATGGCTATCAAAATCTATGCCTTCTGCTACTTTTCCCCTGCCAAAAAAAAAAATGTTATCAGCTAAATTGCCAAATCATGTAACTGTCTACATCTCACAAGAGAAACATCCCAAATTGAAATAGATAAAGAAAAGTAATACACTTCAGTTATACTGCTTCAAATAAGCATCAGGTGTTCAGCAAATTCCACAAGCGCTCCACAATAAAAGAGGAGGAGCTTCTTTGGAAACATTCACATTCAACCAACACATATGTGACAGACAATACAATGCAAATTGCAATTCAGTGCATTTTTTATTCACGGTACAACTCCATTGCATAGTCCACGAATGGGTCCATGTTTTTCAAGTGCGAGTGCTAAGCAAAGGATAGTTGAATGTGAGAACATCACTACCTGGCAACAGAGAAAAAGACAGCACCTCGACCACAATCACAAGCCCTACGGTAGTTGTCCAGAGCTAATGTAGTTTCAACCACATCTGGAGTCTCAAAAAACACAAGCTTGTGCTGCATTATTTCCTGAAGTAGTGTTCATATACTGGGATCAGTATTTACTGGATTAAAAAAAAAAGGGATGAAATAAGAAATATTAAGATTGTAACACAAAGTAAATAAGTGTCAGAAAACACGAGTGAACAACCAGAAGAAAAAAATAAATAACTGCTTGATAAAAAGAGCATTCATTTAACAGTACTGCACCAAAAATATATTCTAAACCAGTCTAGTTTTGCAACAAAGGTAGTTCATAATTAAAAGTGCATGCCCAAATATTGCAGTCCTGAATGACTAAACAGATAGAACATTAGAGAGAGAGAGAGAGAGAGAGCAATTTCACCTTTAAAATGCCAGTTTCATTCCAACTATTGACTGTACCATCCATATATGAATAACTGACGAAGAAACAAACAATCCCATCTGGAACGACAGAAACATCTCCAGCAAGAGCCTCCCGTAATTCCTTACAACACCTGAATCACTTCTCATATCAAATTTGGTACTTATAGGAAGCTGATCACTGAAAGGGCAGACCAAATGATATAAATTCAGATAAATAGAGCAGGATTTCTTGCATATAGAAGAAAACTAGAAATTTTAACAGATTCAAGAATTTTAAATCTCTCAAATAATAACCAAATAACTGTTTAAAAAATAGTGGAACCTTTACCTTCCACGAGTTAAGACCATTGGGCATATGCAGTCCCTTGTCAATGACCTTGTAAAGCTATGGCTAACAACAGGATTGAAGTTAAGTAGACGAGGATAAAGATCAATTGGACTCAGAGTCCCAGATGTGATAACAACTGATTGAAATCGATCAAACACAGGCTTTATGGCAAGAGAGGCATCATGACAACAAAGCTGAAACACCAATAAGCAAACTGATTACATCAATTCCATCAGCAGAACATTTAAACTAAATAAATAAAATGGGCACATGAAGAGACAAATATCTAGTATATCATCGATGGAAGACAAGTATAGGGCAAGCAATGACCAGGCACATACTTTGCAGAAGAAAGTGGAATAAAATAGGTAAGGTAATCAGTTTATTGGCCTAGAAAGGAGATAGTTTATCAAGACCAAAACAAGGGAGAATAGAATATTTAACATTCACTCTATGACTATTGGTGTGTCACAACTCCCAAGAAGGGATCTCTGACACGACAAAAACAAAGAAATATAAAAACAAACCTGGATAACGGGATCAGGAATATGAGGCATTCTCTCATCAAAAGGTTCAATTATGATTGAAAATCCATGGGTGTAGGTCCCAACAAGTGTGGCAAAGTCACAAATTGTTTGAATATGCAAGAACTCATCTGTGTCGGTTATTTCTAGCGTCAGCATGAGGGAGTGCAAGTGATCATAACAAAACCTCAACATTTTCTTGTCAATTCCAACTTGGGCATGCATGGAGGCAACAAAACCGACAGGCCCCTCCTTCTCAACATTCTCAGTCTGCAAGCGACCTTTCAAATATTGGACCAATCTACGTAAAAAAGACAAAAAATGCTCTGCCCGGCAAATATTTCCAGGAACAGCCTCCTTCAAGATATCATCTGGCAAGGCTGGATTTGAAAGCCAAGTATCCGTGACTGCAAAGAAATTGCAGGACATTGTCGGACAGAGAAATACAAAAATTATTCTGAACAATCTGTTTTCAGAGCATTCCACATACTAGGTAGATTTCCACTTTGTGCCAAGCCTTCAACAAGTCGATTGTACTCTGCACATAACCTACCCGCATCAGTGGCCTTGAACCTACCTACCATGTCATAAGAAACTGAATAATTTTATCAAGTCTTAGAAAATGAATAGAAATGTATATAATTCTCTCATCAGAGCCAGAAGGAGATTTTCTAAACATGCATGCCCATCTTATTAACTTCCGCTTGAGAAGGAAAACAAATAGAAAGCTTTGAATCTTTCTCACATTCGTACACAAACATACACACACTTAGCAAGTCCTAACCTAGACGTGTGTCTTCTTACAGTACTAGCAAAAGAAGGTTTAAAACATATATGCCCTTCCTATTGCTTCTATTGAGAATGAAGATTTAATCAACTTCTCCCAGTCCCTCATTATTTAGTGTCGTAATCATACTCGCTTCGTCTCTCCTTCTCAATGTCTCAATTCAAAAGACATTGATTTCCAAATTCAACTATATGCTTCATGGATGCAGCATATAAGAAATCCAATGCTTTCATAACTACAGAATATAAACCTGACTAAATTGATATCAACCTAGCTTAAAACACTAACATCATTCCAATTACTTCAGATCGTGTTTTTGATTTTTTTTAACCTTGTTTTCCTAATAATTTTCCATTACCTCCAAATTCAGTATCTTTGTTAAATTCCTACCCCTCATTGAATCAAGTCATAAGACAATTGTCTGTGAAATCAACTATATTCCACATGCACACCATGAAATGCTCAACACCCAGAAAACTAGAGTAATACAAAACCCACAGCAAACCTAGCCTAAAAACCAAACCTTGACCAGACAGAGCAAACAATGATACGCAAATCAAAACACCATAGAAATAGGATGACTACCAATATCAACCAACACAACATAACGATAGCAAAAACCTATTCCACACCACATCAACTTCAAGGACCAAACACTCACAGAACCAGTGCAATATAAACCCGACTACGTTAATATCAAACATAGGAAACTAAAAGCCTCTAATTGTTATCATAAACAATCAGAACAAACAGAAACCTAATCCATTCATACCTATCAATCTCCTGAGCCATCCGACTCAAATTCCTCGAAGCACCCTCCAGTGTCTGCCTCCTAACACTCACACTCAATGCCTCAATACACACATTGTCAATATTATGAACCTCATCAAACACCACAACACTCTCCCTCTGCATCTCCTTCGATATAATACCGGATCAAGCAAGTATTGATAATTATAAACCACCACATTCGCTTACTGCACCATGTGCCTTGCCAGATAGTACGGACACCAACCCTTCTCCTTCCCAAAAACCCTCAAATCCGCCAATGTATAAACCCCAGGTGGCCAAATCGCCTCCGAGCCGGCTTTTTCGTAATTTTCGTAGAATTCGCATGTTTTCAGATTAGGGTTTTCCATTGCTAGAGCTCGAACCCAGGAGGCGGTCAACTTCCGACAGGCGGCGTCGACGGAATCTCGCGATTACGACAGATGGGTTGATGCAGAGGTTTTTGCGAGAGGAGAGACCGAGAGCCAGGTAATTAGCGGAGGGTCCGAGGAGGGAAACTTGGTAAGAGTGGAGGCGTCGGAGTTCGGCTAAGGTTTTCTCCATCTCGTGAACAGTGCGAGTGCAGTAGAGGAGCCTGGGAGGGTTGGAGGGTTTAGAGAGAGAATAGGAGGTGATGAGAGAGAGAGAAGAGCGATGGCTTTGCCGGTGCCGGTGGGCATCTCGAGAAGGGCATGACCTTTAGCGTCGAGGGCTCTCTTGAGTTCCACCATGTATGAGTATTGTTCTGGGTAGATGTAGTCGTATGGAAAGTAGACCGTCACGTCTTCCATTTGGAATTTCATCCTCTCTCTCCCTCTCTCTCTCCCTCCTGCAAACCCTCTGTCACTTTGTGTGATCAGTTTATATTCGAACTCCCGGCCTAAAAAGTGCACATGCCGCACCAAACCGCAGCGTTTTGAAGAATTTGTCCCTTTTTTGGGGAAAATATTTTCTCCTGAGAATGTCGATTCATTGGGTTGGAAATGATGGTATGTGTGGCCATGAAAATGGTGTGAGATGGTCCTTCCTCTGGTCCGGCATGGTATGGGATGTTTCATTTTGAATTTTAATTTGTTTCTACAATTCATAAGTTTATTCCATTATATAACTCATAACAATTTAAAATTTTATAATTTATATATAGCTCTAACATGAAACAATCTCGATCTAACCCACTTATATATATATAATTATATATATTATTTTATTTATTTTTCTTAATTTATACATTGTAATTATATATAATTTTATAGTTGTTTTTCTCTCTTTGATATAATTTCAAATTAGTACCTACAAATCTTTGTTACAATATGAACTTAAATTTTATGTGAGTATCAAAGATGTATGTCTTGTGAATTTCATTTCAAACTTTATACTTTTATTATAATTTTTTATTTTTATCATATGGTATTTTTTTTTAGTGATATCTTTTTAGTTACAAATAGTGTTATTTAAAAAAAAAAAAAAAAAAAAAAAAAAAGAGGTTTTTTTTCAAAAATTTAAAACATATATATTTTGTATTGATATTTCATGATCCAAATCAATATCACATTTCTTAAAAGAAAATTTGATAAAAAAATTCTTCCAAATGATGAAAAATTTGAGAATGACCAACTTATATTTAAAAACATTTTTGTATTAAAAAAAAATGAAAAATAGACGGTAATAAGATGTAGTGTATCATGTGTTAGCAAGATTAAAGGACATAATTGTAACTTAATCAAATTCAATATATTTGATAATTGTGCAAATTTTCCATACAATTTAGTATTTATACTTTTTTAGTAGAAATCTCGTATTACACCACTACATTAATGAAATGTTATATAAACTTGTGGATGCATATCCCTCAAGGACAGTTCAAATAATAGAATCTCTCTATTTTTATCTTCTTTTCTCTAATTCGATCTCATCTGATTACATTTCTTTGTATAAAAAAAAAAAAAGAAAAAAAACAAGAAAAAAAACCTTGTGGATGTATTTGGATTTCTTTGAGCAATCAATTAACTATTAAAAAAGAAAAAAATAAGTATGTAGTAATTTAAATTTTTGTAAGCATTTTTTAGATCAAAATATTCTTGTACAGTAAATGTTATTTGTAACAAAGAAAAAGATTAAATTAGTAAGATGAATATTTAATAGATTTAGTATTATCCAAAGGTCCTTTTTCCTTCTTACATAGGGGTGCGGGAGATCTATAACTTCAATTTTGATTTTAGTTTCAAAAATAAATCCCCCATTGAAAAAAAAAAAACAAAGAAAAAATCTTTTTCTTTCTTTTTTGGACGAGAGGAATCCAAAAAAGAGATACAATCTCCATTGAACTAAAATAATAGGAGAAAAATGAAGAGTTTAACTAGCAGAACATTACATACAAGCCCCTGCAAAACATTATGAGAAAATTAAGATCAGTAAGTATTTATTTATTTATTTGTTCAGCAAGAGGCCCGTGTATAGAACCATATAATGGGCATAACTATCCTTTATACAACCATCAAATAAATTAAAATCATCCCAAGATTTGAATTTTTTCTATTAAAACAAAATATCATGTGACAATTATCATACTATACCTATTTATAAAAAAGAGCAAAAGGAATGGCTTAACATAAACTATTATTTACTAATATAGTAGTTCAAGTTCACCAATAGATAGTCGATCTAATAGAATGAGGTGTTAAATTCTTTAATCAAGTTCGGATACAAAATTTGGGAATAAAAAAACTACGGAGAGCCACCCTTAAATAGGATCCCGTAGATACTTAAATCAGATTAGTCAAAATATGATTCCGGATATCGGTATTTTAATAAAAAAAAAAATATAATAGTTCAAGTTCTAACAAACAGAGAAAAAGCGTAACAAAAGTAAATAGAACACACCATTCACAGAAATTTACGTGGTAACAACACACCCAACACAACCTTTGCCAATAAACCACAGTAAAGGAAGAAAATTTACATCATGGGAAGACAATTGCTATCTGTTGTATTACACTCCATGCTTCAATGCTTTAGATATCTCCAATATTCCTAAACAAGGAAACGAAATTCTGACCTTGCGTTTAAAGAGTAAACTCAAACTCCCAAGTTACTAGGAATCTAAGGTAATTACTGATTCAATGCTTCTGCCTAAAATTCCATCGACCATGATACGGTGGTTGAGCTACTCCTCTACTGATGATGCTTTTGAAACTAGGCCTTTCACTATATGTCTGCACTGGAACCTGCAACGATGGCATTCTACATTAAGAATTGTTGATGACAAGAGAGAAGTCGTTCTGCTTGTCCCAATGTTCCCAACAAAATGCCGCTATAAAAAACATTTTGGCAGCTCCTTTTTTATTTTTAAAGGGGGGGGGAGAGAGCGAACAGAGAGAGAGAGAGTCTGGTTGAAATGTGAATTTGGAATCATTTTTTAGTGCCAACTACAAGGCCATTTGATCTACCAGTTCCTCAGTTAAAATCAAAAAGATTGTCAATTGCCAAAACAAGAGTATTGTCAAGTACCTATACAACGAGCCAGATGTCATAATTCCTATGATGTAATGACAAATGTAAAATATGGAATGCTCAAGTGACAAATAACAAAGTATTGTTAGCTTGACAAGCATAGACATGATTATTTAGAATTCAGATATTGGCAGAGGGAAGATTTCTTTTGATTTGCAACCAACAGAAACTAATGGAAAACGCAGATAAGTTGACAGCTAAATGCTGAAAATGCACTTACCAAATAAGTTCGTTTGAATGAAAATTTGCAGGAACGGAGTCAGCAGCCTCAGACTCTTCCCTTGCAGCATTTAACTCTTGACATTTGCACTTGAATCTTAATCTGAAAGGCACAATCTGCAAGAGAATGCAGGTACTAGCATACTCATACCCATGCAAAAATATAAAACATAGTAAGATGAATGCCACGGACAGTATGGTGAAGAAATCCTCATGAGGCAGCCAAAGTTTCAGTTAGCTAGCAAATCAGAAGTCTGCGCTTCCTGGTACTAGGTTTTGCATTTAAGTCATAAGAAAGAAATAAAAGAATTTTGAAGATAGGGATCCAATGAGAACTTTCTATAAATGGCCCATACACCATTATTTATCAAGTACACTTGCTGAGGGCCCTGATATCATCCTTGTTTGGATAAAAGTTTTTCTTCCCCATCATCAATACATCCTCCAGCTGAATAGGGGACATAGCCGTGAAAAGATTGCTAGGATTCTAGAAAATGTTACTCGCCAGCCAGATACTTGAGATTTACGAGAGTGAAACAATGTTCCCAACATGACTAGAGACAAATATAATCAAATACCAAAAGAGTTGGACAATACCCTTTTACTGTATCTGTAGTCACGCTTGGGAAGAAAATGCAGGGGCAGATTGAAAGTCGAGGAAGCTTTAATCAATAAAAACAATTTTGTTGGCCCTATAAAAATTGATGAAGTAAAATTAAAATGTACAACTAAAAATAAAAATAGACAGAAGTAGCAGCAAATCTTGCATAACCTGTAATACTAGAAACAAATAACTTTGTACCTGCATATGAGATTGATCCAGCACCTTTTGAGATAAGTGCACGAATTGCCTACCAAAAGATACACTAAATATGAGGAGGTAAGATAAGAAGCAGATAAGATTGAACTGCAAATTAGAAATAAGAAACCTTTTTAGCAATCCCTTCTGCAATTCTGCTTTTAGTGAAATGATTTGGACCTTCATTAGCAACCCTTCCATGTGAAAAGTGCAACTCATACACATGCTGAGGCCGTAAAGGACTAGACCCAAGAACCAAAATGACTCCCTGAATATCAGGAATCTGGGTAATCAAAAGTTGTAGGGCAGTTTGAACACTAGATACAGTATTGACTAATTTATCCACCCTTCGGATCCCATGTTTGATTTCTCTCATCCTCCCCATGTGCTTTCTTCGAGAGGATGCTTTTACTTCACTTTGGTTCAGCTTCAACTCCTAAAACCCAAAGAAAGCAAAAAATCAGGCCCTGGCAAATAAATCAAAAAAAGAAAACCACTACCCCAAATTATCTTAACATACCAAATCTTTATATTCTGATTGCAATGACTCAAACTCATTGCTCACATCCTGCAAAATCCTGTTCAAACTTTTAAAGTCAGTGTTCACCCACCACAAGGGAGGTAAGGTATGTGAAATTCATGATTCGACAATTAGCCTCATAAAGTTGCTGAAAATGCTTACAATGTAATATTATAAATGCCACGTGGTAAAGTTAGAAAAGAAACCGACAATTCTTTTGGGGGTCAATTGTTGCTTTTTCTTGAATTTCAATTTCAATTTCAATCTTGATGCAATAGCTGTGTAAATTAATAAGACTTCAATTTCCATAGGCAAGATAGGGCAGCAGTTTGATGCAAACAATGAATTCGCTCTATTTTTTTAAAACCCTAGAAAGAAGAGAGACAGAGAAAGAGAAAGAGAGACAGAGAGAGAGAGACAGAGAGAGAGAAGGAAATATACGAAGGGATTTGGTTATGCATGTAGAGGACGAAGCCGATGACTTCTTTGACGACGTGGAAAATGATCGAAGGGTCGAATGAATCAATGGAAATGTCGATGTCTGTGAACTCCATCTCTGAACTCCCTTCCCATTCCCTCCCATCCATTTTCAACTTCCCTGCTCTCTCTCTCTCTCTCCCCCTCCCTCCCTCTATAGTTTTGGAGAAATCCAATTTCAAACTGGGGACCTCGCCGCGAAACAAGTTTGAAGCGGGTTGTTTGGCTCCCGAACCACGCATCCAATAACCCGAGTATTTAATGGGCTCAGCTCGGACCTTATTTGGACCCGAGCCTAAATCAACCCGAAACTCTAGTCTAAAATACATATTATATATATATATATATATATATATATATATATATATATATTATAAACTTAGAAAATTTGATTGGATGTCCAATATAAAAAATACAAAGATATTATTAGATGTGCCCACATGGGGCCATTTAATATATTTTTACCATAGTAAAAAATTAATTTGAAATTCTAATGGGTAATGGGTAGTTACCCATTACCCACTCTCCCCTATTTTTTCTCTACATGACTCTTATGGGAGTTAACTTTGGAAAGTGTGTTTTGAGGGGTTGGTTGAACATTCTTGAAAAAGATTAACGTACTTCACTCTGAGAGAAAAAAAAAAAAGAGACTTGTATCATTTTTTTAGGGTGAGAATAATTGTTGAGTAGAACAATTATTCAAAGGGATTTCCGATCAACGCAAAATCACCGGGTTAAGGGTTGGTTCGTTGTGATATTACGGTGATAGTTCAATTACGTGACTATCATCCCGACTACGAGATATTCATATTGGGAGTTCGCGGTTCCAACGATTTTTGCATCACCGGTTGAGGTATATCGCGAACTCTAAACTTTTACGATTCCGAAATTTTATTTTATTGCTTCCGTTGCGTGTTGAGGCACGTATATATCTATCATTGGTATAAGAGCCTGTTAGAATTTCTTAAATAATTTTTCGGAATAAAATTTAGGTATAAAAATATAGGGTATAAAATTTGGGGTTCGGATCACGGATGAGTTTCGTGAATCCAATTATACCACTGTGTTACCCAAATCACATAGAACACGAAAATAATTTTTTCGTAATTTTTTGGGCACGTTTAGGCCATAAAAATTCCGGTTGAAGTATTCGGCCGTGAATAGTGACCAAACACTTCAACCCCAGATTTGGCGATATTTAGGTCAAATTGATGCATAAAAATGGTAGATCTGTGTTTGTTGTTGTTAGATCTACATTTTGGTATATATATTGTATGTATTTGATACCGAAAATTGAGATTTTCGGATATGGGGTCGGAAAATAAACGCAGTTGCAGAAATCGCGCGAGGAAGAAGAAGGCGCGTGCCTGACACGCGCGAGCAGGGGCGTGTTAGCAAGCAGGGGCGAGGGGTGCAGTACACGCGCGAGAAGGCGCGTCTCTGCACAGCGCCCCAGCGCGTGCAACTCACGCGCGAGCAGGCGCGTGAGATTTCGGGTCTGACGTGGGTCAGACCCGACCCCGGTTATACCCGACCCGAACCGGGGATCCGGGACCGGGTTCCGGGTCCCGACCCGGACCTGCGTCCGGATCCGACCCAGGGGACGCGGGCGCGCGCGTGCAGGCACGTCGCCCGCGCTCCCGCCCGTCAGGTGCGTTTGTGGACGCGCACCGAGCGCGTGCAGGCGCGGTCTTCGACGCGCGGCACGCCCGCCCGCCCCGGGCGCCTTTCCGGCGCGTGGGGGGGCGTGAGACGTGCCGCCGTGAGCCTGGCGGCGCGTGAACCCTCCCGGCGGCGCGTAGGTCGTCCTGAAATTGGAATTTTCTGATTTTTTGAGGGTTTTGTGATAAAAAGTGACTAATTGTGGGTTTTTATGTACTGAATCCTATTCCGAATGGTGAGATGCAATCACGGATTGTGGTGTATGGTGTCCGTTGACTCATACGCTCGTCTTGGGATCTGTATTCGAGTCATTTTGGTTTTGGTGATTCGTAGAGTACATAAAATTGTGAAATAAGCATCAATATGTCACTAATGTCTCTTTTTTTCTGTGTGACAGAGACATGGCTACAACGAAGACTGTCGTTCTAGATCTCGTTATGGGAGACAAACTGAACGGTGACAACTATGACATTTGGCACCGGAAGGTTCAGTTTGTCTTCGAGGAACAAGAGCTCGGGGAAGTTCTTAAGAACGAGATGGTGGACCCCGGGGAGGGTACCACGGCACAAGCACGACGGGATCAGGAGGTGTATCGTGCTTGGAAGAAGAAGGATGGCCAAGCTAGGGTGATCCTTCTTAGCAGCATGCACGATGAGCTGATTCCTATCTATGAGCAGTATCCTACTGCACAGTCGATCTGGCATGCTCTGAGAGAGCACTATGGCGCCCCGTCAGCTCCTAAGTTGAGGATGTTGACTTATAAATTCATTACTTACAAGAAGAGGCACGATCATACTATGAAGCAGCATTTAATGCATATGTCGAGTATGATCGCCTCTCTGAAGAGTATGGGGGAGCCGATGTCTGATGAGCTTCAAGTACTGGGTGTGATCCAGTCTTTGCCTGACTCCTGGGATGTGGTTAAGACCTATCTCACGCACACTGAGAGTATTCATACTTTCATGGACGTGAGTAGGCATTGTGAGCTCGAGGAGGAGCGACAGGAGGTGGCTAGGTCTTCTTATGCTCATGCTAACATTGCGGAGTCGAGTAAGGGCTCCCGAGGAATAAAGCGCAAGTGGCGCAAGCATGAGAAGAAGGCCAAGGGCCAAGGCAAGAAGAAGCAATCTGCCAAGACCGATGACAGAGGACAGAAACGCAAGAAGAATGAGCTCGATAAGAGCAAGGTCCAATGCTACGTGTGTGGCAAGACTGGGCATTTCGCACACGAGTGTGGCGAGCGAAAGGTAAGTCCTTCTTCTTTACATGGTTTGAGTTACGTGTCATCTAGTGTGATGCTCGCTAACTCTTCTCCTTTGTGGATTGTAGACTCAGGAGCCATGGACCATGTAGCTCGGGACAGGAGCGCATACGTGGAGTTCCGCCGATTGAATCCCCAGGCGAGGAGGCTGTTCGTGGGGAATGGAGTGTCACGCCCCGAACCGGAAATCGTGAACAGTCGCCCGTTGCCCTGAACGCCGGCTGTATTCCTACAGAAAATCGGACAGAACCTCCCCATAAATCGGAGGTCTCCCAATGTACAAATAACCTGTATAAACCTGTATAATTCAAAATCAATCTGAAAATAAATCAAATGGCCATCCCGGCCTCTCCAAAACCAACGACTCCCAAAACCGACATTCAGAACAACGCAAGGCTATAAATCACCAACAGTCTTAGCCACAGACCTCTACTGTCATGCCCAACTAGAGCATGAGCAGCCGCCACACCGAGCGGACCTAAATTTTATACAAATGTATAACAAATTTCCCAAGTAACATTCTAATACATACAATCGCTTCAATGCAAATGAAATACGAGAGTTTCGAAATAAATATACATAATTTATACAGTCATCCCCATTTAAACAAATACAATGGTCATCCTAACTTTCTCAAAATGATACAATAACCTCAATACATAGCGGAAAAGCGGGTAGTCATACCCCGGCCCAGTAGTCTCCAAAGAATGTCCAATACAATAATGCGCACAAATCTCTCAATCTGAGTCTACACCTGTAGGAGGGGAATGTGAGGGGTGAGTACCGTAGAGAGGGGGGGTTGGTACTCAGCAAGTCGGGGGGATGACATGCTACAATTAATTTTTGGGTGAATTAGGAGTGTCAAAATTTTGTCCCAATAAATCCATGGTATGCAAAAATATTATGACATCTCAATAAATCATTCACGGCATACGTATCAAATCAAATATGCATCCATTATGCATGTCCATCATATCATATAGAGCCGGCCGAAAATATCCCGGCAAAGGCCAACCATGGCCAAGGACAGGCAACGTTGGGGGTTTTCACAGTGCAAGTAATAAAATAAGGCTCTCCACCCCAACGTTGGCCACAGACTACTCCAACTAGCCTGTATATATATATCGCACACGTATCAAGGATCAAGCGTGTATGGAAACCCGCCGGTGCTAGACCTACCAAGGTCCTCCCCGAAGTGGTTCAACCGACGACTGTCCGTACAATATGTATGACAATCTGGCGGATACCCCCTGCAGAGGCGTATCCGGGCACAACGGGTGCCTCTACCAAATGTCCTTCGTAGCTACGGAATGCCATAGGAAGCATATCATCATCATCACAGTATCCACAGGGGCATCCAGCCCAAATCACATATCTCAAGCCAAATCTCAAGCCATAACATGTCAAAATCATGTGCCAATATGCAATGGAAGCATAAAATTTTGTGGATATATCAAAGTGTGGCACAATCATCAAGTGTCAAAATCATGGATGCATATCGATATAAACAAGTTGGGACACTCCATATATCACAAAATATTTTCATAAATCCAGGAAAATAGGTCAATCATACCATTTGAAAGCTTTTTAAAACACGGTATCAATTAAAAGTAGATGTCAAGTCCCACTCACTTTCTAGGGAGGGTGGTCACTCCCTATTTCCACAATCAAACCAAACTCGACTCCTCGAGTCTCCAACAAGATCAACCCAGGGTTTCTCGGTTTGCAGACCTAGCTTTTAGTCGCCAATAGTTTCAAGCTCAACCTGTAACGGTTTCAATTTCGGAGCAAATGTTAGCAATTAACCCTAATTACTCAGAAAATTCAAAACCCTAAAATTAGGGCTAGGAATTTATCCTCACCTATGCAGAAAGTGGAGTCAGCAGATTCGGCCTAGGGTTTTGAAGGCTTTCTGCTGTTGGGGTTTCTACAATGATCGAACAGGCTCCCAACAGTGAGCGGTGCAAGGTTAGGAGAACAGGGGAATGACCGTGGGCCATCGTGCTGCGGGTGAGGCGAGCTGCCGCGCGAGCGCCGGGGCCTCGGGGCGGCGGGAGCGCCGCCAGAGCAAGCAGAGCAGCGCAGCCACGCGCAGAGCGCCCGGTACGGCGCGCTGCCGGCCAAGGCGCAGCCGCGCGAGCAATCACGCGCTGCTGCGCGCAGTCGCGCGCGCGAGCAAGAAAGAGACAGGCGGCTGTGGGTGTTCGCGGTTCGGCGGTGGAGGACCGCGGTGGCTCGCGGTGGCCGTGGTGGCCGAGCGGGCGGCGCGGTGGATCGCGAGAGATCGAGCGAGAGGGAGACAGCCGAGAGAGAGAGAAAACAGAGAGATAGAGAGTGAGAGGGAGATGCGGTGGTCAACCACCGTGGGGTGGCGGAGCCGAGCAGCCGCGATGGAGGAGGAAGTCGCGGCGGCGCGGGAAGAAGGAGCCGCGGGGAGAGGGAGAGAAAGAGGGAGAGAGGGAGAAGAATGAAGAAATTAGGGCTTAGCCCTAATTTTGACTTTCTCTTTTTTTTTTTTTTATATATATTATTATTATTATATTTCTTTTTTTGTAAATAAATTGATCAAGAATTAAGTGAGTAAATATATAAATTAATAAATGAATAAATAATCATCTATATATTTTTTTATACTCACTTTACTTTACAAATCGTAAATATGGATATTTTAAATATCCCAAAAATTTCAAATTACATACCTCAAAATCAAAAATCAATATAATTAAAAATTTCTCTCTATAGATATAAACTGTGAGATATTTTATTTAATTTCGTAAACAGTACATTAGTACGGACACTGCAGTGTCGATGTTACATTTTCTAACCCCCTAAAAACAAGTTTCGTCCTCGAAACTGAAAGAATGCTAGGTACTTCCTTAGTACTGAGACATGAAGGACAGTATGAATACGGAATAATTCACTTGGCAACTCAAATCTGTATGCCACACTTCCGACCCTCTCAAGGACACGGAAGGGTACAAATATATCTGGGACTCTGTCCCGCTGTCTGAATCGTATAACTCATTTTAAATGAAATACCCTCAAGAAAATCATCTCCTGTGGCAACTCAAGGTGTCGTCGTCTATGATCGGCATATACCTTCTGTCTGTCCTGGGCGGCTCTCATCCGCCCACAGATGACCCTAACTTTATCTTTCATTTCCAAATCAACTCAACATTGTTGAGATGTCGTTCTACGACCTCACCCTAACATATCGGAGTGCGGCACCCCCTGTCATACAGTGCCTCATATGGGGCATCCTGATACTGGCCTAACCAGCGGAAGATGCCGATCCCAACTGCTCTGAAAATCCCTATAATCTGGACCAAAATCTAGAAATGAATCTGGGATCTCTGTCCGATGCTATCGACAATGGTACCCCATAGAGTCTGACAATCATGTCAATATAAAGACATCCCAATACCTATAAAGAAAATAACCACGAATCAGAATGAAATGTGCAGACTTGGTGAGTCTATCAACGATCACCCAATTAGCATCGTGTCGTGCTAAAGTCTGCGGAAATCCTTGTCACAAATCCATTGTGACGTGTTCTACTTCCACTCGGGAATGAAAAAGGCTGCATGGCGCCTGTGGTTCACTGATGCTTGGTCATCATCTACTGACAAACCAGGCATCAAGCAACGAACTCTCTCTTTATATCAGACTACTAATAACTATCTCGGATAGTTAGGTACATTTTTGTACCTCTTAAATGCATAACGTAAGTGGAGGAATGAGCTTCCTCTAGAATATCGCTACGAAGATTCACTGTCGGCGGGTGTACAAACCCGCTATCGATATCCTACTAGTCCGTTATCACGGACTCGGAACTCTTGGTCATAATCTCCACAGATCTATCAAGAATACCTTGGAGCTCCTCATTTGCTCCCTAAATCTCTCTAATGCGGTCGAGCAAAGTCGACCTCATTTCAAATCAAGCTAGTAATGCTGCTCGATCATCACTAGTCAAACTGACTCCTAATACATGGAGTCCCATCAATAAGAGAGATAAACACTCTCTATACACTGAATTTCTGACCTATTGCTCATCAAGAGGAGTGATAATTAGTAGCTCCTCATCTAACGACGATAACAGTCTACCCAACTGTCGAGCGAAATAATACTCACGTAAGAAAAATCGAACCAGGGCCAATAAGAACACGGGCATCGACTCTGAGTATTTTCATGGTACTCATGATGCGAGAAATCGAAAGAGATTCGATTTAGGATGCGCAAAAGATATACGTATATATATATATCAAGTAATCAAGCCTCTAAGGCTTTAACCAGTCATAACCGTACATATCATCATGAGATGCGTGGTTTCAAAAGATGATCACAATAGTTAAGCTTCTAGAGCTTTAACTAGTCAAAACGGTACATAGGTATCATGATATACATGATTTCAAAAAGAAGAGTATCTATAAACTCCTAAACAAAAGAATCTACTGGAGGATTACCCATGGTCGTATCTGGGTTCGCCTAAGCATCCTCCTGAGTCGTAGCATACACGTGGGCCTGTGCCCTCGGCTCCTATAGTGAAGAGCCTAGTACAGTATTGCTCCCGGCTGCAGTCCATGAAGCGGTGTGTACTGAGTGTGCAGGTACTCTCTGCTGAGCTGTCCATGGTCCACCCATGTGTCTGTGACACCTGACCTCTGAAACCTACGTCAGGACAAGAGCTACAAATATGTCATTGCTTCCCATATTAGAAGCATCTAAAGGGAGCTCCAAAATGACATCAGCCGCAGTCACAGCAGATAGGATGGTGCAATGCTGTGGAATAACTAGAGGCACTAGAGGCCTGTACTCTAAAGCTCTAGGGACGTGGTCCCTGTCCAATCTGTGTTGATGAAAAGTGAAATAGACTTCCCTAAAAGTTAGAAGTCCTACCCCACTTCGAGCTCTGGCTCGTCTGGGTCTCAACCCTCTATGGTCCTACTAGGACTCCGTAAAATATCTGCGATCGGACTCCCTCAAGAAGTCCTGCTACCGCAGTGAGTCAATAGCCTCGTCACAAATAGCCTCCCACTAAGTGAGGGCATCACCGTGGAGGAGTCTCTCAACAACTCTCAATCTGAGCTCCTCTGACAATCCCACATCAGTAAGGATCCTGTGAATCCTATAGATCTAGTGCTTCGCCGCTACGGCATCACTAGATCCTGAAAAGTCTGTGTATCTGAGCTGTCGTAACTCTGTCACCAATTGAGTAAGCTCATGGATGCGTCTCAAAGTAACCAACATCTCATCGGTCGGAGCAGAAACAAAAGGACCGGCCACCGGAGGAGGAACCGGTGCCGTAGGAGCAGGTACGGCCGTAGGTGCGGTCGCTGGAGTCTGTAGTGGAGGTGGGGGCATCTGCACCCCATATCTACTGAACCACTCCTGCCACTGTCTCAAGGCGTCGAGTGGTGATGGAGAAATCTCGGCTGTACCAGCGAGTGGAGGAGCTGAGGGTGGCACTAGTGAAAGTGCGTGAGTAGAGGAAGCATCCTCTGATACTCGTGAAGTCTCGAGTGCCACAAGTGTATCAGACACTAAGGGACTCTCTAGTGATGCACCGCGCCTACTACATCTAGGCGGCATAGTTCTGCAAACAGAGCACCCTTTCATTAAGTGGAAATCAATGATTAGGGTTAGTTACGGAGTAACTAACCCCCTAAAAAGAATTTGAGTTATGAATCAAGGCATTTGAATCCAATGGGAGGTGTATCACTCATACACCTGCATAAATGCCTCAAATGATGGTAATGGAACCGTGGCTATAATAGCCGGCTGAAAACATGCTAGAAGGGTACATCTGACGAGGAAACATCCTCGAGTATTTTAGATGTCTCTGGTACAAATCTAGTACCTCGTCTAATAATCATAATCTTTCAAAGAAAGAACTTTAATCAGATATGATTCAAAGATTAGGGTTAGTTGCGAAATAACTAACCCCCTAAAAATAAATAAGTTACCGGTTTAAAAACCGATGGAAATGATATGCTAGGTTAGATACGCACCGTATCTAACCCCCTAAAAACAATAACTCATATGCCTATGACCATGTACTGGGACTTCATGACTGTATGAAACTCTCATGGATTGAGGACTTTAAAATGTACTTGGAAATATTTTCAAAACTATTCTATAAAACACAGCTCTCAACCTAGAGCTCTGATACCAACCGAACTGTCACGCCCCGAACCGGAAATCGTGAACAGTCGCCCGTTGCCCTGAACGCCGACTGTATTCCTACAGAAAATCGGACAGAACCTCCCCATAAATCGGAGGTCTCCCAATGTACAAATAACCTGTATAAACCTGTATAATTCAAAATCAATCTGAAAATAAATCAAATGGCCATCCCGGCCTCTCCAAAACCAACGACTCCCAAAACCGACATTCAGAACAACGCAAGGCTATAAATCACCAACAGTCTTAGCCACAGACCTCTACTGTCATGCCCAACTAGAGCATGAGCAGCCGCCACACCGAGCGGACCTAAATTTTATACAAATGTATAACAAATTTCCCAAGTAACATTCTAATACATACAATCGCTTCAATGCAAATGAAATACGAGAGTTTCGAAATAAATATACATAATTTATACAGTCATCCCCATTTAAACAAATACAATGGTCATCCTAACTTTCTCAAAATGATACAATAACCTCAATACATAGCGGAAAAGCGGGTAGTCATACCCCGGCCCAGTAGTCTCCAAAGAATGTCCAATACAATAATGCGCACAAATCTCTCAATCTGAGTCTACACCGTAGGAGGGGAATGTGAGGGGTGTGTACCGTAGAGAGGGGGGGGTTGGTACTCAGCAAGTCGGGGGGATGACATGCTACAATTAATTTTTGGGTGAATTAGGAGTGTCAAAATTTTGTCCCAATAAATCCATGGTATGCAAAAATATTATGACATCTCAATAAATCATTCACGGCATACGTATCAAATCAAATATGCATCCATTATGCATGTCCATCATATCATATAGAGCAGGCCGAAAATATCCCGAAAAGGCCAACCATGGCCAAGGACGGGCAACGTTGGGGGTTTTCACGGTGCAAGTAATAAAATAAGGCTCTCCACCCCAACGTTGGCCACAGACTACTCCAACTAGCCTGTATATATATCGCACACGTATCAAGGATCAAGCGTGTATGGAAACCCGCCGGTGCTAGACCTACCAAGGTCCTCCCCGAAGTGGTTCAACCGACGACTGTCCGTACAATATGTATGACAATCTGGCGGATACCCCCTGCAGAGGCGTATCCGGGCACAACGGGTGCCTCTACCAAATGTCCTTCGTAGCTACGGAATGCCATAGGAAGTATATCATCATCATCACAGTATCCACAGGGGCATCCAGCCCAAATCACATATCTCAAGCCAAATCTCAAGCCATAACATGTCAAAATCATGTGCCAATATGCAATGGAAGCATAAAATTTTGTGGATATATCAAAGTGTGGCACAATCATCAAGTGTCAAAATCATGGATGCATATCGATATAAACAAGTTGGGACACTCCATATATCACAAAATATTTTCATAAATCCAGGAAAATAGGTCAATCATACCATTTTAAATCATGCATTTGAAAGCTTTTTAAAACACGGTATCAATTAAAAGTAGATGTCAAGTCCCACTCACTTTCTAGGGAGGGTGGTCACTCCCTATTTCCACAATCAAACCAAACTCGACTCCTCGAGTCTCCAACAAGATCAACCTAGGGTTTCTCGGTTTGCAGACCTAGCTTTTAGTCGCCAATAGTTTCAAGCTCAACCTGTAACGGTTTCAATTTCGGAGCAAATGTTAGCAATTAACCCTAATTACTCAGAAAATTCAAAACCCTAAAATTAGGGCTAGGAATTTATCCTCACCTATGCAGAAAGTGGAGTCAGCAGATTCGGCCTAGGGTTTTGAAGGCTTTCTGCTGGGGTTTCTACAATGATCGAACGGGCTCCCAACGTGAGCGGTGCAAGGTTAGGAGAACGGGGGAATGACCGTGGGCCATCGTGTCGCAGTTGAGGCAGAGCTGCCGCGCGAGCGCCGGCGCTCTCGCGCAGAGGGGGGCGTCTGCTGGGAGCAACGCAGAGCAGCCACCGCAGCCACGCGCAGGGAGCGCCGCGCAGGCAGGCAGCCGCGCGAGCAATCACGCGCTGCTGCCCGCAGTCGCGCGCGCGAGCAAGAAAGAGACAGGCGGCTGTGGGTGTTCGCGGTTCGGCGGTGGAGGACCGCGGTGGCTCGCGGTGGCCGTGGTGGCCGAGCGGGCGGCGCGGTGGATCGCGAGAGATCGAGCGAGAGGGAGACAGTCGAGAGAGAGAGAAAACAGAGAGATGAGAGTGAGAGGGAGATGCGGTGGTCAACCACCGTGGGGTGGCGGAGCCGAGCAGCCGCGATGGAGGAGGAAGTCGCGGCGGCGCGGGAAGAAGGAGCCGCGGGGAGAGGGAGAGGCGGCGAGGGAGAGAAAGAGGGAGAGAGGGAGAAGAATGAAGAAATTAGGGCTTAGCCCTAATTTTGACTTTCTCTTTTTTTTTTTTTTTTTTTTATATTATTATTATTATATTTCTTTTTTTGTAAATAAATTGATCAAGAATTAAGTGAGTAAATATATAAATTAATAAATGAATAAATAATCATCTATATATTTTTTTATACTCACTTTACTTTACAAATCGTAAATATGGATATTTTAAATATCCCAAAAATTTCAAATTACATACCTCAAAATCAAAAATCAATATAATTAAAAATTTCTCTCTATAGATATAAACTGTGAGATATTTTATTTAATTTCGTAAACAGTACATTAGTACGGACACTGCAGTGTCGATGTTACATGGAGCATTTATTGAAGTGAAAGGGATTGGCACTTGCAAGCTATTGCTGCGAAGTGACCAAGTCTTGTATCTTCATGATGTGTTGTATGCTCCTGAGATTAGGCGGAATCTAGTATCTGTCCGGTGTTTGGATTTGTTAGGATATTCTGTGCTTTTGGGAAACTCTAGAGTTTCCATTTCATATGACAATTCTTTGATATGTTCCGGTTTGGTCCATGAGGGACTTTATGTACTGGATTTGATTTCATTTTATGAGATTTATTCTTCTTCTACTATTGCTTTTGCATCTGATAGTGCAGTGGATGATGTGAATGTATGGCATAGTAGGCTTGGCCATATAGGGCAAGAGAAGATGACCCGGTTAGCTACGAGTGGCTTGTTGGGCCCGCTAACTAAGGTCCAGTTGCCCGTGTGTGAGTTTTGCCTTGCGGGCAAAGCCACTAGAAAACCATTTGGGAAAGCAATGAGAGCTGGGACTCCATTGCAATTGGTCCATTCCGACATTTGCGAACCCATGAATGTGAGAGCCCGAAATGGAGCAACGTATTTCATTACGTTTATAGACGACTACACGCGTTTCGGTTACGTCTACCTGATCTCGCACAAGTCTGAGGCACTAGAGTGCTTCAGGAGGTTTATCAGCGAGGTTGAAAATCAATTAGACATGAGAGTGAAAACTCTCAGAACCGATCGGGGGCGCGAGTATCTGTCTGAGCAGTTCAAAGAGCTCTGTTTCGATAGAGGCATTACTAGACAGTTGACTATTCCTGCTACTCCTCAGCAGAACGGAGTAGCCGAGAGAAGGAATAGGACTCTGTTGGAGATGGTGAGGTCGATGATGGCGCAGGCCAACTTACCTATCTCCCATTGGGGGGATGCGTTGTTGACTGCAACCTACGTCATTAACCGTGTTCCGACGAAGTCCGTAGTCAGCACCCCATACGAGCTTTGGACAGGGAGACAGCCTGACCTTAGCCACTTGAGGCCATGGGGTTGCGCAGCGTATGTTCATGATTCCTCGCATCAGTACGGCAAGTTAGGCCCGCGAGGAAAAGAAGTGTATCTTTATTAGATACTCTGAACAGTCCAAGGGACATGTGTTCCTAGGAGAACATACGGACGGCACTGTCACTGAGAAGGAGTCTCGTGATGCCACTTTTCTCGAGAGTGATTTCCCTAAGAGAGGAGAAATCGATCGAGACTTCACCTTCTATGAGATGGATGAGCCTAGCGGCTCAACCGATCCCAGTGGCGGGACGCAAGAGCCGATTACGGATCTTGGTCCTAGTGGGAGCGGTCTATCTGAAGGTGTGGAGGCTCTCTCTCCTCGTAGGAGTACTCGAGGACATATGCCTCGACGTCGTTTCCCGATTGAGGATGAGATCCTTATCGTGACTCCCGAGGATGACGAAGAGCCGAGAACTATACAGGAGGCTCTCGAGGGTTCGGCAAAGGACCATTGGTTACAGGCCTTGCATGAGGAAATGGAATCAATGAGAGTCAACGAAGTCTGGGAACTAGTTGACTTACCTGAGGATAGAAAGGCAATTGGGAACAAGTGGGTTCTCAAAATTAAAAGAAATGCCGACGGATCGATTGAGAGGTACAAAGCCCGTCTGGTAGCCAAGGGTTACACGCAGACTAAGGGCATTGACTACGAGGAGACTTTCTCCCCAGTAGTCAAGTTTACTTCGATCCGTCTACTTTTGGCGATTGTTGCTAGTCTGGATCTAGAGTTACACCAGATGGACGTAAAGACCGTCTTCCTTAACGGGAGCCTGGATGAGGAGATCTACATGGAACAGCCCCCCAGGTTCGTTCTAGTAGGTCAGGAGAACAAGGTCTGTCGACTTCGGAAGTCGATATACAGCCTTAAGCAATCATCCAGGTGGTGGTACCTAAAATTTCACGAGGAGGTGATATCTTACGGTTTTACGATGGTCGAGGAGGATCATTGTGTCTATCTAATTCGGTCAGATAACTCTTTTGTGATCCTGTCGTTGTATGTGGATGACATAATGTTGGCTGGGAACGACATTCAGTATTTAATGACCATCAAAGCGTGGTTGTCATCCAGTTTCGACATGAAAGACATGGGTGAAGCTGAGTTCATCCTCGGAGTTCAGATCCAGAGGGATCACTCGAGAAAAATGTTAGCTCTTTCACAAGAGACCTACATTAAGAAAATTCTCGAGCGTTTTGGGATGAGTGATTGTAATCCCATAGATACTCCGATCGCCAAAGGTGAAGGCCTGAGCCTGGAAATGTGTCCGAAAACTCAGGAAGAAGTAAGGGAAATGCTTAAAGTACATTACTCCAGTGCAGTGGGAAGTTTAATGTACGCAATGTTGTGTACTAGACCGGACATTTGTTATGCAGTTGGTCTGGTGAGTAGATATCAGGCAAATCCTGGAAGGGGTCACTGGAAAGCAGTGAAAAGGATTTTCCGATATCTAAAGGGAACTGCAAACTTCTCCTTGAGGTACGGGGGAGGTGATTTGCGCCTAGTGGGCTATTCAGACGCCGACTGGGGAGGCGATTTGGATAAGCGCAAATCGACATCAGGTTTTGCTTTTTTACTCAATGACGGGGCCATCTCTTGGAGCAGTAAGAAGCAAACCTGTGTTGCTCTATCTACGATGGAGGCTGAGTTCGTGGCATGCCTGGGCCAGTTCAAGAGAGTGTTTGGCTCCGTAGACTACTTGATGACTTAGGGATTGTAGCGGATAGTGGGAGGCCAGTCATGATTTACTGTGATAATCAGGCCGCTATCGCTTACACACGAGACCCTAAGTTTCATAGTAGGACCAAACACATTGACACCAGATACCATTATGTTAGAGACATCATCGAGAAGGGTGAAGTGACCGTCAAGTACATTTCGACACACAGCATGGTGGCTGACCCCTTCACCAAACCCATTACAAGAGACTCCTTTCTAGGGCATAGAGAGTCATTGGGTTTGAGTATTTTATGACATTTCTCAGTTTGTACTTATTGATGACATTGATGCTTATTGATTTTCTATATATATGATTACAGTGCATTTTTCAGTCACTTTTGTGTTATATTTTCATTTAATGCACTTGCTTTCATAGTCATATATATATTTTGTGATGTGATAATAGATATGTCAGGCAGGCGAGGTCGACTCTCTCACACGAGTGACCACCTCCAGCTCTGAGTGAGCGGGGATGAGACGGCTTCTAGCTGTAAGAGGCTTTGAGAGTGGCCCTGCTAGAACATAAGTCGCCCTGATACGTGTTCAGGATGAGGTCATGTGCGATATGACCGACATGGACGTACCCACATCCATGTAGCCTGTGAGTAGCCAGGTTTGAGATATCAGATATCACCTGTGTTTTGTGATATTGTCTCTGAGGTACTCTCTCTGAGATCTCTGGGTAAAGTCTTATGTGTAGACTGAGTCCCTATACCTATACAGTGTTAGAGAAATCTGACATATGCCCTTTTTGAGAGATGGAGGAATAACACTGTGGCACGTGTTTCATACCACGTGTGAAAAGACGACTTGGGATAGTGGGAGCTATATTACTTGAGACATTAAATTGAAATTTATCCGCGATCCCCACTGTGTGAGACCCGAGATCCATTGGGTGGGATCTCTTGTGCCCTTATTACTTTCGGCTGTTTCTTGAGGTTTTGATTCAGTGTTTGCTACTTTAGTCTGTTTACCGATGGCCCGGAAGATAAATTGAGGTCTGAGGGACAGGTCTAGGAAAGCAGCTGAGTTGAAACCAATAGATTCGAGTTTGGGAAAGGAAGACCAATTGACACTGCATCACTGTTTTGTATTCACCGACCGGTCTTTTATGTTCGTCCATGTAGGGATTTGAACATAATAGTGAATACATAATCGAGCGATATCTGGGGATTACTTTCGATGAGGAAAGTAGCTCGATGGATGCAATCTGTCTTGGATTTGGGGTACTGCGAGTTTTTTCTTTTGATACTAACGGTGACTACTCGATCATCCTAACAGGTGTATCGAGAAGTCTTTGTTTGCAGATGTACTCGCTAGTCGCACGACGACCAACCCTGTATGAAAACCTTGTAAGGTGATATAGTAGATTGCATGAGTTGTGATCTAATGACGGAAGTAAAACGCCCTCGTGTGCAAGTGGGAGATATTAGATGTGCCCACGTGGGGCCATTTAATATATTTTTACCATAGTAAAAAATTAATTTGAAATTCTAATGGGTAATGGGCAGTTACCCATTACCCACTCTCCCTTATTTTTTCTCTACATGACTCCTATGGGAGTTAACTTTGGAAAGTGTGTTTTGAGGGGTTGGTTGAACATTCTTGAAAAAGATTAACGTACTTCACTCTGAGAGAAAAAAAAAAAAGAGACTTGTACCATCTTTTGAGGGTGAGAATAATTGTTGAGTAGAACAATTATTCAAAGGGATTTCCGATCAATGCAAAATCACCGGGTTAAGGGTTGGTTCGTTGTGATATTGCGGTGATAGTTCAATTACGTGACTATCATCCCGACTACGAGATATTCATATTGGGAGTTCGCGGTTCCAACGATTTTTGCATCACCAGTTGAGGTATATCGCGAACCCTAAACTTTTACGATTCCGAAATTTTATTTTATTGCTTCCGCTGCGTGTTGAGTCACGTATATATCTAACAGATATATATAATACCAATATACCAATATTTGTTTGACATAACGGAAAAAGCGTTGTAATCCCTTAATCAAGCATTTGAGTTCAATCTTTAAAAAGAAAAAATCCATATTGAAAAAACCCTCTTCCGATTAAAACCTAACAGTGATTTAATCCAAATTAGTCAAAATAAAATTTTAAATACTGAACGATAAATCAAATTCAAGACACAAAATAAAATAATAATACTAATATTACTATTAATTGTATCTTTTACACGTGAGTATCAAAAATTAGAAATATTACATAATTACAAGAATATTAAGCTTTAAAATCTTTCGGTTATATACACGTCCCAATTTGTAATGATAGATGCCAAATGGGTTCGACTTAGAATTGAGAGAAAATTAGCAATGTAGTCTTCAAATTACAGTTCATTGCCCAATCTTCACACTTCTTTTTCCAAACTCAACTTATAAAAACAAATTCATACCCAATACCAAAACTCTCACGTAAAGAAAATATCTAAACGATCTTTCCATTATTTTTTTTCAAGAACGTTGATTCGAACTCTGAACCTCCAAAACACAATAGAGAGACTCTACCATTAGATTAGACTCTTCATTCATCCTTTCAACTTCCTTTATACATTGACTATCGTTTTCTCCTAAGAGCCACACTAAAGTATCCCTCTCCGGCCACAAAACCCCAGTCCTTTTCAGGGCAAAATTCCATTTCTCTGACTCCACTGATACTCCTTACCAACGAATACCTTTCATGCGTAATTGTAATGCTGCAATCTTCTATTATACAAACAAAAATTTTGCTAAAGATACAAAATGCCAAGTTACAAAATTGGGAAGTGAGAACATGATCTTGTATGAACTACTGATCCAGATATGAGCTATAATCATTGTTACAGTTTCATCTTCAGTTGTGTTGTTGATGTACACAATAGGAGAGTCCTCAGCATCGAAACACCATGATCAGGGCTTTAAAATAGATTCCCAGTTCTTCTTAGCAGTAACAAAAGCCATGGACCAATGAACACTTGATTGGAGAATTCTGTAACAATGAATGGGGGAAATTTTTATCTCTAGCACTACTATATGACATGTACATACTCATTTCTTGAAAGTTTATGCATAATCGGAGGAGTTACCTCATAAAAAGCACAGCCTCTTTGATTGAATTCTACAACCCATACCGTTTTAGAGCTTTGGTTAGACTTGGCATAACATTATATGCCTGATAGGATCTTCTAAGCTCAATAATCGAACCAACCTGTAAAAGCAACACGGGAATAAAACATGAACCAATTTGAAGCTAGACTAGAAGAGGAGAGATATATACATACACACAGCATTTAAGGAAGTTCATGTTCATGTAAAATGGCCTGGAGTCAGCATCTGGACTTACAATAATTAAGATTGATGTAAACCCAATTGAAAATCCTTCATTTATGCAACGTAATCTGTGATCAACTATAGATGACGTAGTGGCTAAAACACTTAAGAGTAGCCCGCCTGCAGAATTTTGAGGACAAGGCGAAAGAGAAGTCAAAAATGTTGCTGGTAGATGCAGCTGACAACAGTCATTATACAACTCCCACTACAGCTCAAAAGCTGCAGCTAGAATAGAAAAGGACCAAAAAATATATATATTTATACAAAACAAAACAAAACAAACAAGTGTTGAAGACGGTACCCCAGAAACGTGTAGATGCCTGGACCTTTGTTAGATATTCTATGGTGGCCTTTCCTGGCTTTACATTCGGTATTCTGGCACCCATCTTATTCAAGTAATCAGCAATTTCCTTTGGCAAGTTTGCCTGGATAGAAATTTCTCATCAAAGACATATACAAACAAGGAAGAGCAATCATATCATAAAAATCAAAATCGATATGCCATTAGCAATAAAAGGCCGTAGTCACTTCTCTTGATTAGGGCATGGGCATGTGTGAGATTTTATGTGTATGCACACCCACCCCCCCAACCTGCGCACATGCAATCACCCACCTGCCCACCCAGGCGCACGCGCACACATGGAAATGATGCCTTAAAAGCAATAAGCATATGAATGTAAGAATATCTTAAGAAAGATAGAAACCTAAAGAACACCAGTGTGCTGGTTCCACCAAACAAGTACACATGGCTGCGGTTCTAGCCGAACCGTGGAATCAGAATGAATTGAACCATGGGGAACCATTGACCGGTTCTCAGTTCAGGAACCGAAACCGGAACCATGCGTAAAGGTTTGATTCCGGTCCCTTATTTTAAAGAACCAAAAATGGACAGTTTGAACCAGCCATTTTCGGTTCAAATCGTTAAGAACCGTCAGTCTGAACCACCGAAAATTTTTTTAAATATATATTTTTTTAATTTGATGCCTACAAAATAAGCGATATTAAAAATTGAAAATATTAAAAACTATTATTGGTAGTTTGAAATTAGAAATAGAAAATTATCTATTTTAGTTAACGCTGAATCTAATATACTCATTACAATTCAATTATAAAAATGTATATAACTTTTATATTAAAAAAATAATTTAAATAAATTATTTTACAAATCTAATGAGAGCAATAAATATGCAACCCTCATTGGATTGCAGCAAAGTGGGTTTCAAATATTCACTACTGAATCGATTAAAGGATTCCATCAACGAGAAAAAACATAATACCCTTTCAATTAAATTTATTTCATCATTAATCAGTCATTTTTTTCGTATTCTTTCCTTTTTTTACAAAAAAGATTGTTATTTTATTTATTTTTATTATTTTTATTATTTATTTTTAAATTTTTATAGTTTTAGTTCTAGAATCAAAACCGGAACTGGAATTGGAATCAAAACCGGAACTGGAATTGGAATCAAAACCACCACATTAACATTCAATTCCAGTTCCTCTAAATCAAGAACAGGAATTGGCAATTTTGAAACCGTGGCCACATCTACCTAGCAAGGCTTAGGAATGGTAGACTAGATTTACTTCCAATGCTTTAGACAGGGACCTCCCTGAAGACTGAAAGCTGTAAACTTGAATGCAGAAGATATGTCAACTTCTCTTTCCTTAATTTGATTATAAAAGGATAAATGAATGCCATTTTTTTGGGATATCTATGCTGCTTCAAGTCTTGAGTCTTGCAAGTTGCAACTTGCTCTACTTTGCCACATTAACCACAAACTGCAAAAAAATATTTGGCAAAAACTAGTGTGATAATTTTGTGGCTAGATGATAGACCGGTACTAAGTTGTCCACTCTGTGGTTCAACATGTAAAGTCAGGCAACCTCCCTTGTGTTCCCATCCGCCAGCTAAAATAGTTCATTTACCAAAATTACACTGTTAAGTTACAAATAGCTCCACTAATACCCTTTTTCTTGCATTATCAACTCATATATCCCTCCTCCCGAAGATATAGTTTCAACCCCGCCCCCCAGGGATGAAAACCCAAAAATAAATATATAAATAAATAAAAAGTACTCTTTGATCCAACGAATTCAAATTTTTCATCACTAGATCAATCTAAAAGATATGACCTACAGACATTTGGACCCCATTTACAAAGGCAAGTAATCATGATATTTGAGGGCATGGAACAAACAAAACATCCAAGATATTTTCTATTCAACTAGAAACAAACAAATATGGGGAAATTGATGTAATTTAAGCTACGGGAGATAGAGTCATTTCAAGCCTAATCCCCTTTCTGGCAAGCAAAAAATTCTATTGATATATAGGAGAAGCAGGACCAGAATACAAACTCCAAAAAAGGAACAAAACACTCAAGGAACAGAACCAGCAGGGCACAATCACCCAATAGAAGTATATGAACAAATAACTACCATAACAGGACTTCTACGGCCAAGCTATGATCAAGAATTATTAAAGGGTAACACAGATACTTACAATATCAAATATGTTGAAAACAAACACGAAAAATGCATAGATTGAATAGTAGACCCATGGTTCTGCACCGAGCGAAGTACTAGGGTTCAGTATATTCTTAACATGTTCCCAGAAAGGTGAACCGAGCAGGCTGCAAAAAAATTTTCTGTTAAAAGTTTATAACAAGGGCGCCTTTCACAGAGTAATCAAACTACAAATCAAAGTGCCGTCTCTAAGGATACAAGATAAGCATACGAACTTAACCTACAAACCACAACGATAAATTGGCATGAACTGAGACATCATGTGCATATCACGAAGCAAATAACTAAAAAACAAAATAAATTTCACCAAAAGATTTGTTAAGACTAACCTTGCTAGAATGGTAGGAACAGCCAGTAGATATGAAGTTGCAAGAACAGGCTGCATTCCTGATGGATTAATATTGAATGGTATATATGGCTCAACTTCAGTGATTGGAGAGTCTTCCCTGTAAGTACCAGGAAAAGGGCCAAGCTAACATAAGCATCATAAGTTTATTTACAGGCAAATAATTGACCTTTGTTTGATAAGAAAATTCAAGAAGAACCAGCACAACTGATAACCCATCACATACACTCATATGGAAATGGAAAAGAGCTATATGTACAGGCAGCAAGTATAAGATCACCTTGCAGTAGAAGCCAGTTTGAACCCATAGTACTGAAGCTTAACTTTCCTACAACCCTCAGTTACAACAACTGAACACATGGTTAATACGGTAAAGATGCCAAAAATTCCAAGCACATAAGGCCACCAACTCGCAGCACCACCTGCAATCAAGTAGAAGCATGAATCAAACAATGTCTCCTTACAGTAATAACTAGGACGTACAAGTGAATGCTCATGGGTAACCTTTTTTTTTTTTAATTGGAAGACTGCAAAAATGTCGCGTCAACTTATGGTCCAATACAAACAAACCCCTAAACTTTCAAAAAACACAAACACCTTCCCTTAACTATGAAAATTTGAAAAGTTAGCCATTCCGTCCATAGACCATTTATTTTTACTGTTAAAGTAATAAAAAATATTAAAAAATTATTTTTTTCATTTAAAAAATTGAGAAAGCAGGAAAAAAAATCAACTCTCTCCATCTCTCTCTCCCTCTCTCCCCTCCCCAATGCTTGGTCCATCTCTATATATATCTCTCTCTCTGCCTCTCTCCATAGAAAGGATGCTTGCAGGGCTGGAGATTTGAGTATTGGGCCCATCAATTGTAGTAGAAGTTCTTCAGCAGTGGTGTGAAAATTCACAATTGGGTCTGAAAGTTGTTGATTGAATTGGTTCAAGTTATCTGGGGTTTAATCATTCGTCTCTGGCTTTAAGAGCTACGAATCATGTTTAAGTGAGAAGTAGGCGAATATCAGAGGACCAGTCTCTGATTCGATTCTTAATATGGTTAGGAAGAGCGGTGCTTCGAGGGTTGAGATTTTGGATCCATTGATTAAGTCAAGTTCTGGTTGGGTTTTTTATTGATGGGGTTTTTGATCTTTTGATTAGGACTTATGTGCATGCTAGAAAACCAAGGGAAGTTGCAGAAGCATTTCGGGTGTTGAAGCAAAGGAATATCTGTCCCTTTGTCAATGCTTGCAATAGCCTTCCCTTTTTAGTATCCAGTCTGACCGCTGTTGTAAGCTTCATATTCATAAAGAGAGTTCTCTTTTTCATGCCCAAAGTTGATCCTTATACTGAAAATATTCTGAATTGGCTCAACTAAATTTGGAGCTTCGTTGATTTACACTTTTCATTTGATTGTTTTATTCATGGTGAACCAGCAAATTTTGGGTTTCAGAAAAAATTGTGTTCAATTTTGGTTTTGGTTGCAAAAAAATCTCTCACAGAAGGTCCCTTGGAACATGTTTACAACAAAGTGTTTGATCAAGTGTCTGAACCAAAATTGTTCTTGTATAATGCGATGACTAGAGGATTCATGAAGAGAAAGATATACAATGATGTTCTGGTGATGTTTCAAACAGAAAAATGATTTTTAATATCTTCTAATATGTTGCAGTCCAACCAGCACTACTCAATCTTCTATGACTATCGCCACATGTTTCAGACCACTTATTCTATTCTTCTCTACAACTTTCACCACATGCACAGCTCCCACAACCTTTTCATTGGATTGTTTTTTCATCAATTCCTCTGGTTTTGCTCTATTTTCTCTGAGCAAGTCTTTTTCAAAATAGACCCAATCAGACCAAACCTTACGTTCTTGTTTTGTTTTTGCTATGTTTTTGATCCTCAAGGCAGCTTTGTGAAGAAGAGCAGCTGTTCTTGCAGGGATTTGCAGGAAGATTGTGTTGTTTTGATTGGTTTTTGCATGGGAAAAGAGGTGAAATTTTTTGAGGTATGTTATGGTGGAAGAGAAAAAGCAGCGATTTTTGCACACATTGTTGGAGAGGTTTGTATTTTGAGAAATAAGTTTACGATTCTTGGGTTGAATTTGAATTTTGGGAAGTGATTTTTCCCATTTGCAATGTAGATTTTGAGAAGATATGGTTCTTTGGTCTTCTTTCAATAGCTCGTGTAGTTGATACTTTTAAGCCATCATTACACACTTTCTCAAATAAGGAAAGCTTTTTTGCAGGAAATTTCTAAAGGGTTTGATGGCAATGATGATGAAATAGAGCAGTGGGGAGAGAGAGAGAGAGAGAGATGTTAGAAAGTATTTTTTTTAATTTGGTTTTAATTTTTAATTATTTTATTTTTATTATTTAACGGTACAATTTAACAGAATGTGGATATAATGGCTAACTTCATATATTTCTATAGTTGATGGAAGGTCTTTGTATTTTTTGAAAGTTTAGGGTATTGTTTGTATTTGACCCTAAATTCAGGGGCATTTTTCCACCTTCCCCCCCTCTTTTGTGCGAAGTACGGAACAAATACAGAGAAGCAGTTAAATTCAGTATAGTACGATTAGCAAGTATAGTGATTGAAGAGAATAGGAAGCAGTATGATGGCACTTTCATCATGGATATCATGCCACTATGGTATGGCATAGGCAAAATATGCAGACAAAAGCAAAATTGATGCAGCTACTCACTATGGACCCAGTCATTTGGAAACTTCTGCTATTACTTTTTTCCATTTTTTCCTGTGAGATAAACTTCACTGTTGTTTTTTTCCCAACATTCATCCTATTTAAGCCCTCCCTCTGCTTTGTTTTAATTCTATACTCATTAAGCAGTTATACCTCAATTTTCTTCTCATGTTGTCTTGAAAGAGAAAAAGAAAAGAAAAAGCCCGGCAAGTGGAGGATCTTTCCCATGCAACTTACTTCTGTTTTATAATTAAGCCCAAAATTGAACTTTACTTCCTTGGAATATTCCCTCAATCCAAACCAATTTAGTTAGAAGATTGGTCCAAAGACTGGAGTACATGCTTTAATGATCAAAGACAAGCAGGAACTAACTTGCTAGCTCAAAGTTCACAGCTTTAGCTCCTCTACATGGATTACTTGATGCTTAATTATGATCAAACAAAGGATTAAATATATCTAACACGAAAAAATATGGTAGAACAAACGAATTAATTAAATAATGCACCAAAAAAAGGGAGGAAAAAAAAAATAAACTAGCTAGAGGCCATAAACTTACCTGAAAGTTGGGAAAGCATTTTGTATAATGTATCAGTATATCCCGTCAATATGCTCACACATATGATCAGTGATGAACCTTGACCTAAAGCATGCATTACATCAGAAAATTTTAGAAGTTTAATAAATGAACAAGCACTCATAACAAATGAAGTGACAGACAACAGGTTGAGTCTTTAGAAGGCAGTCAGAGCTTTCCAAAGACAGTAATATAGCAGTTGTCTGCTTGCTATACTATACAGTATTGTTAGTTTGTGAGATCAACTAAATGTTCAACACTACAAATGGCTAAAACTAGATGCAAGCAACTAATTTCCATAGTAAAAATTCTGCCTTCATTGGGGGTGCAAAGAAAGGTGTCCAAATTTAAAATTTCAATAATTGAAAGGATCATTGTGCTCTAAAAAAGATGATATCTGAGTGGGCCAGCAAATCCTGTATTTGTCTACTGGTTGGAGTCTCTAGATAAGAATAAAAAGGATCGTCACAAAAATTTTAAAGAGCATGTCTCCCAATCCTAACGATGCTACCATCTAATTATAAACAACAAAAAACATCAATTTTAGTCTCAACCATCTTTTTACTATTGAAATTTCCATGGTTCCAAAAGTTTACTAGCTCTACAATTTCAGTTCAAAGACCAGTACTCTTTCAAATAAGTCCAGCAGGCCAATGAAATGAATCTTTGTAACAAATTATGGCATACAACATGTCAAAAATACATTTTGATGCATAACTTATATTTTTTTATTTCTATTTTTATTTTTATCATAGTGTTAATATTGGGTAGAAACAAATGACATTCACAAGTGTAGTGGAGACATGGTTGGAAGTTGCGAGTTATACCAAAACCAGCTTCTGAAATTTTATCACAGATCCATGTCATAGTCATAGCACCACAAACCAAATACAAAGTGGTCACCATCACATGCTTGACCCTGAAAACCATAAACTAAATTGATTAAATTATGGGCCAACAACCTGAAGCATCAATTTCTTGGTCAACAAGAAAAATATAAACGCTTGAATCAAAAAGAAGAAATAGTGCTAAGTAAAGTACTAGGTTCATGAGACTGCACCAAGTTGGATCGGACATCTTTTACTTTTTTAACCTTTTCATATTTAGTCACCTAGATATTCGCATTACAAACTTAATTTGTTTAAATAGGACATGATTTGCAAAATGGGCTAAAGAAGAGAGAGATTAAAATCATTCGATCACGGAATCCATTGACAGCTGCATAAATGACTAGAATTTGTTTTTCAATTGATGTAATTCCTCCTTACAGCACAACATTAAGTCCCTCTCCAAGCCCACAATCACAACTAGGCCTGTTATAACACTCAAGTAGTGTCACGGGTACCTGTGACACTACCCGGTCAAAGCTCGACTTGAGCTCGAGCTCGAGCTCGAGCCCAAGTGTGTTGAGCTCGAAAACTCGATGAGCTACCCGAGATTAATTATATAAATATTTTTTAAATAATTTTTATATGTGAAATTATGTTTATGGGTATACTCTTTTGAATATATTACTCAAACTATCTGATGATACTACCCGACGGCACTTCAAGCTCGAGCTCACCTAAAAAACACTCGACTCGAGCTGGGGTATCGACACTACTCGACTCAACCCGAATGTCATAACATCCCTAATCACAACAGTACAGGTGCTCAAGAGACGATGTATGCGATGCCATAGACAAGCTCATAATACAACTTAAACTTGGGATAGTGCAAGCAAATTTAAGAATTTCACTAAATTTTCCCCAAGTAAGAAGCAAAAATGTTATAGACAACTCTAGACTGGTTAAATGATATTTACGACATGGAAATGAATTCTGCATGATATTTACCTGTGGCTAGCTGCATAGACCGAATATTGAAGTGAATAACAAGCAAGGATACAGGCCTCTAGTATTGCAAAACCAAGTGATATCCACCATCTACAATGGAAAGAAAGAAATATAAGGCTCATAAAATTGAAGCAAAAATGTTGAAAAATTATCCTGGATAGATAATATATCAAAAACTTGTCTCACTGTTGAGATGAATAACTAGACACACATATAACTCTTAATCTTCTCATGACCATCCAAGCCTTCTTTCCGAAGCTTAACCAGGGAAGGAACAACATGGCAGAGCACCTGAATGAAAATCCACAGTGTTTGAGGAATAGACAGTGACCAGAAAAGCATCCGTGTTGTGTTGAAAAGACAACTGAATTCTTTGATAGTTAAACTAAGATAGTGGTAAAATTCGTGTAGCCGTAACTTAAATCTCACAAGTAAGTTCTAAACCTGCATGACGATTGATGCTCCTATCTGTGGACTGATTCCAAGCTGAAAAAGTGAAAGCTTAAATTCTGCTCCAGAATCTCCAAGTTGATCTGCCAAAAACAATTTTTTCATGACCATGTGCATAAACTTCATGATAAATATGAAAGGAGCAACTGCTACCATTCCTAGAATCACAAAGGTTGTGTGCAGCTCATGTAGATAAACAAAAAATCAGGTATCATGAATCTTACCAACAGATCCTGAAGTGAAACTAAGATAGTCCTGTGGCATCAGCCTTCTGTCAAATCCAGGAAGTGGAATGAAATATCCAACACGACTTATAATCAATAAAACCGCTGTAAAAAATAATCTCCTCCGAATCTCACTCTTGAAAAATGATTCAGCAGCATTATTTACCACTGACCCCAGCCTTACAAAATTCAAAAATCTGTTTTTAAATCGTTTAGGTTGGAACTGCATCTTTCCAAGGCTATCAACACCATGTGAAATTCGAGTATCTGCTCCATTATCATCTGCCATTGGAAGTGGACTATTTGCAGTCTGCATAGAAGTTGTCTCAGCATCCACAAAGTTACCTTGGGATAGATTTGAATAGTCAACAGAGAATATCCCACGTCCTTTTGATAAAATTGGTCTCTTCAGCAACACAGAATACTTTTCTCCAATTACAAAAGAACACATTTTGTGGGAACTATACTTTCCGGTGACAAAAGTTCTACAAAATCGGGGACTGCTACCAGCAGGTGCACCTGTACACCAGTTAAGAGGGGAAAAGAAACGATCATTTTACTTCTGCTCGGCAACCACAGAAGAAGTTCAAATTATTCCATTTGCAACTATAATAATGCCCCTACAAAAAGCACACTCATGATTTCAATTGTGAGCGCTAGAACAGATAACTAATAATAGTAATCAAAATGGAGGAGAGAAGTTCGGTCTGTTTAAATGGGAGGCTGTGAAGTTGCAAGGGGGACCTTGGCATTAGATCTTTGGTGGATTTTAATAAGGCTCTTTTGAGAAGCTGTGGCGGAGGTCTTTCGTTGAGCATGATTTTCTTTGGAGGGAGGTGATAGTAATCAGATTTGAAACAACTCAAAACAGCTGGATGTCTAATGCAGTGGTAGGGCCTTTTAAGGCGACAGTGTGGAAGGAAATACAAAGAGGGTAGGTTCATTTTATGGATAATGTGGCTGTCAAAGTGGCAAACGACTTCTTTTTGGCAAGATGTCTGGTCTGATTCCTGACTGTAAAGAGTTGTTTCCCATTTGTCTGAGTTGGCAATGGTCAAAGACTTTGGTCAGCTCCTCAGCCTCAAAAATCCATCAGAATATGAATTTCATTGGGCAAGCAAGTGATTGTGAGTTGGAAAGTTACTTCAACTTCTTTTTTTTCCCCTTTTTTGCCTCAAATTCACTTTCAAACAAAAAAAGGAGATATAAGACACAAATTTCTATGGTCCACAAGGAAACTAAAACTATTTGGTTCTCTGTTTTGGGCCCCTTCGTGCAGCACCACTGGGCACGCTACCTTTGCCTGAGTCTTCTGAGTCTAGCCATATTTTCTGCCATTTTTGCCTTCTTCTCATCCTTGGTCTTCTTATTTCTCTCCTTGATTTCACAGAGTGCAGCCTCCCTAGCAGCATCTTGAACTTCAGGCTTCTCAGTTTTTCTTTTTTGGGTAACCTCCAATGTGGCTCCAATAATGGACCTAGAGTACGCTTCTAGGTGGTACAGCAACTCTTGTTCACAGCCTCCGCTGCTATGTCCTTCTTGTGTTGCTTTCTGTACATAGCAGTCAAGGCAAGTTTTCAGGGCTTCGGCCTGTTGCACAAGTATCTCTAGCATTTTAAGTTAGCAAAGAGAAACACCTGGGAAATCTGATGGCACCACTAAAGTGGCAGAGTTCAGTCTTGAGAATCATGGCTGATACTGGAGATGGAGGGTGCCACTATTGCCAAAAACCCTAGGAGAATGAAACCCTAAATACGACTTCAACATCTTTGAATTGCTTGAAGGGGTGAAATTGGATTTGGGCAGAGAGGATATGAGGTTTGGAGAGGCTTTCTAGGCGGAACCTTTGAAATTAAGGGTTTTTACAATTTCAATAAGTTGGATGATAGGGACGTAAGGAGGTTTAATTCCAGGGAAATTCATTTGGGATCCCTCGGCTCCTCTGGATTGTATCTGGACTCGTTTAGTGTGGAGAAAGATTCTCTCGCTTTTGCATCTTCATCGGGTGTCTTCTAGCTCTATCCAAAGTGAATTGCAGATTTGGAGGGGGTGAGGCGTATGTACAGCAAAGAAGAGAGTTGTGAGGGTATATACATCAAAGAAGAGTGCTGTTAGGTTGCTCTCTCTGGCAGTGTTTTGGTTGTTTTGGAGGGAACAGAAGAAGAGGGATTTTCAGGGTTCCGAGAAACCCTTGTGTTGAATTTCGTGGACATTGTCATTAGTGTGCATATTTGGTTGTTTCTAAGTCCTTTGTGTCCTTTGTAGAGGTTGATTTTGTAGTCTTTGAAATGGAAATAATCATAAAATTGTAGACAGGTCCACGTTAACCACCAAAAAGGATACTCAAATTGTTCAGATTACAATTATATCAAGGACTTACGGAAGCATAGTCTTAGTAACAACATATAGCATTTTTCACCTACTGCCAAATTTTCTCTCTCATTCCCAATATTCCAACGTAAACAGATATGCCATTCTATGTGAAATGAATATCCTCCCTTTTTCCTCTTTAATTAAACATGGTTCTCTTCCAATTAGGGAGGAAAAAATCTTAACAACTGCAATACATTCCCTTCAAGGATTATACAAATAAGTTAAGACAAGTTAAGACCTAAAACCCTAAGAAAACCTCTTCCCACTCAAAAAGTAAAATAAAAGAATCAGTATGTGAACAAGAGAAATTCTACAAAATCGAAATTTCGGAGAATAAAAGAGAAGATATGAAATGAAGTAGAATTAGGGTTCGAGATTCAAGAAGGAAGGATAAAGAACACAAAGAGAAACAAAGTACGTAAGAAGCTAAAAAAGTAGCAGAAAAATACAGTGGATGAGTTCGAAAAAGCAAATGAAACTCACGTGATTCTGTAGTTTGATGATGGGCTCTGCAGAGATGTGCCGTGAGACCTCGAGAGCTCAGCAGAGTTGCTTCCATGGCGAAATTTGGAGTCGAAGAGACCAAGAGGGAGAGAGAGAGAGAGAGAGAGCGAGCGAGCCAAAGGTTGTAATCCAAAATGGAAAACGTCCGGAAAAATCCGGAGCTCCGTTCGTATCTTAATGGATTGGGTCACCTCTCGCTAATATACCCTCTCGCTCTCTCTCTCTCTCCCCCTATCTCCCCCCCTTTTCCTTTTCTTGTACCCTTTCGCTTTTCTTCCTTTTTCTTTTGTCAGACTTTTTCAGAGAGAATGATTTAAGCTTGAAGATGGGCCATGGGTTTTTGGTCCAAATGGGCACTAAAAGGGATCCAAAAGCCATCACTCTTATAAGGGTTTTGATTTTGACTAAGTTGATTAAGAGTGGACCCATTAATGTTATTTAAAAATTTTCTATATTTATTTATTCACTCAAAATTTACAATTTGATATTATAATTGACTCTTATGAAAAATGAATAAACCTTCATTATTATTATTAGTAGTAGCATTACTATGCAAAATGGTTTAATAAACGCTTATTATTAGTAGTAGTAAAATTATGCATGCGATGAATGAAAAAAAAAATGCTAGTTATGAAAAGATGAATGAATTTGTGAGAAAATATGAGTAATTAATGAAAAAGTTATTAGGTATATTTTAATATTGTAATACTAATTTAAAGAAGAGTTTTATCCCCAATTTAAAGTGATTTTAATCAGATTCAATATGGTTACTATTAAAAAAAACCCAATTTATATTTTTAATTTATCCCAAATAATAATTGGTTTTGTTTGATAGGGTAATGATAAGTTCACTTAATAATAGAAACAATTATTATTGTTATATAACTTGGTGATTGCTAATTAGAGTTGATAAATGGCTGCACACCCACATAAGCAAATCAACTCTCTATTCCATTGTTTAACCAATACGAATTGAATCCACACTGCAGAATTGTGTGGAGAAATGGAGTGATTTTATTAGCTGCCATTTATTTAAAATTACATGTCACAAATCCACACAACTTTAATGTTATGGGAAGCATCCAGCAAGAGCAAGAGCAAGAGCAATATTTCGGAATTTACATGTCTCCTCCACTATGTTTTTGGAAGAAGCTAGTAACTCCATTCTTTGGGAAGAAATATTTCATGCGAAGGACTGCCGGACTCTGATTGGACGCAGCATTGTGCCCCCACATTTTTTAGGGCATCATTTCCACTTTTATCATTGTTATTGTTATTACTTGAATTCCCATTTCCATGTTTGAGGTTATTGCTTTGATCTGCACCAAAAACGAATGAAAGGGAAATGGAAGAAAGTAAGAAAAAACCCATTGAGGAATATATCACAAAATGTGGTTCAAATATCATTTTGATACAATATAATATTTTTTTCATAAGTTTGATCGCAAATCGTTAATTCATATATTCTTTTTATCGTATTATCTGTATTTACTAGAGCATGGTTCTTTTTTTTTTAATTCATAACTTCATGATAATTATGAAGAGAAAAGCAATTTCTTTAGGAAAAGGAAAAAAAAAAAAAATTGACATTAAAGTTTAATCGTATGGAAGAAAAAACCTTGGTGAGTTGGTGAGGCTAACGCATGTACATTGAGGTTCAGAGCTTGAACCACACGAGTGGGGAGAAGAACGGGTGAACAAGCTGCATGTGAGTTATCAATCTCATTAGTATTGACAATTAGTATATAAGTATTGGCTTTGTTACAAATAGAGAATTAGTGAGTGAAGTAATTAGTGAAATACTTTGTTGATTAATACTCAATTTATATATTCCTATTGTAATACATTTAGAATTGGGACCCAAGTTTCAAAAATAAGAGAATTTCTTTTTGTTTTTTTTTTTGTTAAATCAGGATTTGAACAGATCATTAGGTTAGGGGAGAGAGGTTATAACCGCTAGACTGTCTCATCGGAGACAAATAAGAGAATTTCAATTCCAATTCTAAATGATGTTAGAAATCGGGTGATTTTATTCTAATTCTAAACATAATTACAATAGGTACATATACACTAATTCAATATTAACTAATTAATTACTTCACTCTAACTAGCTCACTAACACTATGAGACAAAAATCAACAATGAGTTACAGTTCAACGGGTGTTGACCTTCTCCTTTGACTTCGAGTTTCTCTTATATTCGAAAAACTTTTATTACAAGTGCCTTATTTTATCTCAAAAAAGAAATTATCTAGGGAGAGAGAAGGAAAATGTTTATTTAAAGATTAATTGTAATTTTTTTAATAAAAATTTCAGTTGAAAGAGTTAAAATTAGTGAAGAATTATTATTAGAGGATGGAGAAATCAAAACTAAAGTAATTTATTGAAAAAAGTTGGTTATTGATAAATATTTCGTGAACTTTAGTATGAAAGAGGAAGAAAACAAGTCTATTTACAATTGTCATGTTTTCTACTTTTTTGATAAAGTTGAGTCGAAACTTAATTAAGATTATATGAAATTTTCAATAAAAAAGTTGTTGATATAATACTAATTTAGAAATTTTTTTAGTGAAAAATTATATGTTTATTCATAAAAACCTATATTTCATGCAAATTTTTAATTAAAAATTATTATAAGTAAAATGAAATAAAATAAAACAAATTGAATCAAGTTAAAATTTTTCAAAATAATTATAGGGTGAATATTTAATATAAATCGAATTTGTTAGTATATAAAATGAAGGGTGTCAATGAATTTTAACTCAACTAACACCATTCTCTTTCTCTTTAGAGGTCTCGAGTTCGAATCTCCACAATGTAATGAAAAAAAAACAAAAAAAAAATTGAAGGGTTGGAGCAATTAATGGGTAGAAATGCAAATAAAGAATTGTGGGTACCTGGCTTCTTGGTAAGATGGAAGTCGGTGCCATTAGGTCTGGGGAGGAAGACACCAGTCCCACAGGATCTTTGGCCAGAATCAAGGAAGATGGCTTGCATTCCTGGTCCTCCCGAACTCCATTTCCAATTATTCCCCTGATTTCTCTGCTTATGTTGCGCCTTCATGTTACCTTTTGATCTCTGTCAGTCTCACATTTCGTAACTATTAATATTCCTCAACAATATCTTTTCTTTTCTTTCACTAACAAAAATCCCAAAGTTCAATATTTGTGCTTGTGCACCTCTTTCTTTTCCTTGAAGAAAAGGGTATAAGAGAAAATGAAAATTGAAAATAATTTCAAATTGATTTTGATCAGATATTAATGTTAGGAACTGCCAAAAAAGAAAAAGAAAAATGACATATAAATGGACAAAACTTAGCTCAATATAGATTTTTGACTTCTTTTAGGTCTTTTATTGATTTTGGGGGTCGAAAATGAAAAGAAATTTGGGTTTTGCCACATTTTAAGTTAATCATTGGATTATTTTGCTAATTTAATAATTAAATTAATGATCAAATTACAGCCAGATGTGCTATAAATAAATTAAAACAAATACACCTCCTTCAATCTAAAAAAGAAACTCTTTTGGTAATCAGTTTATTGATCCCTATTAATCCCAGATGCTCTTTCTTTTTTCATTCTCAATATTTAAATTAAAAATTTAATTAAAAGAATTTAATACTCTAGACTAAGACGTCAATAAAAAGGGAAACTCATAATTAATCTCTTGACCTTCAAATTTCCTAGGAATTCCAAAGCATATTGCAGCAAGCGGATTCCAGAATTATTGACTATAAACTATATGATAAGCGGAGATGGAGTGGGACATCAAAATATTATCATATGATTGAGGTTTTGCCTTTCATTCTCCTTAGCTTATTAGTTGAACTGAACAACTATGTACATAAACTAATCCTAATTCAACCCATCATTTTTAATAAAGAAAAGATGACTATTATAAACTATATTATGATTAATTCCCTTGAATAATTGCTGGGGTTAATTCTCTCTCTCTCTCTCCCTCTCGTCTCACTCCTAGAAACCATTAGCATATTAATTATGATCATGCCATAAAATAAATGCCAATGAATTCTTTAATCAATATTAACGAAAATAATTAATACAAAATCATTAAGCGAAACTGAAAAAAATGCGGTGAATCTCTAATCAAATAACTCTCTCTCTCTCTCTGAAAGGAAAGAAAATGCATACCACGGGAGGATGGTCTGCAGGAAATTTATGACGTAATCGATGTTCATGGTGGTGCCGATGATGAGAAGGAGGTCTCACAGATGGCTCCTAATTAAAATTAAGTGAAAAACATAAATAACATCAAAAAAGAATAATTGGTTGATTAAAAATAACGTTTGCAAGCCTCAAAAGTATTCAGACCCTAACTGTACGAAAATGAGAAAAAAAAAAAGCCAAAGAAATGTGCAGAGAGCAAAGAAAAACGAAAGCAGAAAATACCTTTGAATCATGGCATATTGCCTCGTCAAGAACGTGAGAGGGAAGCCAACATAATCCTTCTTCGAAACCAACATTCCCATCTTCATCCATCTGATCAAATAATCTCTCTCTCTCTCTCTCTGTCTCCCCCCCCCCCACTTAGGAGAGAGACAGACAGACCAACTTTTATTCTTGTGCGCTAGAAACGGAAGAGAGAGAGAGGAGCTATACAACTCCAACTTCAAACCTGCAACATAACTAGATCATATTTACGTGGGAGTGTTATATAGGGAGGGAGGGAGAGGGAGAGAGAGAAAGAGAGAGAGAGAGGTTTAATTTTAATTTGATAGATACGGAAATGGGGAAGATAACATGATATGCTCACAATCAACAGCACCCTAACTCTATATCCCAGCGCGTGCTATCCCAAGTCAAATTGCTGCGTATCTTAACGTTTTTGCACGCTCTTCGCTTGAGCGTTGGATCTTTCCATTTCTCTCTTATACATTACACCCCTCATGTCCGTCATAATTACTTCCATGCCACGCCGAATCTCATTTTATGTGCTTCAATCACTTGGCATCATAGGCTAAGATTAGAAAGTATATTCTGATTTTTTTAATCCTTAATTATCCTCGACATAGGTTTTATCGTGGAAATCCATTTTGCTAAGATTCCTTTATTTACCGCTGAGAATCCCTTTTACATCTTTCTTTTCCTCGTACTTTTGTATGCCTCTTTATTAAGAATTTTAAAACATCTTAAAAAAAAAAAATTAAGAATGAGTTTTAATAATCATGAAATTACTCTTTTAATGATTTTGAGATCACGAATTTGAAGTGTGAAAATAATTTTTTTATAAAAATATAAAAAGAAGATTATAAACATATAAGCTCACTCTATTTTTATCTCACACTAAATTAAAAAGTATTTTATATATCAAATGAATCCTTTATCATAAAACAAAAAAATTACGGTTTAAGAGTACTAAAAAGGTTGTAGAGAGGAGAATAGGGGTTATATTAAATTATGTATGTATATCTGAAGGTGGACCAAATACAAAATTATAATGATTTAAATATAACCTATAAAAATTTAGAGATTAAATCAAACCGTTATTATTTTGGAGTAAAAAAAATAAAAATAAAACTCTAATAGAAGAAAAATAAACTTTTATTCATAAATAATATAAACAGTATCTTTTAAATCGATAAATTTTAACTCATCAATACAATAAAATAAATGTTTATTTAAAATATATCATGTCATCATGATGAGCCAGATAAGTTTTTTATTTACAGACTTACTTCTGTACAACAACATAAGAGTAATAATAGAAAGATCAAACGAGTCAATAATCAAATTTTACATAATAATTTTTTTATTGATAGAGATTATCATATTGAGATTTCGTCCGAATTGTAGATTTAGCCTTTTATGATAAGGTTAGCCATCCATATACAATATTAAAATCACCGGTAAGATTCAAACATGCTTGAATTAATGACCGAACCATGTTTGCTTATGCAGATTCTGTCCGTTTTTGTTTCCTATTCCCCCCCTCCCACCATTAATCATTGATTCATTAGCATTAAAAATAAAAAATAATAATTAAAAAAAAGCTCACCAATATATAAAATGGTAATTTGAGAAGAAATGAGGGGCATTTTAGTAAGCTTGAAGAGGAAGGAGAGAGATGGAAATAGGGAGGTGGGTTGGATTGGGTTGGGTTCGGTAAACCTCTCTTCTTCCTCTCTTTGGTTGTTGCAGTTAACTCTGCACGTAATGCTTGGCCGCTTCGACCAGCTTTATTATAATTTCCCTAATCAATGTTTGAGTAAGTAGATTATAAGAGGAGACATTAATGAATAGGTGAAATTGAAAATTTGAGTTAGGCTACGCAATATGCAGCGACTAGTCCCATTTCTTCTTAACCACCTCACCTATATACCAACATCCTGGAAGAGAATGTTAGATAAACTACCCTTAGCCTGACCATGATAGATCAAAAACTTCACCCATGATGGGACTAAAGAGAATCAACAAATGTTGAGTACAACAAGGTAGATAGGCAGTACATACCATCCGAAAAATGGAAAAAGCCTCATCTCTTAAATATGTAAGCTTGCAGCCATTCACAGCTTTTCTTCCACAGTCATGGATTATCCTCAAGAAGATTTGTTGCCATTTTCTCCCATGAAAAAGTAAAAAGTATGACCGCAAAATTTCATTGAGCCAATGCTCCAACTGCAAGTAAAACCGGCAAAATTTGAGCTGCAGAACAGTTGAGAGGTTGCAGTGAAATTGGGCACGTGTTTAGAATTTTCTTTACAAGAGGCATGATGCTGAAAGGAAGATCCCAACTTCTCAGGCACATGACCTCTCATCACTGACAGAAATACCAACCAACAGGACGAACCCTTTTAACCTTGTCCGGTAAAAAAAAAAAACTTGCTGCCACAGTGTTAACAAATGTTGCTTGAAACTTCACTTATGCACATCTTGCTTGTCAATTTTATAAGCCTTTGTGTCTCTTCATCTAATTCAACTTTGTCTGAAGCCATTCTCTCAGCAACAATAAGCGGCATTTTGCCAGCCTTGGCATAAGTTCTAAGAAGCATGTTATATATCTCGGTGCTTATGTGGCCAGCCTTTTTAAGAATGAATAACAATTGCTCAGCCCCTTCGGTATTGCCTTCCTCTTCAAGAATTTTGAAAATCTCTTTCACCATCTTGTCATCAGGATCCCACTTCTTCACACTACCAACTGCTTTCTGGAAAGAGTCCAAAACTTTGTCCGTCTCCTTCTTCTTCAAATAGCCCCAGGTAAGAAGCTCCCAGGTGGTGTAATTCGGTTTAATGCCTCTTTCCACAATTCTATTGTAAAACTTCTCAGCCTCATCCATCTCATTTTTGTTGATATATGCTGCAAGAATCGAATTTGGAACTCTAGAGTCACCAGTCCCAGAAGCTGACTCCCACTCGCTGTACAAATTCTGTGCCTCGTTGAAGTCCTCAAGCTTCAAAAGGGAAGATATCATGCAAGTATACTCGGCATCATTCATTCTATTGAAGGTAGATTTTGCCTTTTTCCAATTTCTTTTAATTCCATCTTTATCTCCCATGTTTGTATGCAAGCTAATCAGGGAGGAATAAGCAACCCGATCTCTTCGAGATATCCTTTTCTCCATGTCTTTCATAGTAGAAGCTGCTTTATCCAGAAGCTTTTCCTTGATATACAGGTTAGTCAACACACTGAACGTGACCCAATCTGGAACTATTTTTGCCTTCTTTAGCTCAAGGAAAACCTTCTCAGCAGATTCAACGTCATTCTCTGAGGCACAAGCAGTTAACCACAGATTGAATGTCACCACATCTGGAGAAGTATTCTTTTTCAACTCCTGAATCACTTCCGGAACCTTGGTTAATTCCCCATTTGAGATATAAAGCGACAACATGTGGTTATAAGGGAGACAATTCTTCATAAGACCTGATTCTTTCATTTTCTTCATTAGGGCCTCAGCTTCAGTGGACAATTTATTCTGGACATAAGTGTGGAGAAGAGCTGAACAGGCAGCCTGACCTTTCATCTTTTCAGGAAGATCGACAAAAAACTTCTCTGCACTAGCCACACCACGAATTTTTGCTATTAAGTCCAGATGAATGGCATAGTCTCCTGGTAACAGCTTCATATCTGGTTGAATTTTCATCCACTCACATATCTGCACAAATAATTGTATTTAAACAGACATCTTATCAAAATTATACGCAACAATGGCAGGGGGTAGGAGTTGCTTTCTCTTCTGTTTTTCTTTCTTCTGAGGCAGTGGAGATTAAAGTTGGTCTAACTTTGACAGGAGAATAATCTCAGTTATTTCAATGTAGTCACCATATGGCAAGTGGCCAGACCTAGCAAACAAAATAGTGATGCTAAGTGATAAAGGAAAACAAAATGCCTTGGCATGCCAGAAAAATAAGTTGATAATGTCACCACTATTTAGCTTGCGTAGGAATAATATGGACATTAAAATGAAGTAAAAAGCTATAATACTACTTCCCATTTTAAATAGTTCCACAATGCTTCTTTCAGCAACCTAGATCTAGCAGACCAGTCAATGGTGCAAGGACATTTTGAGACTACCTTGGGAAAAAAAAAAAAAGAAAAAGATTCCATATTAAATTTCTATGGGGCACACTAATTTGAGTTTGATAGTGTTTATTTTCTTGTCCTCATCTATGCCTCAAATGAAGGAAGCTGCAAAGAAAGTGGGAGTGGGAGAGAATGGGTCTCAACAAGCCAGATAACTTTTGACTATTCATCCTTAAGAGTACTTTACGTTGTCTTATTATGTTACCCTAGAAAAGAGAAGAAACAGGGAGGGAGGGAGAGGGGGGGAGAAAGAGAGGGAGAGAGGGAGAGAGTATAACTTAAATCTGTGCTTTGTAATTTCCCCTCTCTCATTAGCATTAACCAAGTTAAAGACCTTGATAGATTCTCACTCAAATATCATATGCTTGAAATAGGGGCAAAGCTAGAAATTTATATGGGGTGAAGTACGACACATATTTGGGATAATAATTTTGGGAGGCAATGGGTAGGGCTGGGTCCGACCCGAGCAAAACCCGTGACCCACCCGAACCCGAGGTGTTCGAGTCGGGTTAATTCGGGTTTTTTTTTTTTATTATACCGGGTTGGGTTCGGATCGGTAATTAAAAAACCCGAATTAACCCGACCCACCCGAATCAACCTGAATACATATAATCATAAGATAAAAGTAGAATTATGGCAAAAAAAATATTTTGTAAGGACCATATTTTTCTTTTTTTTTTATTTGTATATAGAGTTCTCTTAAAAAAATTTTAAATTTTTTATTTTTTTTTTTTGAATACTATAAATACAAGATTCTTTGGAAAAAAAATTCTTTGACTTCTACCAGCAAAAAAAAAATATCCATATTATGTTTACTAAAAAAATAATATTTAAATATTATTTTAAATTTTTGGGTTAAAAAAAATAATAATTTTCGGATTCGGGTACCCGCCCGAATTTAAGTACTTTACTTGGGTTCGGGTTCGGATAAAAAAAATAACCCGAATACCTCGGGTTCGAGTCAAAATGATATATTCGGGTTCGGATACCCGACCCGGACATAGCCCTAGCAGTGGGTGTAACTCATAAGGGGGAAACAATATTTAAGGTTATAATTTTTAGAATTATATATAAATTGTTCTCTCAAAATTTCAGCCCCCTCTCCGCCATTTGAACTGCATCTCCTATCAACGTAGTTTTCTAGAACTTTGCTAAGCATCACTCTATGCCATAAGTTAATAACAAGTTAAGATCATATATCAGTGTTCTAGGTTTTGCTCTTCTATTCTATTTTCTACTCTTTTGATCTGAGCAAGCAATTCTTACAGGGAGATCAAAAGCTAAAGTGACAACTGAAGAACAAATTTGTATGGGTTATTCAACTAAGCATGGGCATAAAACCAAGAATAGATAAAAAAACTTCAAAGAAAAGAGAGGGAAAAAAAGGGCCGAAGCTCAAAAATTACATTTGAGGATGGGAGGAGGTGAAACATTACTCCCCTAAACTTTTACCCCCTTTTAAATGTGTCTAACATATCCATTAGTCCTAATACTCTATTAAACCCTCTTTTACTTCCAACATTCCCCTCCAGTTGGAGCACATAGATAATATTCACAAGGCTTGTTACAAATAGAATGGCTTATAAAATGAACCATTTGGTAAAAGATGATAAGTCGTGCACCAAGAAAAATAAAAAATAAAACTCTCTCTCTCTCTCTCTCTCTCTCTCTAGTATTAGAAGAACAGTTGAAATCTTTACTTGAGCTCTCAGAATCACATAAACTCGAGCAATACTTGAACCCCAAAAAATAATAATAATAATAATAAAAGCCAATGCATTTCAAGTTCTTAATCCTTAAAAAAGTGGGGGACATTTGCTATCAAGTATGTCCTGCGTAGCCACTGACTATGAACACCAAAATTATGTCATTATCAGTACCAAAATAATGCCAATGACCATTTTCATTATCAGTATTGAACTCGATCCTGATTTCAACATAAACAGCATTCATTCAGAGTATTTAGCAAAAATAAGGCTCAAAACCCTAAATTATTATGATTTCTACACTACAAACACGATTAAACTAATCAAAATTGTCACTTCGTAACTTGAAAATTGCAAAAACATCAAAACTCACTGCAAAATTAAAGAATAAGGGGGAGAGAGAGAGAGAGAGAGAACCTCGAGAGCGTGTTTGTAGCGCTTGAGCTTACGGAGCTCGCGAACGATGCGATGGAGTTCGTATTTATGGACTATGTGGCCTTCTTCTTTCCATTTGTTTATGGCGATGACGGCGCTGCGCTTTGGGAAGACTAGACTCAGTAGTCTACGGCCCAATGTATCCCGGCCGCCGCTGCTTGTGGTGGCGCTGGTGATGGCCTTGACTGCCGTCTCCGTCGAGAAAAGGCGCCCAGCGGCCAAAGCCGTGCGAACCATACGGACCAACATTTTCCTACCGAAGTGAGACCTCGCACAGAGACGAAGGCTCGGAACTCATTGCCCTTGTTTTGGGGCTCTCGTCTTCAAAACGAAGTCGTTTCAACTATGATGTGAGTTACACTATTTTTGTCCCCCCGTCCACCGACAACCTTTAGTCCCAGAGAAATTAATATTACATTTAATTAAAATTTGATGAAAATTTAACATAAATAATAACAATTGTAATTATTTATAAAAAATTAATTTTTACTTATAAAATCGTATAAAAATTTTATTTTAGTTAAAAATATTATAAACAAAAAATATAAATTCAGTCAAAATAAAAAATAAAGAAAAATCTTTCAAATAATTTCGATCAAGTTAAAATTTTATCTTGAAAGCTAAAAAAAAAGGAGTTAAGACTTTATTCAATCTTGTTGAAGAAAAATCTCTCTGGTTTGTGGTCAACTACTTCATTTTAAATACCACTAGAAATTTGTATTTTATCTCGTTTGAGATAAAAGCTTTTTTGTTGAAAACTAAGTTGTTTGTTTGTTTGAATTTTTCAAGACAATTTTTAGGGAATTAAAATGCACCTCATTCTAACTATAGAGGAAGAAAGAAGAGAGATGAGGGAGGGGACAAAGGGGGTAAGAGATAATCTATGGTGAAAAGAGGAGGGAAAGAGAGAGAAAGGGTCACCAGCGAGAGAGAGAGAGAGTAGATCACCTACAACAAAGAGAGAGAAACGAGACTGAATATGAGAAGAGAGAAAGTAGAGACGAGAGATGATCCATGCTGAGGAGATATAACTAAGAGATAGAAAAGGAGACCGGAAATGTCATTTAGAATAGTTTAAATGGTAGAATCTTTTTATTTTGATGTTTTCTTTTTCTATCGATATCAATTGATTGTATTTCTTAATACAAAAAAAAAATGGTAATGGGGAAAAGAGAAGGTCAACGATGAGAGAGATAAATGATTATTTTTTTGTGTGAAAAAGAGCCGTTAAAAAATCAATAATAATAAAAAAAATCTTAATTTTAAATAAAAATACCTTTTCAAGTGGGACTCTATCTCTAAATTAAACATGGTTTGAAGAAGCTAAATCTTCATTTTTTTCTTAAATTTATTCCTGCACTTTAATTTTGCATAAATTTTAAATTGGTTATGTGGAAAATGAAAGCAGAAAAGATAAAAAAAATAAAAAGTCAGAAAGTAAATTATTGATCATCACTCTTTTTTATTCCAATAGAAAGAATTTTGGGAGTTGTTGAATTCTTATAAATTCTTATAAAAAAAAACTAATTTATTCTATCAAGTAAAATGTCGATATAGCTGGATTCATAAATATTAAGGATAAATGTGCCAGAAAAGTGTAAATTTGAGAGTTGACTTTTTTTTTTTTGGTGAACATTGACTTTACAGTATAAATGGATACTTGGTAAGTGAAAAATTTACCCTTTTTAATGTTTGAAATAAAAATAACAAAAATCAAAATCATACTATAGGCACGTAATAATTAGAATTAGAATTATTAGTTGTTTATCTAAAACTTTTATGAGATAACAGAATTTATTAAACACAAAAATCTAATACAATACATATTATTCACCAAGAGATGCGTTATTAAAGATTATTTTAAAAAAGATTTTTTAAAAAAAAAAATCCTACAATTCATAATTTTTTTTTTGGAGGTATAGTTTCCATAAAAAGAACTTTTTATTTTAAAAATTATTAAAAATATTAAAATAAAATAGAAACAAATTAAGATAACTTGAATAGTTAACCTTTTTCAAATCATATCTTTTTTTAAAAAAAAAGGGGACACGCTTAGAACTTTTTTAATTAACCTAATTGAAATGAGCACTTTGTCCCTTATTAGGGTATGCTGCAATGATTTGTGTATGCTAATTGTATCAAAGGAGAAGACATGATTTTAGTATTTGTATTCTTAATCGAACGAAAAGTAATACAATTTTTTTTAATGATCAATCATTATCTGAAATATTAAGCCAATATTCTATTTGGAGGAGATCTTTTTAAAAAAAGTAATAATAATAATAATAATAATAATAATAATAATAAATTATATATCAAATTCTTAAACTTTATTCTAAATTCACATCTTAATCCTTAAACTTCAAAATAGAAGGATTAAAAACTTAAAATTCAAAATTTGTATTTTGTTAATCCCCCGTTACTTAATAATGCGAACCTATCTGTTAATTATTAACTTGGAAGCCACGTGTCAGATGATACGGAGAGATGCTTTCTAACTTGACTTCTTATTTGGTTTCTAACATGGCATAAAGTGCTGACGTATCAGCTTACGGGTCAACAAAATCACTGACATGGCGTGCCATATAACCAAAGTGCTTATGTGATAGTGCCACGTCACAGCAAAAAATCCTTCCCCATTAAAAAAGGCACTCCTCTCCCCCTCTCTCTCTCTTGCCTTCCCTCCCCCTCTCTCTTTGCCTTCCTCTCCAAATCAAAAGGTTGAATTTCGATTTCTCCTTTTTCTTCGTTCTAATCTTTTGAATCTTTATCCTCATAACTCTCTTTAATCACTCTGTCTCTCTTCCTTCAACTGTAGAACAGCTAGAATTTGAGAATTTAAGAGGGAAAGTTGAAGATTTGCAGACAAAATAGAGTCGAAGAAGAATTAGATGACGGTATGCTATTGGAGGAATTCCAAAATGGGGAATACTTGTGGGTGCCGGTGATTCGATGTCGGAGAAATGAAATTGATGAAGTTGTGATGGTGGTGGTGGAGAAAGAGAGGTTGAAGATGATGAATAGTGCCGCTTGTTCGGATCCCTTGCTTTCGGCTTCGGCCACTCTCCCAATTTCTACATCTCAGCTTCGATTTTTGGTACTACCATGCTCAGAGCCCAAATCGGCATCTCTAAAAGCTTCTGCATTGCATCCCCTAGCATGTTACAGATGATGGGCATTTCTTATTTTTCTTTATTTTGACCATGATTAGTTGAATTTTGGTGCAAGAGGGGGTTTAGATTTCCATGTTTGGGGGCAAGGCGTCACAGAGAGCAAATTGTAAACCCAATTACAGATGATCGGCATTTCTTATTCTCTCTCCCTCTCTCTCTCTAGATTTTTGAGAAATACTTGAAAAAATGTGTTATTTTATGTTGTTTTTTTATGATTATGCAAATAAATAGTTCATCATCACGAGGGAATTTTAGGAATTTCAGTTCAGGACTCAGGGACCATTTTAGAGTATCTTCATGTCTAGATTTTGATCGTGGTATTGCAAAATTTCTTCTTTTTTTGTATGTTTTTAGTAAATTTTGAATTTTCATATGTAGGTTTTCAATACAGTTCCTCGTAGTGGATTAAATTTTAGAGCTATAAGTGCAGCAAGAACAATTCATGGAATCGGTGTTGATTCCATTTCGCCGAGAAGTAAGGTCCGCCGAATTTTTAACAGGAGGCTAAGCTTCTATAGAGTGCTTCTTTTTCTTTTTTGAGGGAGAGAGGAGAGAAGAAAGAGAAAGGGTGAGAGAGAGACAGGTCTCAAAAATCTAACCTGAAGGTTTCTTTCTAGGGTTGTTCTTGTTGTGAAAAACATGTGCTTCTCTCCATCTAAATAAGGGGATGGGGTTTGATTTTGGTGTGACATGATTTTGGCATGGTGTGATGGGTTTTGATTTTGGTCTTTTGTTTCAGCGAGGGAGGAGGGGAGAGAGGAAGGGGAGAAGAGAGATGTTTTTAACAAATTTGGGGAGAGAGGGCCCCATCTCCGTTTTTGGGGGGGGGAAAAAAAAAAAGGGGGGGGGGGAGGAAGAGAGATGAATTTTTTTTTAACTAATTTGGGGGAGAGAGTTGCTGACATCATTGCCACATCAATAAATTGGTGACTTGACACTGTGTTGATCTGGCGTCAAAATGTGTTTTGGGACGTTAAGTTGGTTCTGATATGTTATCATTCGTACGTTTAACTCATTCGTTAAGTTAGTAGTTAACGGAAAGATTGATTCTATCATTAATAAAGGGATGAATCAATTATATTTTAAAAAATTTGAGAATCATATAAAAATATTTTAAAATTTAATAACTAATTTATAAATTTAGAATAAAATTTAAGAATTATGAAAATAATTTTTTTATAATTATTATTATCGTTGTTGTTATCATTATCATCGTTATCGTACATCACGACCTTAAAGTCAATTTTCAAATTATGTGCACATAAACTTTGTAGCCGTTGACATGCGAAAAAATGCAAGGTGGTATGAAAAAAGTTTCTTAGGGGAAAAGACAATTATTGAGGAAGCTAAAATCAGTCAATATTATGCTTGGGTTAATAATCAATCATAATTAATTAAGCAATTAATTGCATTATTATTATTACATGAAAAATTTTGTTTTCCTTGACTTGAAAAACACGAAGCCAGCACTGCACACCACTCATTAAATTAAATTTCTATTTCTATTTCTATTTCCGCAATTAAACACGCTCGCGAGTACACAACAATCTTTCTAACTCCACATTATTCTCTCTCCCTCTCCCTCTCTCTCCCTCCCTCTCTCTCTCTCTATCTCTCCCTCCATTTTTTTCGGCCGTTACGGCAAAACCAAACCTCCATTGAATTGCTCAAACAAACAGACCCCCTCTCTCACTCCAGATTTAATGGCTCACTCCGGCGTACGAACGAGCGTTCGAGTCGTCGTCGCCGGCGACCATGGTACCGGAAAATCTACCCTAATTGCCTCAGCCGCCTCGGAATCATTTCCGGAGAACGTTCCTCTGGTGTTGCCTCCAACTCGTCTTCCCGCCGATTTCTATCCCGATCGCGTTCCAGTCACCATCATCGACACTTCATCGAGGTCTGTTTACTCTCTCTCTCTCTCTCGCTCGTTTTCTGTTGTTGAATATTTGAACGATTTGTGTTTGGTTTGTTGTTAGTTTTGAGAATAGAGGGAAACTAGTGGAGGAACTGAAGAAAGCTGATGCGGTGGTGCTAACGTATGCGTGTGATCAACCTACTACGCTTTCTAGTCTATACACGTTTTGGCTTCATGAACTTCGTCGATTGGAGGTTTAAGAATTTTCAATCTTTTTTTTGCCTTTTTGGTTTGAAAAGATTTTCCATCTTTTATTTACGTTCAATTGTTTCTCATTCACAAATCACACATTTACATCCCACATAGACTTTCTTGCCTGAAATGCACATTTAGATACACAAGTTTGCTTCTTAATCCTAAGTTTAGCTATTGAAAGGTGTAAAATTTGTGGGCATATTGATTGTTCCGTGAAGATTTAAATAGGCTTTTTCAGTTTGTATGGTGTTTGAAAGAGGAAATATGGAGGTCCTTGAGAAGAAAAGATGTTAATTCTAGAACCGGTTGTGATCCACCATTTTTAGATGTTTGATCTGTTCCCAGCTGTCAGAGTTCCATCACCACTTGGAATGACGGTGGCTTGCTTAATTTGTCTCCATTTACAGGATGTATGCAACATAAGAAGCAATTCACTGGGAATGGGATGACGAAGTATACCCATCTTTCATCCTAAAGTTAATGTATAACCATATGCATCAGTGTAGTTTGATAAGAACAACTCCAGCATATCCAACAAAAAACACATCTAGGATTAAGTACTCTATAGTTGCATGGTGTTTGTCTCATGGGAAAATCTAGTGGCCTTTCCAATAAGGAGAAAGAATGGCATCAAGGATCATGTGATCTTGGTCAGTTCTGCAAAAGAACCTTCAATAAAATTGGATGTATTGTAAAAAATCTGATAGTGTGCATAATAAGAAGGAAGACAAATACCATTCCCTTTTGAACTTATCACTTCTTCATCCTTGCCATCTAATTGTACACAAGGCCACTATTCATTGCATTCCGTGTTATGGAACTAGCTAATCCTAGCTTTTTACCCAGAAGGCCTCTATTCATTGCATGCGACCTCCTCTATATTATTTTTCTGTTTAATTATTATTAATTCATCCTTGCATACACCTTGGGATATAAGGTGTAGCCTATCATATCCTCCTAACTTCTAACCCACTAATCTGTATTATGCCACCTCTATATTATTGCCATGTCTTTGAAGATGCTTGAATAAACTTGGGTCTTGCATACTGCTTAATTGTTCATGCATATGCAAATGAATATTTTATATGCCTGCCTGCAAAAACACAAGTTATCTTGACAGTTTTGGAGAGGTTTTTATTTTTCTATAGTTTTGTTAAACATGGATAGTTGAAGGTGCCGGTTATAGTTGTTGGTTGCAAGCTAGATCTGCGAGATGATCATCAGCCAATGAGCTTGGAGCAGGTGATGTCACCAATCATGCAGCAATTTCGGGAGATTGAGACTTGTATTGAGTGTTCAGCAGCTTCCCTAATTCAGGTACCTTAGAATGCTTGAGTTTACTGCTGGACCTCTCATTTAAATTTACATTCTATATGCGTATCTGGGTTGTGGCATGGCCACTTGGCAAGGAACTTTGAGCTTTGTATGGTCTACATGCATGTATGAATCAGAAAAAAAGAAACAAGTGATCTTTTGACAACAACAACGACCTAGGCCTTCTATCCCAAAACAAGTGATCTTTTGACGGGATAGAGAAATCTTTTTCTTTCTCAAACCCCCTCAGTGCTTTTAATACTGTTGCTTTACTTTCCAAATAACCAATGTGATAAATGTTTAGTTTCTAGTTGATTTACCTTATATAGTGAGAAGTGAGGTGTTGAAACTTCTAAGTTTACTTTGACTGATTCTCTTTCCTTGAGACGTGTGTATCTCTGCCAGATTGTGTAGCACTGAGACCGTCAGCTTGCATTCAGTAGCTTCATTCTTAAAGCTTATGTTTATTCTTTTGAATTTGCATTTCAATTTAAGTAAATCACAAGATTTTTATTTTAAGTGGTGCTAAATTTGTATCAATACCGATATTGAAGTTTCAATTGCTTGAACATGGAAACCTCATCATAAACTGCACTCACATAGGTCCCTGAGGTTTTCTACTATGCTCAAAAGGCGGTTCTTCATCCTACAGCTCCACTATTTGATCAGGAGATGCAAACTTTAAAGCCTCGATGCATCAGGGCATTGAAACGCATTTTTATTCTGTGTGATCAAGACATGGATGGGGCCCTAAGCGATGCAGAGTTGAATGAATTTCAGGTTTCTGGCATTTTGATACTATTGCAAACTTGTGTTTTGGCTAGTCTCATACGCTATGCCCTGGTCTACTGTTGAGGTGATCCTTATACTGATTGCAAACAGGTTAAATGTTTTAATGCTCCACTTCAACCAGCTGAAATAGTAGGTGTTAAGAGAGTTGTACAGGAGAAGATCCCAGAAGGAGTCAATAATCTTGGTCTTACCTTGACCGGATTTCTCTTTCTCCATGCCCTGTTTATAGAGAAAGGGCGCCTTGAGACCACTTGGACTGTCTTGAGGAAGTTTGGCTATGATGATGATATCAAACTCAGGGATGACTATCTTCCTGTCTCATTCAAGCGTGCTCCTGATCAGGTCTCTCTCTCTCTCTCTCTCATAGAACTGAAATCAGATTATCAAAATTAATCCCCAAAATTCTTGTTTTCATACGCAATCAGCAGAAAGAAACTGAGAAAAGAGTAGAATTGGGGCGTGCTAGTTTTTTGGTTAACTATTTATGCACTCCTGGGATAGTCTGGTCACTGCAAGCTTGGTCAAACAGTCTTTCTTTGCATCGATTTTGGGGTTCGGATCCTTTAGCCAGCCTTTTCTTGATTCCACTCAAATCTGTCCTGTGTGTAAGCAATTTTTAATGCTCATAGACGAGACTAATTGACGCCTCAGTAGCTAAAAACTGTAAGATCTTTACTTACTCTTGAAAATAGCTATCCTAATTGATTTCAGAACATCCTTTTCATGTAATGCTGAGACTACTTTTGTAGTCCGGGACTCAGAAAGATAATCCATGTACCACAGGGCTAAGGGTATGAGCCTTAGAATTGTAAAACAATGAATTTTTTGAGAAAGCCATGATTTGCTTATAGTAATCAAATATTTGCCAAATTACATGAACAAGATATGGTTGTTGAATGCATAGTGCCTGGTTGTAGGACTTGTCATGATTCCAAAAGATCTGATTAGTTCAAATCATCCACTGTGCTGGTCTTGCCCATGTTGTTTAAGTTCTCTGTATTCACCATTTTTGCTTTTTTTGTGGTATATATTCTGCATTGTCTTATATCTTTATCAAATTATTGGATCTCTTAAACAGGTTGTTTCATATTATATGCAGTCCCTTCCTCCAAATATGCTTGTGTCGAGATTGTATTTCCTCACCAAGTCTTACTTTTTTTCTTCTTTATTCATTTATTGTTGATCACATGCTAAATAACTTCTTGCAGAGTGTGGAGATGACCCATGACACAGTGGAGTTTTTAAGGGGTGTATTCAGTCTGTTCGACATTGATAACGTAAGTGTTCAGTTTAGGATATATTATCACATTAAAGTATCAATATAGATTATAAAATATATCTCCCAGTGTCTCATTTGCAAATTCTTCTTGGTCTTTCTCTTAGTTTTGCAGTGCTTCAGTTTAGTTCATTGAGTTGTCCTTTAATTGATATCCCATGATTGAACTTAAGTTGTGTACCTATCAGAGGCATGCTCTGAGATTTCTTTTCACTTTTGATTTTGAAATTTTAATGATGGATGCATATATTTTGGCCTTGCAAGCGGCAGTAATTCATCCCACATCTGGAACCATTTTTATCTTCTGTTGAGTTCGTTCTTTTTGGCATATGTAAGGTTTGTGGCTTAACATAAGAACCTCTTTGTTTGATAGGATGGTGCTCTACGACGAAGTGAGCTTGATGATCTATTTTCAACTGCACCAGAAAGGTAAATTCAGTTTTCAAAAAAAAAAAAAAAAGCTGCTTGATGGCATCCCAGCTCGTTTTCTTTTGCAATGCTTTTTGTTTTGTTATCAAGTTTTTCATTGTTTTACCTATTTTAGGGAAGTAATGATACTCAAACGATATCTTTGGATCATTGATACATCTTTATGTGCTTCCTTCCCCATGATAATGGTTTGTGGACTGTTGGCCACATATTGCATTGACCTCATCTTAAATATACTTGAAATTTTTGACAAGTTTTAAATTACAATAACAAAATTCTTTTCCATTTTTTTTATTTATAAAATTTGACTGTATAAAATTTGATTTTATCTGTTACAAATTCCTTTTCAAAAGTTTATGGGATGTAGATGATACATATTCTTGTTAGTAGTCCTCATTCTATATACTGCAATACTTTTGTTCATCAATGTAAATATTGTTAAGATGCTTATATTTTAGTTATCGGAATGGAAGTTAAAAAGAAACTCCAACATATGATTATGTACTGCAACTCTGCCTTTGTGCTAATGAAGTGGTAGAGGTAAGTCTATTGAAATTTCCTGATGGCATTTTATATATAAAAGAGGAGGTAGTGCATATTAGGGATTTTCTTATTTTGGAAATTACAATGGACTTTCTTGTAGATTTTGAAGTTATAAATTATCTGTCTCGGTTTCTTCTTTTTGAATGTTAAGCTGAGATGGTGAGGGGTATTATCTGGCTTTTGCTTTTTTTTTTTTTTTTTTTTTTTTTTTTTTATGTGCTTAGTGAAAGGAACTTAGCTCATTGGTGTAAAGGTGAGTCATGTGCTCAGTAAGAGCTTCAATCAAGAAAGAAATATTTGATATCTAATGGACAAGGATATTTTTCTTAACTATTTTCTAATATTTTTCTTTATTTGAAGAAAATGCCTAAGATATATATTTTTCCAATATTTGTAAGTATTGGCCTGATCCCTCTATTCTCATATTTTTCATAACACTCTGTTAAACCGATCATAGGGCCAGTATATTGCATCTTTGTTGTATTAGTGAAATCTAAGAAATATTTGACAGCCTAATTAGATGAAGGGGATGTCCATTTTGTTGATTTGCCTTCCTTATATACTCCTCTGTCGTCATTTTTTACACATATGCAGCCTCTATTTCTGCGCAGCATCTAAACTAGGCAACATTTTTTTTTTCACTCTTTACTCGTTTGTGATACTTGTTTAGTTATTATTTGACCTTCCTTGGACTTTAATCAAAGCCCTGCTCATTGAGGAAGTTGTCGTAATGGATTTATTTATTATCCACCCATCATTTTCCCGCAAATTTCTGATCCTGTTTCATCCTTTTTTATGTGTAGTTTACATCATCCATCATTGTCACTTCCTTGGTTACAGAGTATCGATGATGTACTTAATTAGCTGCTTGGCATGTTTTAGGATTTGATTTAGGTTAAAACTTTTGGTATTCTCACTTACAAAGCATGTCAAATTTGATGATCTCATCTGCTGTTTGCTCCTTCCCTCTTTCTCACATCTCATGTTAGAAGGGCATTGGTAACTCTATGGTTGTTATTTGTCTGCAGTATACATATCTAAGAATGTATAATTTTCTTTTTTAATTATGTCATTTTTCTGTTATTAGTCCTTGGGATGAAGCTCCGTACAAAGGTGCAGGCGAAGAAAATGCATTGGGAGGTATATCGCTAAATGGATTTCTTTCTGAGGTATATGTGAGCTGTTTTTCTAACAATTGCATTTGAGGAGTACTGATGACGCATCTCCACCTATTCTCTTTCAGATTGTTGCATGATAGTTGTTAAACGTATACATACCTTCCATGTATGTTGAATATTATAAATATGAATATGATATCTTTAATGGTGAAGCCTCCAACTTTAAGCACCGTACCTGTGGAAACTCTTGAGTTGATAACCATTGAAGATATAATGATCTAATGCATGGGCTCTTTTTGAAATTTCCAATTATCACCCGTTAGTAATCTAGCTGTCATTTGATTTCTGTTCTTGAAATATGTAACAAATCTAGCTGCTTTTTACAGTGGGCCCTTATGACGCTACTGGACCCTTCTCGTAGTTTGGCTAATTTGATATATGTTGGTTATGCTGGTGATCCTGCTTCAGCACTCTGTATCACTAGGCGAAGACATATTGATCGTAAAAAGCAACAAACAGAAAGAAAGGTTATCCATTGCTATGTATTTGGACCAAAAAATGCTGGAAAGTCGGCAATATTGAACTCACTTATAGGAAGGTAAGTTTGCTGCACCTCTAGTTTATAACCCTGAAAGTTGACTGGTGATGGTTTCACCTTCTTTTGGCTTCCATTGATTCTGTTCATTGACTTTCACTACTGATGGCTCTGGTTCTCCCCGTCCAGGCATAGTTCCTACCACATTAATAATTTTGCTTCCTTCAATTTTCCTTATCCAAATATTTAAATTTCATGGCAGACCTTTCAAAGGTAATTATACTTCAACAACTGATGAATGCTACACAACAAATGTTGTTGATCAGCTTAAGGTGAGTACTCCAAACTTTATGGATGCCATTTGCCTTCTATAAGTTGATGAAATTCCTGGAATCCTTTCCACTCTTGTCCCCCTCTATCTTTCACCTGGACAGATTTTGTTTTTTGGTTGTTGGAAATAGACATGGTTCAATGAAATAAAATGCGTTTTTATGCAATTCTTATACCTGAATTTGATCACCTTGTCAGAGGATAGCATCTGCTTATAACTTATAATGTCCCAAGTTTTTTTGCATTTAGACTTCTTCATTAATTTTACTTGACCATGCAGGGAAATAGAAAGACTCTACTATTGCGAGAAATACCAGAAGAAAGAGTTGAAAAGCTACTATCTTCTAAGGATGCTTTGGCAGCATGTGATGTAGCAGTTTTTGTCTATGACAGGTAAACCTGTTTTTTATGTTTTATTTAACAAACTCTTTGATGTTCATATCTTCCCAAAAATCGGCTATAACTTTGTTATACTTTATATAGTTCACAAGTCTCTACTAATTCCACGTGGCATTTGCCTTTGCTCTCATTGTCATGGTTTATCTGAACAGATGGCCAGAGACTTATTTAAAAATATACCAGCTTGTTGGTGACATGATTGTTGCTACCTTGTGTTCTCGTGTCGCATTTCACCTGCTCTCTCAAGTCTGAATTTGTCTTGAAAATTAGATTGTGCAACTAGAGTTTTTGGTATATTGGTTATGTTTTCTTTTGATCTATCTCGTGTTTTTTTTTTGTCCATTCTACTGCTAAAACATTTGGACATAACAAAAAGAACAATGTCGTTTCTTTTTCAGCTCAGATGAACTTTCCTGGAAAAAAACAACAGAGCTGCTTGTGGAAGTTGCCAGGCATGGAGAAGAAAGTGGATTTGGGGTTCCTTCACTTCTGGTTGCAGCCAAGGATGATCTAGATCCTTTTCCAATGTCTGCACAAAGTTCGACAAAGGTAATACTTGTGTTAACTTGGCAATTCTGGCTTCTGCGCGTAATATGACTATGCAGCCAGCTTAAAAATGTTGTTGGTGGTGGTATTTTTTTTTTCCCAGGTTAGTCAGGAAATGGGAATAGAGCCAGCCGTCCCTGTCAGTGTCAAATTGGGAGATCTGAACAGCGTATTTGGCAGAATTATTGCTGCTGCAGAAAAACCTCATTTGTGCATTCCTGAAACTGATGTTGGGAGGAGCAAAAAGCAGTACCGTGAATTTGTCAATCGCTCTCTCTTAGTTGTGTCTGGTATGCCTCTTGATCTTTGGAGGGACAAAACTCACCAATAGACTTCAAACTTGGACAAATCTGTTGGCCCATGTGTTTTTCTATTTATTTGCTGCTGCTTTGTTTCATTATTTAGCATTTGGTATCTTATCTTTGCCAAGTTTTACACCAACCTCTCAGCCTCTCAATTGCATCCATCCCCTTGTAATTGAATTACTATTGTTTGTTTGACTAGCTACCCTGTCTGATATACAGTTGGTGCTGCTGCTGTAGTTGTTGGAATGACAGCTTTTCGTGCTTATGCTTCAAGGAGGAATACCTCTGGCTAGGTGCCGAAACTCATCCCTATAATCATGGACTTCTGGCGTTGCAGTTCCGCTAAAACAAGGGCTTCTTTTCACCACCTTCTTTTATGTTCCTGATATTGCAAGGCCTTCTTAAGAGGGCTCTTGTGCATAATGTCTCTGTATTCTTTTGACATTTATCACTTAGCTGGTATGATTTACACATTCACTTCCATATTACATTATTTCTCCTTGAAAAATTAGCCTTGTGTACATATCTCTGCTGCTCGATTTTTGGTAATCCTCCATTTTCTGTACCAATACAAGTTTTATGCCCAAATTTTTGTTCACACTCAATTTATGGAATCTCAATTAAGATCATTATTCTTATTTTTTGTATGTCAACTGTTGCTGTTGCGCTCATTCATACCCAAGTTACGTATGCTCATTGCCATTTGTTGGGCTTGTTCTTAACTTTGAGTAATCCACTATTTTGCGGTGATGATGAGCCTAGGTCGAACAACCTACAAGGGACTTGACTCTTTCTGACCTTACATATTACATTGCTAAAAAATTGAGCAGAAGGGCGCCTGAGCTTGTGTACAGACATGTGCATTTGATAACCATGTTCTTAGGATTGTTCAACTGGAGACTTGGGCTGCTTATCTTGTTGGCCCACATCTATTACGAGAGAACTAGGTGTGAGCAATTCTTAACCTAATCGAGCAAAGCTCAAAAGAGGGTTTTTAGACCCTCACAACCTATCACTGTCCCCCACTAAACATGACAACAAATTGTCAAGACGTGTTTGTCACCACCGGCAATGAATTGGGTCAATAGGCACTTATTGGACAAAGAAGAGAATGAGTTAATTTCCTCGAGAAATCTCTCCCAATGCTCTATAATGGGATCTCCTTGGGATAGGATTTGTCCTATCCTATGTCTTAACCGAAAATTAGGGTTTAAAAGAAAAAACCAAAACCTGTGCCCAGATTCTGGATTCTTCGATCATTCTACTTTTAGGATTCGAAATGGGCCTACTCTATGACACCCCACCAACTTGTTCATGGAGGGGTCATTGTCTAGATTCTGATACTTGCTAAGAATTGGGTCTAAATTTGTACTACCAGCCCTACCTTGGGAATGAGATATTCCTTGTGAAAAGGAATTCAAGCATTACTAGATTTTTTGTTGCTGATATTGCCTTTTTAGCTTTAATTTTGCTATCAAAAAAAGATACTATTTTTCATGAATTAAAAAAAGAAACCTATTTTTTAGTGAGTCATATAAGTAATCGTAGCTAATAAGATAAATTTTAATAGCAAGCAAGTTCTCGAAAACCTTAAATCAAATAAAGTTTTACATGACTTGAATAATAAGACTGCTGTGTAATTATACAATGTCATATCCTTGCTGGTCGAGGGAAAGACAGGGGGTTGAAAGTTGATTTTCTATAGCGTCAGATTGCTGCGGGAAGATCCACTTGATGTGAGAGGTTATGGGCAGGAAAGATCAGCATAGTGAAAAGGGGGTGTCGGAAGAAGATTTTCAGTTGATTCATATTCATCACACCCAAGGAGAAAGCGCTGAGTGAGGAATCAAGTCTCTCTCTCTCTCACTCTCTCTCTCACACACACAGAGAAAACTGAAAACATGAGGACAAGAGCTTGTAGAGTCGGATTCTCGTGTAGGAAATAATCCAAAGTTGATGCGAAAAATCGACTTAGAAGTTGTCAATGGTGTGCGAAGAGAAAGAAGACTTTGCAGAGAGAGAGAGAGAGAGAGAGAGATATTGTTCTGGCTTTGAAGCCCCACACCGCATGCCAGATATGCACTTCTACACGGACCATAATTCACCTCTATGCAACGTACATATGAGTAGCGTGAATGCGCCCGACAAGAAATAATATTGCGAGTAATGTGTGTGTATATATATAATATTGCCTGATCTTGTCAATTGTTGTCAAAAAATTATATTTCATATGTTTCTATGTATTTTAAAAAAACAACTCTACACTACATATTTTGTTAATGTAAGGTCTTGTCATCGAGCAACTATTAAACGTGACGTTTTGATGGCTCAGTCACACTATCCGCCCGTGACCAAAAGAGTGCATTTATTAACCAATCAGACATAATTTAACTGATACCGTGATACGTTTGCTTGACGTCATTTAAGTCTTCAGTTGTATAAGTTTAAATTGGAATGTAGGTTAATTCTAAAAGACTTATTATGAGTTTAAATTGAGCCTCAGTGTTTTAAAATCTGAATTGAACTTATCGGTCAGATCAAAAATCGGATCAATAATCAATTCAAATTTCTTTACAGAATTGATTTTTTAAAAAACCTATCAAAACCCGGATTGAATTGAAAAAATCAGATTAAACCAACTCGATCCAACCTAGTTATCTCTATTCAAACTTGAGAATAGGATGAAAAAATACATGATCTTCATTATTAGATCACAAATTGTTGTCTTTATATATTATAATTTAAATTTATTTATGATTTCATGATGACATTATATAATTTTTTTATCTGATTTAACCAGTTTAATCCAATAACTCATTGACCCTTTGCATGATTGGTTCGTACTCTGATCGGGATTTCAAAACGAGTGCCTGAAGTTTATCCACTCACTTGGTTTCTTATAAACCACTGACGTTGTCAATAAATTTTAACTTAAATGATATCTCATCTCTTTTCTATTGTAATAAACTCAAGTTCAAGCCTCCGTAGCTACCAAAAAAAAAAAAAATAAGCCACTGACGTGATTGACCAACAAATCATGGGATGAACACTCGAAGCAAAAAAGATAAAAGGATCGTTGTTGAAAGAAGCAAGCCACGCCCTTTGCCCACGACCCAATATGGAGCCTGCCAAGGTCACTTCGGAGAAGAAGGAGCCGATGGTCATCCACAGAAGAATTCCTCTCCTTTTGTTCAAAGGGTAGGGCTACGTTATTTCAATGTCATATTCCAAACTTGAATAGCCATAGCAACTAATTTTCTAGGGTGTGCCATAATCTATCACCACCTACTCACACGCGATTTGTCTGTATCATGCTTGTCCTCTTTTGGGAAAAATTGGATCCATCAAGTAGTGGGAGACAGATGCACCAAGTAAAAATTAACAAATAATACACGTTTATATGTACATTTTGTCTATATTAAATAAGGTTATATACATATTTATATGTAAATTTTTAGTCTTAAGATTGAGCTTAGGACTGTCGAATGATTGAAATAGGGGAAGGGATGGAGGGAGGAGGGAGGAGGGAGGAAGGAGGAGGGAGGGGAACATTTTTTTGTACTGATCTCTCACAACAAGTGTTCTTTTGTTGTGGCCAATGTCGGAATTTTGTTGTAATAGCAACAAGACAAAATAAGTCATGATGTTTTGAAAAGCAAGCATATTTCTTTAGGATTTAGAAGATCTTAAAAGTGTTTTGAGAATTGGGACCCCCTTTGATACCCCTAATGGATCTTCTGGTTCCTGTCTCTCCACAAAATTTCAAACTTTCAAACCCTAGTTGTGTGGTCAGCCCTAGCTCACTGTTCAAGTTTGCCTTTCTTTACACCAATGAAACTTCCCAGCTCTTTGCTGCCTCACAGCACGTGCATGTCACTCCCATTATTTTTGCACTTTTTGGGATGGTGGTTACGTTTCTGTAACGCCCTTTGCCTTTCATTCCTCTTTCAACTCGTCTCCCGTTACATTGAGAATTCTAAATTTGTAATAAGTCAAATGAAGAAAATTCTATAGTTTAGGTCACCATTGATCAATTTTTAATTATATCATTTTTATTTTTCGATCGGTTCAAAAAAATTTATTAAGAATTAATCAAAATATAATATGTAAGATTTGCTCTAATTAATCTATTTATCACTACTTTTTTTTTTTTTTTTTTTGGAAATGTTGTGTTCTTGGGATGGTCCCACGAGTATTCCTATGCTTGATTCTCGTGTGGTTCTCTCTGCATGTGTGTTAGGTCCATGTCGATTGGGGGTCTAATTTTATTAGGAGCACCATTGTATAAGAATGGTCTTTAGGGTGGTTGATGAACCAAAAAGCAAAGGAAACGGTTTTTTTTTTTTTCCCGGTATGTCGGGAAGACTCAAACTCGAGACTACTGGGAAGGGAGAAGAGGATGATATTAGTTGAGTTATAACTCATTAGTAAAGAAAAAGGAAAACAATATATTCCATGCCTGTTTTGAAAGAGGAACCATCCACCAAGGATCCATGTAGAGAAGATAAGCATCAAAGACTCCGGTGGCCTTGGTTGAATGCCTACCACTGTCCTGGGCCCTAATAGTTCTCTTATCTTATTCCTTTTCATCTATGGTCAGCTTCTTGTCATGACCTAATCCATAATATTAACAAATCTACTTTCAAAAATTCAAACCCTTCTTCTAATTTGTGCTAAAGGGTAAGTTAATGACCCCAAAATTCAATAATTAGTCTCTTAGAAACATCTTTATATGATTAAAGAGAATGGTAATTAGATTAAACTCAATGATAACAACTTGCAAATTGCATGTGGAGAGTGATGGAGTTGGACAGGTAGGATAAGTGGGTGAAGACCACAAGAAATGGTGGGGGGGAGGGGGAGGGGCATGAAATTGATTTGTTGGCATGATGAGGCCGACAAAAAGGCATTGAAAATTTTCAATTCTCTCGTTGGGTTTATATGGGTGATTTCCTCCTTAGCATGTAACAAATGTATGAATGTTTATGTTGTGCATTTTCTCACGCTTGGTTTGTTGGGTATTGGTATACACATACGTTAGCCATCAAATAAAAATGAGAGAGGAGGGGGGGGGGCATGCATGTAAGAGCAATATGACAAAAATGGGGTATAAATTGACGTTTTAATTTTCCAAATTTTGGTTTTATGGTTTTCTTTGTGTCGAAGGTTGCGTAGACAATGGTGGGGCAACATCTTCACGAGAGAGAGAGAGAGAGTGCTGGCATACCTTTGTTAATGGTTCTGAACCAACAAAAACTCGCTTTTCATGATTATCACCATTTTTTGGGGATAAACTCAAGTATTGTCCGTCAATACATTATCAGAAAACATCGTAACAGCGACCAAAGTTAGTGATGTATAATTATCTGTCACTAATTAATAACATAATTGCGACGAAATGATTAGCAATAAAAAAATCCGTCAGAAAAAATTCCGTCGCTAAAATTACCGACGAAAATATTTTCGCCGGTAATCCATCACTAGTATTTGAAAAAAAAAAATTCAGACAGATTAGCGATAGAATTAGCAACGAAAAAATCCATCGCCAAAAGTTGAAAAAAAAATTTGTACAAATTAGCAACGGAATTTCCGATGCCAAAAATTCCGTCACTAATCCGTTGCTAAAATTAGTGACGAATTATTTCCGTCGGTAATCCGTCGCTAAAACTTGAAAAAAAAATTGTATTTTTATTAAATATAATTTTGTGTTTTTATTAAATATAATTTTGTATTTTTATTAAATATAATTTTGTATTTATATTAGATATAATTTTATGTTTTAATTAAATATAATTTTGTGTTTTTATTAAATATAATTTTGTATTTTGTATTTTTATTAAATTAGGATGTTGTTTTTTTATTAAATATAATTTTGTATTTTGTGTTTTTATTAAATGTAATTTTGTATTTTGTATTTTTATCAAATTAGGGTATTTTTTATTAAATATAATTTTGTATTTTGTATTTTTATTAAATTAAGGTATTTTTTATTAAATATAATTTTGTATTTTGTATTTTTATTAAATTAGGGTAATGTTTTTTATTAAATATAATATTGTATTTTTATTAAATATAATTTTGTGTTTTTATTAAATATAATTTTGTATTTTTATTAAATTATGGTAGTTTTTATTAAATATAATTTTATATTTTTATTAGATATAATTTTGTATTTTTTATTAAATTAGGGTATTGTTTTTTTATTTAATATAATTTTGTATTTTTATTAAATATAATTTTGTGTTTTTATAAAATATAATTTTGTATTTTGTATATTTATTAAATTAGTGTATTTTTTTAAATATAATTTTGTATTTTTATTAAATATAATTTTGTGTTTTTATAAAATATAATTTTGTATTTTTATTTAATATGATTTTGTGTTTTTATTAAATTAGGGTATTGCTTTTTTATTAAATATAATTTTGTATTTTTATTAAATATAATTTTATGTTTTTATTAAATATAATTTTATGTTTTTATTAAATATAATTTTGTATTTTTATTTAATATGATTTTGTATTTATATTAAATTAGGATATTGCATTTTTATTAAATAAAATTTTGTGTTTTATTAAATATAATTTTATATTTTTGTTAAATTATAGTATTTTTTATTAAATATAATTTTGTATTTTTATTAAATGTAATTTTGTATTTATGTTAAATATAATTTTGTATTTTTATTAAATATAATTTTTGTATTTTTACTAAATATAATTTTATATTTTTAATATATTTGGATATTGTGTTTTAAATGATGAGAGTGAAATAAAAAGTAAAGAAGTAAAAAAAAATAACAGATAAGTCATTGCGGCATAGTGGTTGAGATAATTCAAAATATGCTTTCGAATCTAGTTTTGAATATGAGTGAGAGCATTTTTTCAACAAAAAAAAAAGGGATAGTGGCGTGGGCAGGTGTGCGAGTGCTCACGGGCTGGCGTGGGCAGGGGCTTGTGGCCACATGCACCTTGGGTGTACGATTTTCAGTGACGGATTAGCGACGAAAATAATTTCGTTGCAAAAAAATCGTCACTAATTCGTCGATAATTTGAAATATTTTGAAAAAATATAAAATTATATTATCGACGGATCATTAGTAACGAAAAATTTCCATCACTAATCCATCACTGATACATTTTCGTACTTTTCAAATTAACGATAGATTTTTTAGCGATGAAAATTTTTCTTTGCTAATCCGTTGTTAAACTTTTTGACGGAAATATTTTCGTCGCTAAATTTAGTGAGGTGACTTTCAGCGATGAAATTTTTGTCACTAATTTTTCGTCATTAAAAGGTTTTAGTAACAAAATATTTACTATCAGTGACGGATATTTTTATCACTGATATCCCTTTTTTTAATAGTGACATAACACGATTAAGTTGGTCAACTTTGTCCCACCAACATGTTAATTGTTTTTTCTCCTTGTGCCATAGGATGCTCTCTCTCTCTCCCCCTCCCTCTCTCTCTCTCCCCACGAAATCCATCTCCTCTTTGCGTAAGTAGATGAAAACTATGTGTTCAATGTTCATTCGAGTTCAATTCACATCCTAGCTGACGTTGGTGGATTAGTTTGTTAAATGTATGGATATGCCTATTCTCGAATTATTAATCCTCATTAACTTAATTTATTTAGAGTGATTCATATACAAAGTCATTTTCTTCATGATTGTAGAGAGACGAACCACTTTCACATTGTGGAAAAAAAAAGACAAAGAAAAAGAAAAAATCGATTTGAATCACATCTTTCAATTTTGCAATAAGAATAAAGGCAATAGTAATTCATTACTTGTTCTTGAGTATAAGGGAAGTAAGTTTATTGTACACCATTTTAGACCATACCCATCATGAATGCATCGAAAGATCCAAAGCAAAATGAAAGAGCAAGACAATGGAGTCTCCCACTAAGATCCCACTAAGCAATGTGTACCCTAACAGACATCAGAGAAATGTTACATCATCTAAATGTGTACACCCATCTCACATTGTGTGTCCAAAAAAGGGAAATAAATGGAAGAAAAATGAAATTCAACAAAAAAAAAAAAAAGACGAGGCTAGGAAAAATTACCCCTACAAACAAATATCCTCATCAAAGCCATAACTTAAGGATTTTGTATGGCCTCTACTAAGTGATGTCTAACAAATTTCAACGAGTGTTTTATTGGAACAAAGGGCAAATGAGGCAAACATCGGAAATTGCTACCTAAAAGCTTACTAGCAAAATTTAGTCAATCAAAATCCTGCCCCAAGCAATCACCTACGTGTTCAAGAATTAAGCAAACAAGAGGCATATATAAGATCATATAAATATTGGGGTTGATATGATATGTTAATTGCGGTCCAAGAAAAGTTATGTAGAAACCTATGAGTGTGATAACACAATTTTTCTTATTGACCCATGATACAAAATTCGTCGAAACAGTCTCTTTGTAAAATCTAAGGGGGAAGACTATGTGCATATACGTCCACAATCCCCCTATTAAGTCGAAAAATACTTTATATGTAGAGTGAGTCATTTTTTTACCCATGATACAAAATTAATTGCACTTGGGTTTTTTTTTCTATTATTTTAGGATTTGAATCTGAAATCATCAGATTGAAAGAGAAGATTATAATCAATAAACTGTACTCTTAGACATTGCACTTGGTATCGTGGTCCTTATCGTGTATTAACTATCGACTGATATCTCTTTCTTACTTTAGTTTTTATAGCAGTTGACATGTTTTTTATTGGAACCTTGCATGAGAGAGAGAGAGAGAGAGTTAAGACACTAGTAAAAGCTGCAAAGTAGTAAAGCAAGATCAAGGAAATAACCATGGAAAGAGAATAACAAAATATACCTGGTGGGAGTGAAGTGGGCATACTGTTACTTGAGCATTAAGGTCTTGAAAGTTGAGAAAAAAAAAATGGAATGGAATGGTGCATATTAAACCAATATATGATCTTAATCGATACTTGAAACATGAGAGAAACAAAGTACAAGTTGGCCACGAAAATCTAATGTCTTGTTGGCTAATTATAGCATGATCGTCTCTCTTAATTGAAGATATGGGGCGTCCCTTCGGTGAAATTCCATATTTAAAAAGTGATTCTATATAATCTTTTTTAAGATATCAATCCCATAAATGATCACTGCAACATTTCATTTGCTTTCGCCTTTTTTTTTTTTTTAGGTTTGTTTCAACATGCGAAAGAAGATATTAACTAGGGCGACCGATGTCATGGCTCATATAGCTTTACTGATGTACATGAAATGTTATGACCATCACATATCATAGGGCCATTTAACCATTTTTTTTTTTTTTTGATTCTCACTATTGGTATTTAGAGTCATATTAATCCGGTCCGATCGTATGCGGGATCTATTTAGGGGGTTATTTTCCCAACGTCGTTTTTTCTATTCTCTCAAACCCGAAACTTTGTTAAATACTATAATATCCTATTTAATCATTTTATCGTGGTTTAAGAAAAGGAAAAAATACAAAAAAGGCACAAATTTGTGCTTGTGTCACAAGTTGAGAGATGATTGCCTCAACATTTATTTCACTTTAAAGTAAAATGAGGGATGAAGTGCGCAAAATTGAGAGAGGATTGCCTCAACATACGCACAACTTATATTGCATTTAGGATGGTTGAGGAAGAAAAGGCCATATGTGATGAATTTCTAACAAAACTCACATGATGTCGAGGAAAAGGCTTAGATATTTGTTTTTAAGTACCCCATTAGAACACCTCTGTCATGGTTATGCAAATAGAGGGGAAATTAAAAAGAAAAAAGTCATACATAAGCACACATGGGCAGTGAGTAATTTGTCAGTGAGAAAAATTTAGGATATGATTGGTCTAAGGCCTACGTCACTAACATATGGTTGAGAGGGGGCCATATGATGTTTTCTTCACATGATATTAAAGCGAAAGGCACAATCCTTTGTTGAACAATTCCAAACTACAAACTTCTCGATGAAAAAAGGAAAAATTGTATGGACACCCAAACTCCACGATTATGTAATGTTGTCTTCCTCTTTCAAGGTTATGTTACCCACTTGTCTCAGACCTCACTCTTTTATCTAGTTTTCTTCTTAAAGTCCTCTGGCTCATTTCTGAGGTACTGTAAAATTCAAAAGAAAGATACAGTACCAAGTTGGCCCTGAAAATGCATAGATGGGTACATACAAAAACGGTAGTGCTGGCTCATTATCATAAAACAGACTCTTCATTTTCGGTTCGATCACTCATCTTTGAATTTACCATTAGACCCTTCTGACAAAGGAACCTCACAGACCCAATTGGTCAATTTAGGTGGGAATTTTTCTTTTTATGTGTTTGGTAATCCTATGAGAAAGTTTCTCCGAGTTGAGTTGGAAGAATAAAAACTGAAAAAGGGTAGTTGTTGATTTGAGAAGAGAGTGAGATAGAAATGCTCACGAGAAGGATAAACAGAGCACATGGGATTGCACGGTAGAGCGTATGAGCTTAGGTCAGTGCATGTTGCTCCTGTGGTACCCACTTGCTACCTTAGCATCATCCGTACTATATTGTACATTTATTTAGGACAATTTTTGCCCTTGGGGTTGATACGATTCTTAATAAAGATTGGTGTGCAAATGTTGTATTTATGTTTTGAAAGCTCATGCAAATGCTGACGTGCCTCACAATTTTTGGTGATTTCGTATGTGCGGTTAAGATTACTGTCATCTGTTTTGTACATCTGATAATATTTACATTTTAATGTCAAATATATATGTATATATATATTGATTGTGAGGCCGGTTTTGCCTTTTCTTTTACTGTTGAAGCAGTTGGAAAGCTAAATATCTAATGATTCTCAACAGACCTTTAAGGGTGATGTTTTTCTGATCAAATAGACCATGTTCCATTCACCTTTTTTAAGTTTTTTGCAGGCTGAGAGCTGCTTCAACGTGGGTGGATCTGCAATTGCAACTGCACAGTAACCTTCCTTTTATTATAATTATAATTATAATAATTATTATTATTAAAAAGAAAAGTTGTAAACTTGTCTTGATAATCAGCAAGGTTATTTTGGGAACACAAAGACGAAAAAAATGAAACAAGAAAATGCGTAGGAAAGAAGAAATATAATAATAAAAAAAAGAGAGAGTCCTCTCTATCTTGTACTCCATTAAACCATAATAACTGCCATAACCATAGCGAGACAATTCACAAACTATATAATATTAAAATTGAAAAATAAAAACTTGAGAAAAGGAAAAGAAGAAGAAGAAGGACAAATGGAAGCTTTTAAGAGGTAGCCACCCAAGAAGGGTTCCAATGAAACAGAGGCTTGTTTTCCTTGCATCCGATTGTTCTCTGAATCTTCTCAATTCCCATTTCATTCCCACTGCTTTCTTCTCTCTCCTCAGCAAACCCGTCATTTTCTTCGTCACCATCAACACTCAAAGCTTCATTTTCTTCATCATCAAGTTTCTCTTCAAACTCTGTTTCTTCCCCGTTCTCCTCTGTTTCATCATGATCATCAGCCACTTCTTCGTCAAAATTAGAACTGTAATTCTTCCATATCCAAAGCGTAAGCCTCCCATTGCCTCTCTCAGCTTCAAAGCAAGTCCTATTGGAGCTGACATTGACAGCGTCCAACACCAATCGGTCGCCTTGTCGATGAGACTGCACTCGCACACCATTCGAGCTACTCATCGTGGTCAATGGAGGTGGAAAACTGCAATTTCTACTCATTTTCTTGCTTTTCCAGCACTGTTGCTTTCTGGGTTTTTCCTTTTGTGAACAATCCTCAATTTCCCATGAAGCATTTGAGGAGAAATAGTCATCATCACCGGTATCAGAACCGGTTTCGCTTCCCAAACTCTCTGTGCACATTTTCAAGCTTTTCTCACTCAATATGGAAGAAGAACGCTTGATCGTTGGATGCACAAAAAAAGAATTTTCTTTCTCGATTGCCTCTTTTGGTTCATGAGTCGTGTTGTCGAGAACTTGAAGAAAACTCAAGTTATTGCTCTGTTTTTCCCCCGTCTCTTGGAATTCAGAGTCAGAGTCAGAGTCAGAGTCAGAGAAAGAAGTCCTTCGAGGACGAAAATTGGAATAGGGAGGAGTCAGTATAGGGCGAAGAACACGTGGTTCGACAAGACTGGGTTCGAGGCATGATAGCAACCCTTGACGGACACTTGGAGCCATCCTCTCTTATCCACAATAGAAGAAGATGAAGGGGAAAAGAAACAGAGGTTAAAACAAGAAGCAGGGGAAAACTGAGGAAGACGAGTTTCGGAGTGGATAGAGAACTTTTGTGTGTCTTAAGCAAAGCCCATGTCTTAGTCTAGGCAAAGAATGAAGTGTGTGAGGAGAACATGTGAGGGAAGTGAAAGGATTGGCTTCAATTTATAGGAGATAAAGTGAGGGGCGCCACTCACCCACAGAGAGAGAGAGAGAGAGAGAGAGAGAGATTATGAGTAGCAAAATAAAAGTACAAAGCATTCATGCAATGCTAAGACAAAAAAAGTCAGGAAGAAATTCGATCATCGACTCTGTTCTCCTCTTTGATATGCAACTGTTTTATTTTATTCTATTTTAAACTTTTCACACTCATATTGGGTATTTATAGTCATAAATAGAACAATACTGAATATAGCAGTCTCAATCCATCCGTTAGCAAATTACATGGTAGTAAATAGTACAATGCTCAACAAATCGTGATATATTAAATTTAAGATCTTAACTTTTAAATTTTAATTTTTCTATTTGAAAATTTTGATCATTCAACACATTCATCTAGACATGGAACCGGGCTCGGCGGGTCGGGTCTGATTCACTGTTGGTTCCCGGAATCGTGGGCCGGGTTGACAACGGTTCCTAGACCAGTTCAGTCCAGGTTGGGCCGATTCTAAATTTTTTTTAAGTAGAACCAGCCCGGCCTACTAGTTCAAGCCGAGATTTTTTTTTTGGCTCCATTGCCTTTTTTTTTTCTATTCTTTTTGAAACCGGCCAGCCAAGCTGACAAATTCCTAATTCCAAAAAGGATTGAACCAGCCCGACCCAACCCGGTAACATCTTACATTCATCATTTTTTAAATCTATTTTTTACTATATGTTTGCTTTTCTTTGTAAAATGCTTTTATTGGTTTATGAGGACAGGCTTTTCGAGACCTTTTCCTTTTCCACATCAAAAGACAGTGAAAAATAAGAGACCAGAAGACAATGAAATCTCAGTTGATGGTAACTGAAAAGTTCACTTATTGGTTCACGATTTACAACGTCTTTTGCTCTCCCAAGTCTCATGTTTTAGGGTCCAAGCCTATATATTTCTTTTTTTTTCATAAGGAGATATAATCAAATAGAATCAAATTAAAAAAGAAATGATGAAAATGATAAAACTTTACCTCTTAAACTATCCCGAGGGACAAAACCTATGTTTCATTGTGTTTTAACTTTTGAGCTTTGCTAACTTACAATTTTGAGAAAAGAAAATCCACCTTAGGGTCAATTAGTTTCTCACAAATTGGACTCCTAATGTGTCATTTTGTTGGAGCTTGTTAACAATTCCAAAGAATTAATTCAATTATATGCTTTTTGATTATGTAACAACAATGTTCAACTCCTCTCTCAATCCGATGATTTCAAATTCAAATCACTATATAATAAAAAAAAAACAATATTTATACATTAAAACATATATTTTGAAGTGAAATCCTCCAAAATTTCATTCTTTACTTTAGTCGTGAACAAATTTTCTCTTGGTAAACTCTATTTTTCTTAAAATTCTAAATATCGAAAAATAAATAACTATTATGGTGACATTAATGATAATTTATAGTCATTCCGATAAGCATAAAGTATTGTGAAATTTTGGCCATGAAAAGATATCTCAGATGAGAAACCGTATGCTCCTTGTGATGGTGACATACCATCATGCTAACATCAACTTTATAAAACATTTTTGATATGGGGATTGTTAGTAATGATAAAATTATACTACAAATATACTACTCTTCTATTGTTTTGATTATGTAAGACTGAAGTCTAGTAGTGTTTTGGTAAGCACTTTTTTTGTACTTCAGTTTGGTCCCTGAAAAGCCATTATATAAGTAGTAAAAATTTTATAACTTAGTACGGAGAATATTTTTTTTTTTTGTTTTGTTTTGTTTTGATATATATATATATATATATATATATATATATATATTTTTAAGAAAATAGAGTTTATTTTTTATCCAATTTTTTTGGTGCTCTGGTTTGGAGCTACCACCTAATATTTAAAACTTTATCCCGATTATTCTGAATCGATCCATAGTTAGGACCCAATCAAGGATAGATCTCCCAATATGATTTTTTCCGTTCCCATCGCGAGTCGAATTCGAGCATGATTAAGGAGTATCAGAGTCATTTTCACTGAGCCAACCAATATTGATATTTTTAATACATTAAGATACCTATGAATTTAAAATTATATACTTTAAGGATAATCCTCCCTTCACTCAATTACTAAATAATCTAAATAAAACTTGAGTCTATTTCATTAAAAAAAATAACTTACTGAATGCACGATTGACAAATTATATTTATTCGTAATTGTTTTTTACAATATTATAAGTGCTCTGACTAATATATAATATCTCATTTATTTTATAATTATTGCCCTGAAAGTTAGATTGTTACTCTCTTTTTTTTGGGTAATCAATGCATTATTAAGCTTATTATGAAATACTCTTTAAAAAGATATTGGAATGCAAATTTTACTTTATAAACAACCGAGCATGAACCATTTTAAATGGCTCAAACAATGACCAAACCTTCAGTATTTGCTTTGATGGCTCACAAAGAGGAAGAGTTCTATGCCTTTCTTCTTTGGTCATTCTATCACTTGAAGTAGGAAGCTCACTTTGGATGTTCTGATTCTTTTGTTTGATAATTTTTGGTTATTTGGAGAAAAACAAACTGACACACCTCAACTTTCTCTCTCTCTCTCTCTCTCTCTCTCTCTCTCTCTGCTTTTCTATTGATTACTTTGTAATTATGCATTTTCTTAATTGGTTTTTTCGATTAAATTAATATTTCAACTGTACGGACTATTTTCTTGCGTTAACACTTGGAAAAGGTGTTGGTCTTGATCCCTATGATCTCTCTTTTGTACGTCCTCTGCTACGTTGTAAGATATTCCTTTTTTTGTTTTTTTGTTTTTTTTTTAAATATTCCACCACTAACAAGCAACCTTTTCATTTTGTCGGCCATTTTTAACCCTTAAAACCACAAATATATTAAATAAATACAGTGTTTTAGATAATCTTGCGATATAAGTAGATAAAAAAAAAATTTCATATAACCCACCTCATTTAATTAGATAAAACTTAAATAGAATTAATTATTCATATATATTAGCATACCAAGAAAAGGAATTATAACAAAATTTATCACAATTTTAATTGTGTATGACAAATAAATTATGTTTTTAATTAAAATAAAAAAATAATAGGATGAAAAGAAATATAGTATTTACAAATCAATCTCTTACCTTTAAGGACTCAAAAACTCGAAATCATTTGACATTTATGTCATCGTGATTTAGGTCACCACACACATAAAAAAAAAAACTTAAGATAATTAATCGAAACCTAAGTCATGTGTCATATAGTTCATGGCTAAGAAAACAACCTTTGCTGCAGTACGACATTGTTGAGTTAGCATGACAATGTTCCCACAAAAAGGTGAATCATATTAGAAAGTGAGGTCAAAGAGAACGGGCTATGAGATTATCCACCATTTTTACCACTAAATGCAAACACATCACATCATGAAAGGTTAAAGGTACGCACCCTAGCTTTTCATACTCATTGGTATAATGAATTATATTAAAAGTTTATAAATCTACCCGTCAAATCAAATTATGTTATTTTTTTTTATTATATAAAGATTTAAATATGAAATTTTTATGTTAGAAGAGAGAATTATGATTATTAGATTATTTCTTTAAAATCAAATTATAATTTATATTCATCTCACAAGTTTGAAAAATTTTTTCAAAAATCTTTGATCTGACATATGCTTATCGATAAAACCACAGTCAATAAGCTTTAAATTTATAAGAAATTTGCATAATTAGAATGTAATGAATATGAAGAGAAGAATATGCTTAAACAAAAATGTATGAGATGAGAGTGGTTGAAATGTTACTTTTACTCAAAAGAATTTATAGGGGGAGAAATTAAAAGCAGCTCGTTAAATATTAACCCTTCTTTTCTATAAATCAAACTGATAAAAAAATCTTTTAAATATTATTATTGAAATCTCTCTCTCTTAAAATATATTACCACTCAACTCTTTAATACGGTTTATTGAGATGAGATATTAAACAACCAAAATACAAGTTCAATATTAATATAATTGAAGTATAAATAGATTTATTAATTGCACAATTCGGGTTACCGTTTTCTAAAAGAAGCAAAGGGTTACAAGCTGCAAAATTATTTTCTTTTTGTAGAGCCTAATATGATCTATTATATTTGATTACGCCTAAACAATGCAGTCCTTTTTAGAAATGGGGTAGCTTCATTGAGCTCAAACAAGGTGCGACAATTCTATTACTAGGATTTAAGTGGTCTTTCCAAGCCTTTTGTTTCAATTCTTAACATGTAATTTACTTTTGTTTTTATGTAATTGAGTTGTTCAAAGGAAAAAAAAAAAAAAAAAGGATACACATGCATGTGTTTGCTCTTTTTCTATACCAAAAGATGTAATTAAACAGGATCGATACAGAAAAATGAGGATAAAAATGGATAGGCTATTTGAGCTGTCCTGAGAAACGGGTTTGCTCTTGTTGAGATTAGAGAAGAAGAAAGATGAATTGCTTCTTTTACCTCATTCGAAATAAAGCCCATAGGCCATCCTATTCAATAGCCAAAATAAATAAATAAAAATGAAAATAGACCAAACTAGTGAATTGCAGTCTGCCGTCCCACATGCTTAGCTGTTCGCTTGAGTTTGGGAAGAGGTTGGAAAGAAGGCTTTCTATATTATTTGAGGTGCATCCTCTAGATGCCTCTCTCCTTAGCACCATGATGGAATAATTTTTCTTTCTACAAAAACGTTGTCTCATATGCTCTGCAACTTTTGTGACATCATTCTATTTTAGTATTTTAATGCAACGAAAACAAAAAACTAAACCCCTGGGATTAGCAATAATAGTTGGAGTGATCATTATTGTTTGGTTAAAGTTCGATGCTATGAAATTAGAAGATGAATTGACGAAGAGAATCAAATCAAATTACGTAATGGGTAATCGGTATAACGGATAGATCGTTATATTTTTTAACTAAGATCATGAGTTCAACTCATGATTTGAGTATGAAGTTGATTACGTTAAAAGATCCTTACCTTGAAGATGGACGTCAGTCGGATCAATTTGGAATAATCGGGACAAAACTATGAATATCAGATGATAGATTAAGTCCAAGAGCACTAAGTCCAAGGGCAAAAAAAAATGACTAATACATGCTCGAGAGATTATGCTACATTTTTGTTTTGTTGGGGGTAAGCGAATTGAAATTTTGCGTGTGAAAATGCAAATGACTCCATGCATCTTTCTTTCGTGGTCCTTCGAATAAGAGGGTATTAATATATAAAAAAATAAATAAATAAATTTCATGAGGCCATGACTCCTAGAGCAATTTCCTATAAAAATGCAAATGAAAAAATTAAGGTAATTTCTGGTTTTTGGTGTTAATAAGACATAAAGAGAATGCTTTTGCAATGGCTTCAAAGTCTTAAGTACAAAGCAAAAGCCTAAAAGAGCTCCTAACGCCTAAGAAAGAAGAATATGTGCCCTTCACTCTCTTGCACAAACTGGCACAAAACCCCAACCGTCAAATTTGCACTCACAATCCATCTCCTTTAACTTTCGTTTTAGCTTTTTGTTTTATATTTGACCAAACATAGGAAATGTAGTCCCTTACGAGAATCAAACCATTTGTGTCATCTTGTTGTTCCCTTGGTCCCCAAATGAAGAAATACCTCATATCAAAAAGCAATTTCTCAATGCCTTTACTCATAAATTGTTTATGTTACTTTATGCTAAGATGGGGGAATCAAAATTCATGGCTTGCATAAGCGTTCATGTCAACCAAGCGCACTCTCCATCATCGCCTTTTTGACCATGTTAGTGCCCTCTTTTTCTCTCAAATTAACCCTTGTTTAGCTCAATTAGCGAAGTGGGCTTCACTCAAAAGCTTTAGGAATTGTCATTTGGCTAATGGGTCAATTCTCAATAGAAATTTGAAAGGCTCTGTTTAGTATATTATTTCAAACTTTATGGACGGTGAATAGGTATCTTCCTCCTTGTTTGAGCTTTGCATTCGGTGTTTTAAATCATCCATGGAATCTAAACTTGAATCCATGAATATAATATTAAGGCATGATGCCAGATTGATGTATCAACTAATCCATGATCATTAATCAATTAGGTCTTCGAACATTCACTGTATTAAACTCTGAACGCAACGATTGCTCAAAAAATTGGATCATCAAATGAAATAAATTATAGTTAAAATATATGAAGTGAGAAGAACATGGCATAGCAAATATGTCCAGTTGCCACACTAGACTGATGACTACATTCCACCTAACCCGAGCAAAGCAAAACCCTGAAGGTGAGCAATGGTTTATAGTCATCATGAAGATAAAAGAGTATGGGCTTTTAAATGAGAGATGAAATAATCTTCATGATCCTTTAAATTGGAATGTAAGATCGGGCATCAAAATTGCCAGTCCAGAACTCATTCAACGTTGTGCATTACACCAAAATCATACAAATAACTTCATTCACCTGCAAGGTCCAAACTTATATCATAACATGTGCAAATTCTGGATTTCAATCTGCAGCTTTTGAAGTTTTTTCTCAACATTTATTAACTCATCTTGCATCCCTGATAATCTGTCAAGTTTCTCTTGGGCTGCATCTTGGTAGGGCTTTCCAAGAATTTTTATGAAGGCCTCCAAATTCGCTATACTCTCTGAGAGATCCTTTTGCATGGCCTCTTCAAGGTCAGAAGCTAAAGCATCCGCACTTCTTTTTACTTTATCAATCACCTTTTGCCTACGAGCTGGGAAATTTGACATCGCTAATAACCTACGAATATGGGAAATTTTACTTTATCAAAATACTCGATAACTTTAAACTGCACAATAGAGATGTAAAGCCACAATAATACGGTTAAATAATACTTCATTACAAGAGTCCATGTAACCATCACACAGCATGCATGCAAGTATTGAGGATTGAGGGGAAAATCACATACAACAACAACAAAAGAAATTTAGCAAGTATACCAGACAGCATGAACTGTTGCTTGCCGTCCAAACTTAGATGACACATGCCACCACCCTTTCCTCTCAATACAGGAGTTCCATGCCAGTTCCTTATACAAGTATTTGAGAATGTCCAAGTTTAATTCTTTTACTCCCGCAAGAAAAGAAAACCATTTTCCTTATGAAGTTGGTAAAAGTTTTAATGTGCACAAGACCGAACACCAGTCTTCTTCACTTTGGTATAAACTCAGTCATTTATCTTGGGCTACTAAAGCATATTCATAATTGAGTGGTTCTCTTCAAAACTAGGTCGTGGCATGCAACAGCTAGGAACAATAACAACGAGGAGGAGGAATTTAACCTTGCAGCTTGCAATCAAATTCCAAAAGAAATGAACACAAAAAACATAAGAGCATGTTAGAATCCTCACCCGCCTGTAGAACAAAGGATAAGAGCAAGAAGATCCTCCAATGTAGTCTGTAAAACTGACGTTAGAAGGGAAGCAGATAGACCAGCTGCCCCAAGTCCACCAAAAGCTCCTAAGAACTGAGCCACAAAGATTGGTTAAGTATGGAATCTATACCTATTCCAATTACGACACTATGTTCTCAAGGTGTTAAAATAACTATAGACCCAAGTCCAACTGAAAGCATTTCAACAACTCAGATCAGGAAGTAACCATCTTAATATCAAGTAATGACATAGATTAAGTAGCCACGTCACTAGGAAAGGAATAATAATAAAGGACTCAGGAAGAGAAACAAGAATACCTGGGCAAACCAGCCACTTCTTAACTGAGAAATGTTTGTCAAACTTAAACAAACAAAGCCCAAATTTTACAAAAAGTACTACTTGACTTGGTTAAGAAATAATAACACCAGAACACATAAATTGTACAAAGATTCAAATGTGGGCAAGACATGTATATCCACCGCATAAGAAAATCACTCATAAATATAGCTTATATAGTTAGAGGGAAATTAGAGCTCACCACTTCCCGGATTTCTTGATCAAACAGTTTGGAAGCAGCACTTGCACTGAAGTTCTCTACAGCTTTCACACTTAATTCATCAGCTTTTCTCAGCAATTCAGAGGTCTTCAATTGCACCTCTGAATGTCGGTGGACAACTGAAGGCCATTTTTTCTCAAAGGATTCATTATACATCTTTCCTTCACTAGCATTGGATGATTGTAACCAAGTCACATAATCAACAAGGAGTTTCTGCATACCATAAAATGGAAAAAACAAGAATAGAGGAAGAAGGATATTAGAGAACAAATATCTTATAGCTCTTATACACAGTTATTGAATGACATACTAGGTAAAAATTGTTGCCTTTTATCAAGATCAGAACAAAAACCATCACCCATACTTACCTCATAACATGAGGATGGAAAAAAAAGTGTATTTATTACAGTCATTCACCAAATAAATAGCATTCCAGCTGTTGAAAAATCAGTTTCTAATCTTTTCACCATATAGCAACTACTATTCTGTAGTTTCTACACCAATAGGCCATTGATTAACAATTTCAGAGGCTTAACAAGTCCAATTAAATCTGTGTATTTTACCCTAATTTTCGTACAATGCCAAAAAGGCAAGTGTGGATGAATGCAACATTACAATGAGAACTCAGAGTATGAAAGAGTGCAGAGAAGACTTTACTTGAGCATCAGACAATGCTGGTCCAATAATTTCATTTTCAATTCTTGATGTTGCTGGCAGTGAAGAAGAATTCCCCCCTTTGAAGACATAGGAAGTAGCAATATCAAGATTTGACAATCTTACAGTAGATTCTATGAGCTTCAGAACACGTGATTTTGTAGATTCAATCTGCAGATCAAAAACACAATGATAGAGCCACCATAAATTCAGTGACAGAGGAAAAGAAAAAGGAAAAATTAACTTCTGAACATAATATACTTTGTTTGGATTGAATCACACGTGATTTTCTAAAAATCGACCAAAGAAAAACATACCAGTGATAAGACCTGTCTCCTCCGAGACAAGCTCTCGCTCTCCATTTTCACGGCATATTGTTTTACACTACTCATTAGTTCTTCTATCGAGGTCAAATCATGTTTGGCATATCGATATTCTTGTCTGACAAGAGTTTGGCAAGCAGAGAGCAGTCGTTCAGCAATGCTAACTGGGGTTTCAAGCTTGAGTTTCAGTCTTTCCATCCCAGTACTTGTTGAGCCATCTAAAAAGCTATACAAGAATGTTTCAAGTTCCTCGAAGCTATGGCTTCCCTGAGAAGTAGATATTGATGATTCTATAATCTTTTCCACTGCATCAGATGAAGCTGAAAGCTTTGTTGCAAGGGCAGTTCTAGCAGATACAGGATAAAGTGTCACATGTTCAGTATTCAGCAACTTGGATGTATTTTCCTTAATAAATCTAATAGCCTCCTCAAGCTGCAATAAGAATAGGAAGACAAAATCTTAGAAATGCTATATGTATGAGTAGAGAGAGAGAGAGAGAGAGAGAGAGAGGAGGTCAAATAATAAAAAATATTACAGACTGTATTGACCAAGGAATCAAAAAGGGTGACTGAACCTCACGGGCGTTCTGATAGAGATCAGCTTTGTTCAGAACAAACACAACTTTTTTCTTCCATTGTTGAGTGTAACGAAGGAAAGCAACCTGAAAGCATGAGACAGTGCCTAAATCCAAATAGGTAATGCTTGACAAGAAGAGCAATTTTATACATGGAATTTAACATAACTGAGAGAAAAATAGCGGAAATGATTAGAAATTAAAATAATGTTTTATTGAAGCGATAAGAAATGAGTCCATTCTAATTTACTTCGAAGATGATAAAGCACCAAGCAAACTTCAGATGCTTTCACTGACTAATAATTTGAACCAAGCTCCATGTTCTACATCCTCCATCATGCAACAATGTAGATTTAACCACACTTACAAATGAGAGAAAGTATATAATGGTTTTCCTGATGCAATGTCTTTTATCTGAATTTCTCAATGGCAGAAATGTAGATTAAACGCTATCTAGTCAAAACTGCATCTATAAGAATTTTTTTTTTTTTTTTTTTTTTTTTGGCTAGCCCGGTGCCCAAAGTGCTCCCCAACTACGTATCTATAAGAGATGCTCATTCTAAATAAGCATATACAACTACTAATCCACCATTGAGATTCATAGCCCATAAACATTGGTAACTGTAACAGTAGGATGTTCATAAGTATTAATTAAATAAATAAGGGTCATAGTGTCAACCATAATGATCATACCTCACTTTCAGTTAGTGGACGATCAGCAGAGATGACAAAAAGAAGCAAATCTGCACGGGGCACAAACTCCTCAGTGAGACGCTGTTGCCTTTGGAGAATCACATTAGTACCAGGAGTATCAACAATGTTCATCTGCCCCAAAATAGATGAAACTTAGTTATGTGCATCACTTTACATGGATCACTATTTTTCGCAGATAGGTTAAAGGAAAAATCACACTAAAAATTTGCCAAGATTATGCTGCCCATTAACAAAAGAAGGTCACCAATAGAAAAGTATCCGAAAGGCCTAACTAAATACTCACATCAAAATTGACATTCCATCAAAGTCTTAAAAACAGAAAAGAAAAAACTAGATCTGGCCCATCAAGCAACTCCCACTTCATTTCCTCTGAACTGCATGTGGAATAAGAGCATTAAGGGCTTAAACTTTTCCCCTCTAAACCCAAAACTTCATTTTTTGTTAACAAATCATACAACAAGAAATCCCTAGTAAAGTATAGACCACATCATAAAGTAAAATAAACAGATTCAGCATCCTTTTCACTCAAGAAATACCAGTTCACTGAAATATTTTCCCTGTCATTGCATAGATAGCAATGTCAACAGTTAAAATGCTTTTCCAAGAGGGTGGAAATAGGACTTCCTAAAATACTGTCGCCTTCCAAATCTTATCAGGTCTTGATCAGTCATCATGCAAGAAAAATTCTGTATAATAACTATATGTACAAAAAGACGAACAGGTGAAACACTTATAGTCATAAACACATGCAAGAGACACATCAGGCATGTCATCCTAAAAAGATTTGTCATCCAAGTAAAAGAACAAGGGATAAAGAGATTATCTGGCGAACTCTTAACTTTCAAGCATTGGAAGTATAAACATAAAACCTGAGGTTTACTCGGACACAAGACAAAAGTTAAAGGGCTCATGGTGCAAGCTTCTATCAGACTCTCCCCCCCCCCGGGGGGATTTTTCTTTCTTCTTCCTCTTTTTGTTTCTTGGTCAGGTATTACATTTGCAAAGCTACAATCCAGTTGCTTGTTTCAGGTAACTCTTCCAATGATTTGCCAGTAATAGTTGGCAATGTATAAATAACAGACTGAAAGAAAAACAGTTGATTGAAATGCAAATCATCTACTTAAAAGGAAGAACCTGAAAGCTGAATTAAAATAGAAGTTTCATAAAAATCAGCCCCCCTTTCACTTCTAAAATATGTAATCAAGTCATTAGAACTCGTCAATAAAACATTTGGTCATTTTACTTAAGGAAACTCATTCTAAATGGTTAATTCAAAATTTACCACAACTTATTGTTGGTTTGACATGTAAATACCCCGGTTAGGGAAGTATTTTACTAATTCATATAACTCAACACATATCCCCCAAAAGGAAAAATATGGAAACAAAAGCAAAAATTTGGAGCAACATTATTATCAGGGCAAGGATAGTTTCAAAATGATCAAATAGTTGCAGGAAAGCATAGCACATTGGAACATTAGAACACAGGATGCCAAATAAGCACTCAATTTTATTTCACCACTGAAACGGTCTAATGTGCTAAAACAACAGCCTTCTGTTTAATAGTCCCAAGCAAACAACTTTGCTTCTGGTCACACATTGCAGCCCCCTAGAACCTAGAGTGTTTCCACATCTTCTACATAATGTTATGCTAAGGCCATATGCTCATAAAACAAGTGTCTTTCACTATTATATGATAGATGGACAACAATGATTAAGGATTTATACACAAAGAATGCCCAAATTCTGCCCCAACTTAATTGAATCCTTTACCATGTACTTTCACGCGGGATAGAAGAATAAGTGGGTTGAAAATCTTTCTTACAAGAAACATGATTGGTACACCCAAATCTCAACTTCCCAGACTGATTATTATTCCAAGTGACATTGTCCAATATGGTCAAGCAAGCACATCATGCAAACACATCGGTGCCATCACCTGCCACAAATGTAACAAATCCCATCTAACCAACCACAAAAGCATACATTATGTACTTGTCTAAGATGCACACAAGCAAACACAGAATTAGGAAAGGACAAAAAAAAGGTAATCCTCCAAATATAGATGGGATATAGAACTACAACAAAATGACCAAAAGTCTCACTTCTTTAAGAATTGGAGCAGGTATGTAGCATATCAATTGCCCATCTGGATGCCGCTCACAGCGTTGCTGCTCCTCAGAGTCCAGTTTAGAATACCGTAGAAATGTGATCTCATTTGTTGTGGGAATGACACCATCTTCTAGATACTTTTTACCAAGAAGAGCATTTATAACTGTAGATTTACCAGAGTTGAATTCACCCTGGTAAAAAACAATCATAATCCATAAGGCAAATGAAGGAATATGTATATGTATATAAATATAAGTACACACACACACACCAGAGTAAGCAACATGTGCATGTGTTAATTATCAATGTTCAAAATTTCCACAAATAGAATAGTTTTATAAATTTTTGCATGCACAATAGTGTTAAACCTTCACAAAAACAATGGAAATAGACAGTGAAGAACAACAAATTATAACAAAAAGGCTTGTACACATCAATTGGGAGTGCAGAAACAGTTTCATTAATTAACATATTTCACAAGGTGATTTATTCCACATCGCAATTCTTGCTAACCGATCAGCTTACTAAAAACAGTAGCATCAGCAACGAAATCAATTTGATAGAGTGAGAAACAGAAGGTGTAGATAAAAAATTGTGAGGAAACAAAGGCAGCAGCCATTGCACTGGTGTGAACGGGAAAAAAAATTATCATGAATAGAATAGACTGGCCATAAACCAAGCAGACCATAAATTGTGTTGGTTAAGTTTTCACACAAACTGCATCTCCCAAATAAGCATCGCTGAGACTCAGAAGTCTGAGGAAAAGATTGTCATCTGTGTCTCCCCAAGCACTTAGATTCTCTAAATATGTCTAGTGGGTCCCCCTTTCCCATATAAAGAAAAGGAAAATGGCAGTTGGAATTACAAAGGCCATTCTAGATTTGAGCAGACAAGAAAGAAAGTATTATGTGAAATTAAGAGCTAATACCCATGTATATCCGTTGAACCAGAATTTCTTGAAGGTCAGCACACTATTACCACTATGACCAGCAGGAATGGCTCATCAAGTTGAGAAATTGCATCCATGAGAAGTGAGACCTCCTCCATCTGTCAAATGAGACCAAAATTAATGCTCGGTAAAGCAAGGAAGCATTTGATTAATGTGAAATCATCTTAAGAACACTTAAGCTACCAAATTTAACACTAAAAGATCACCAGTGGTGCAGCCTTCTGGACAACATTTATTGCTTCAAGAAGTACTGATCTCTCTCTTTCTATAAACTGCTTTTCTCTGTCTTCCAATTTAGTAAATCCAGCCGCATTCTTTTTTCCAGAGAAGCCATTTGTCGTGTCCAACATGTTGAACTTATCCAAACTTTTAAGTTCTTCCAGATTTCTTTTGCCCATAGAATGAACATTGTAAAATAATTGGTTTAGTGTATTGTCACTGACCAAGTTTAAATCTTGGAATGAAATAACTAAGCCACTAGCACCTGATCGGAGTAGTTTTGATGCCTCAATAGAAAATGTGTCCTCTCTAAAGACTGTCCCCCATGAAGTCATTCTAACAAAAATTGGAATCCTCACATCCTTGGTCACGCAATTAACAAAAGCCTCAGCACATACTTCATCGGTAATAGCATATATAAGAATATCAGCACCTTCTAATCTAGAAGCATTAATTGCATTGCTCGCAGAATTCACATTCCGTGCAACTAAAGGCAGAACTACAGACTCAGACTTGGAACCCATCATTGTATTCCTAGCTACAATTGCGGGAAGCCCTGTAACAGAAAGCAAAAATCACATCATGTGTAGCGAGCAACACAATAAGAACATAATTGAATATTTTTAGGCAAGGACAAAGGCAAAAATTTAGAGAATAGGGTGCGAAGACTCCAATTGGGTCCTCTTATAAAAATAACTACATAAATATAACATCCACTAATTTAATAAGCTCAAATAACAAAAAAAAAAGGTTGCAATAGGTGAATCACCAAAGAAATAACATCCACTAATTTATAGTTAAATTTTTCTTAGCCAACATTGCTAATATTTTCCATTTTCTAATCATGAGAGTTTAAATTACTGGGGAGAGAGAAAGTGTGTGCATGTGTCTAGGAGTGAGTGTTTTATTGGCCAATTCAGTCATTTCCTAAAACCAAACAATTGAATTTTATGTTTTGAGAGAGAAGAAAGAGAGAGAATTTTATGTGTTTAATTATTTAACTTTTACTAACAAGTGAAAAAAGTGGGCCCATGGATAACAGAAAAGTAAAAACTTGCTATCACAGATGAATTTTTGTGTTATAATTGATACATGAGTTAGTTAGGAGAGCAAAAGGGGGAAGCCACACTCCAAAACCAATTTTTAAAAGGTTAGGTGGGAGTACAATTTAGACTATACTAAGCATTTAGAGTCATCTATTCAGCCCATAAAAGCTCAATAAGAACATTTTCTTTCACATGAGATATGATGTCTAGATGAAAAAGCATGTGTTTAAGGACATTGACATCAGCAAAAGCTTTCAGCCTAACATTGCAAAAATATCAAATGCTGAGCTAACAAGAAAAACCAAGGGTTCAAACAACCCCACCCTCCACCCTCCTCCCTCCTCCCCCCGGCCCTGCCACCCCGCCCAAAAAAAAAAAAAGGAATTAACTCCAATGAACTTACAGAAAATTTCCATGAACAATTTACACTAGGTAATGTTTGGTATAACAGGGCTGATAAAAAAAAAGTTTGGTATAAAAGGAAAAGTGACAAACAGGTAGATGCAAAATACACTTACATAATACTTGTAAGTTATGTGTCAATGTGGACATGCGTTGAATAAGATAGGGAAAATAGATATAAGATAAGATGTTTTCGTTGCTACAGTTTAGAGATATCTCTAGGAATGGAAGGGCTGATTTGATTGTTCCTTTTTGATGTTTTCAACAAGAATGTCTCTTTTGTTTTGCTATCAAGGAGAAGGGGGTAGAACATTACATCTCTAAAGATTGGACCACACACCACACACCCTTAAATGAATAACATCCCCTTTGAGCATTAGTTATGATTAGCTATAACACTTCACAATCAACATGATATTTTAAAATTTTTGCTCCATCATTTCTCCTTGTACCTACCATACATGCCCTTGTAGGAAAATACATAATGATGATAAGCATAATATAGCTCAGTGTGATCAAATGTTGAGCAATATTATAAATCCAAATGCCATGCCATGCATATGTAGTAAACTAAATAAATGCAATAGCATATTCCTCTCACAGGCCATATTAGAAAACAGCATTTAGTGTGTTATTAGCAATACTATAATTCACTTGGATAAAAAAATGAAAGTAATTCAATCCGACCAATCACCGCTAAGCAAGAGGAAAAAAAGTCCAAATCAGATAGTACGTAGTTCACTATTTGAACCAATGAGACTGTCACCTCAAGTTTTGTAAATTATGTTGCTGATTCGTTCCCTTAATGTGCATTACCCTAGAAATTATACAATTCAAATAATCATGAATCGCGTAAACGTGAAGTCAATGCCCAGAAGTCAAGTCGTCAACCACAATGAAACACAAAACTCAAAATATCATACACGCAAAATCACTCAAGAGAAAGAGAAAATGAACCTTGATCAGAAAGAACAACACCACTAGCATTAACTGCAGCAGCAATATCAACACGCTCCGAAATCATCAAATAGGCTCGATCTCGAATCACCGATTTCAGCAAACACGCCACCTCATACAATTTGCCCCCGCTTCCATCACCGCCGTTCAAAATCACAATCCCTACATGCTTGGAAACCGCTTGATCAATTGCATCGACCACAGAATTATCTAACAGAACTTCATCCGCGTTCAATTGAAGAACGAGATTTGGTATTTTGATCTCAGGCCTTTTGAATCCGCCTGGAAATAGTGTGCGAGGCTTGAAATCTTGTGGTTCTTGCTGTTGTTGTTGTTGTTGCTGGCTTTGGGAGCTCGTGACTGTTAGGTTTCGTTTTCGTCGACGAGTTTGGAATCGAAGCTTGTGATTGTGAATTGATTGGATTTGGCTTGAAGGTAGGAGGCAGAGTTTTTGCGATGCTAAGTGAATTGATGCGGAATGAGTGAGAACAGAAACCATTGATGAAGAAGAAGGAGGGAGAGAGAGAGAGAGAGAGAGAGGCTTATCTAACGATTTCTTTTCTGAGATTTGAGACCAACCGACCGTTTGATCTTATCTTTCTGCCCGTATGCGCATGAGAGAGAGAGAGAGAGAGAGAGAGAGAGAGAGAGAGGGATTTTAAAAGTCGGGCAAAAGAGTACGTACCAGTTAAATTAGGCAGTGTATTTGACTCACCCTTTGAATTTCCATTTACAGAGTGTTGGGCCTTCGCATTCGATGGGTTCTGACCCATCACATTAAACTGGGCGGCCCAGATTGGATTGAGGCCCGGCCGAGCTTAGCCTGACAAAAACATATGATATTTATTTTGTTGGGCATTTGAACAAAAACTTACCTAAATAACAGACTGAAACATATTAAACTACGGATTTTCAATAATGATGAATTCTTATCAAAGAGCCGACGTTCATCATCGGTGAATGTTCGTGATATCATATTCATAAAATTTAGGCTCACACCGATGAATAGTTGGCGGTGATAGGATATAACGCTAAATCTTTTAATCAATATTTTATATTCAAGTTTTAAAAATAAAAAAATTACGCTGATAAGATAGTCATCGAAATGAGTCATTATAAGTCTCAAATCGTATTAATCAGAATATAATTTCAGATATCAATGATATATACCAAAAAAAATAAAAATTAGGCTCACCAAAAAAAATCATAAAAATTATAATTATTGAATTATAATCTAACACTCACTATTTCTTATGAGATGCAAGTATAGTTTAATTAATATCATCAATTTTCCTTAAAAATCTTAAATTCAAATCTCATATCTAAAAAAAAAAAAAAGTTATTTGTTATGAGAAGAAAATATAAATTAATCGATAAAATATATAAATATTAATAATTTTTAACATTTCTAAAAAAGATACCAAAAATGGGATTCTCTTTCCCTTTTGGGTGCCCCAATCCGTCCGTCTTCCGGTCTATCGACTCATGTCAATGTATTAGTATTACTATATTTATCTAATTTAATACTCTAACATTAACTTTCTTTTAATTAAAAAGGAAAAAACTCTAATTCAATTGGGAAAGAAGAATCAAAATAAAATAGGAAAAAAATCATAATAAACTAATATCATAAAAAAATTTTGTTGAATAGAAGGTAAATAATGTAACTTAAAAAAATTACAAGAATAATCGAGTAATCTAATTAAATAAATTTTTGTATGCCAAATAATTGTAGACTACTTAATGAGACCATACGAAATCATCCAGAAAAGAGAAAAGACAAAAGGAAATAATTTTTTACGCAGATTGACATTTTTAACCCTATGGTAAATACATGCCAAAACGCGAGCAGAACCAATTTTTGGGACATTTTGTAATGCCAAAAAAGTCATTTCGCATGAAAACTCCCAGTCTTTGCCCATAGAGCTCTAGTGTTTCCTTCTTCATCATCATCATCTTCTTCTTCTTCTTCTCTTTCCTTTCTCTTTTTCTCTCTCATTCTCTCATCTGCTAAATGGTTCGGGGTAAGAGACCTGGTCCATCAGAGAAGAAGGATGAAGCGCCTCCTGTGGTACAAAGTTCCTCGTCTTTACTTCTTCTTCTTCAATGCCTTTTTGTTTGCTTCCACTGCCATTTTTCACTACTTTGAATGCTCTGTCTTTCTTGGATCTCTGTTTTCGAGCACTTCACTTAATAAAATTGTTTCTTTTTTTACGTTAATTTTTTGAATGTGCCTGCAACCCATTTTTCATCTTGCTTGTTGCTGTTAATGCATTGTCTGTTTTGGGCTTTTTATCATCTTCCCAACAGTTGATTTATCTTCTCTCCGTTTGTACCTTTGTTAGGTTTTAACTTAATCTTGATTATGCACGTATTAGGGTTTTTACCCGAGTAGTCATGTCTGTCTTTTGCCAACCCTGGCTTCTTTAATTTTCTTTTCCCTGTTTCAGAATTGGGTTTCTGCATTGTGGTTCTTTTAGGGGGGGGGGAATTGTAACTCTATTTGGTAGGATTGGGAGAAAAATTTATTTAAAGATTTTTTTTAATGTGTATGTAACCCCTTTTTCATCTTTCTTTTTTCCGCTGATCTATTATTTGTTTTGGGCTTATTATTGTCTTCGCAACTGTTGATTCACCTTCTCTGCATCTGTACTTATATTGGGTCGTATATAATCTTGATTATGCATGTACTAGGGTTTATACATTAGGTAGTAATGTGGGACTTTAATCAATCTTTGGCCTCTTTCAGACGGTTCATTATGTTTCTTTTTGTGAACTAGTTAATACCCCTTTTACTATATATAAGAATTTGGAAAATACTAATATACTAGCCAAATGTTGAAAGTCAACAATGTGATAGCAAATATACCATAGAAACAGTTAATAACTTGTTGATAACTTGTATGTGACAAAAAAGATTACAATCTGTTGTATATATTTTTTGACCATCAACTTTAGTTTTTGTTGAATGACAGACTTGCATGATTTCTTTGTTTATGTTTATGCTTCTCTATGGAGTAAATTGATGTATCATTGCTTTTGTTTTTCTTTTTACAAAGTCACCGCTGAGATGGGTGAGGAGAGATTCTTGTCTCTGTGTATACATTTGTTCTTTGAGTATGTGATGCTGTAACAATTTGGGACAACATTGTTTCGTTGGAAAGTTCTCTGGTGTTTAGTGGATAGTTGGTAACATTCTCTTTGGTGGTTGTTGTTCATGAATTCATCTTTGAAGTGTTGGTTCATGACATATTAATTTTCTGAATTAGTTTACGCAAATTGGTGGCTCTTAGGATTTGATAGAATGGATGGATATGGCAGATATACGCTTTATGAATTGTCTGTCATATGGTATTTCCCATTGTCTTTTTATTTGTAAAAGTTTTCTGACCAGACTAGATTAGGAGAACTTCTTTTTTGATGTATCAGTAATAGCATTAACTATGCAGATTGAAGATTCAAATCCTACTATTGAGGCTGTAGCAAATGCAAAGCGGCCAAAAATCCAGAGTCTAACTCCAAGTTTGTTGTTCCCCACAAATAAAGCGACAAAGAATCCCAAATACACTAGGCGTTCCGAAAGAATTCAAAATGTATCGAAGTCTGCAACTAATGAAAATACTGAACCTATGACTCTTATCAATGAGGTTGAGCCTGTGACACTTATTGATGAGGTTGAACCTGTTACTCTTATTGATGAGGTGTATTCTAGTGACACCGATAAAGAAAATGAGCCTCAACACTCTGAGGAAAGGGAATTGCCAGCATCAAACTTGGATAATGGAAGCTTGGAGGAGAAAGTTGAATCTCTTGTTCAACGGCTACAAGAGCAAGAGAAGACGATTGAGGAACTGAAGTCTAAGGTGCCCACGGATTTAATTTATGGCATTACAGGTACTTTTTATTGCATAAATCTGCTTTGGAATTAATTATGATGGCCACAATGTTTGCACTAATGCAGGTACCAAGGAGGTCTTCTATGAATCAAACTCCATGTGAAGCTGAAATTACATACAAAAGCTTGTACATTGACTCACAAAAGAAGGTGCTTCTTTGCTAGTCAATATTTTGACATATTCTTTCTTGTTCCTTCTTATCTTTGTTTATTTTGCTTTTCTGTGTCAATTCTAGGTTGAAGCCTTGAGTGATGAAAATGTTCAACTCAGTAAAAAGTTGGAATATGCTCTTGGAAAGCTTGAAGCAGTACGTTTCGCTATGAACTCTTTTATTGTTCAAATTCGGTGCTTAAACTTAGTGTTCAAGGACTATTTGGCTGCTTCCATTTCTTTTATTTTAGAGAAGAATCGAACAAGTACACGGGGCCTTTTCTTCTAAGGCACTTGACATCTCATGAACCAAATTGCATAACAGAGTGCTGTTCTTTGAAATATATATTTAGGTGACCTACTTCTGCTGATTCATTGTTATGGCTCCTTATGGATTTGAAAATACATTTAAAATGATATCCTTTACAATAAGGATGATTCTTTTCCCTCTCATAAACACTTTTCTTTTTGAGATGCTGCATGCAAAAGTGTCTTCCCCATTGTTAAATCTATAATATATGTTATAATATGCAAAACTGACACATTTTGATTACTATCTTCCCTTTGGATTTTGCAGTAGTCAGGCCTAAATGGCAATGGCTTAGAAAGTTTAGTAATCATGAGAGTAGAATGTGGGCTTAGCCAAGTTTTTCAAATTGAAAATAACACTTCCCTCTGTTTTTGTTTATTGTCTTCTGCCTTATTTTTAGTGACGATGGTTTAGTGGAAGTAGTTGATATGGTCATTGTGTAGTTGAAACCCTGCTAAATTTATTTAAAGGACTCAGCTAGTGGAATATTATCATTTTGTAAAAAAAAAGTACATCCATGCACAAAGTGCTCCTCGATTTGCGGGGGTAAGGAGAGGGTAGGCGTATATGTACGCAGCCTTTCCTTTGTATTTTTTTGTAAAGAGGCTGTTTCCACGCCTCGAACCTATGACCTTAAGATCACAAGGAGCAACTTAACCGTTGTATGTGGCTTTATTCATGACATCTTCCACTGGGGGAGGTTTAACACTGGACATGAATGTCCAAGGAGCCATAGTTGAGGTCTACTTCTAGTTAATGTGGAATAAAATCCACTATTTATGGCATTAAAGTACATTATGTTGTCAAGGAATAAAATCCATTACTTTTATGGCTTTTATTACTTCTAGTGTATTTTTTTATGGTTTGTGATTTATATTCTGCATCTGCTTGCAGTATGAGAAAGGAAATAGTATGTTCTCTGAGGCGATGGGGAGAGTGAAGGATGTGATGGTGATCTCAAATTTATGGAAGACTACTGAGACAGCATTAAACTTATCTTCTCAAGCAATGCTGGGTGGCCATTCTTCTCCGGATCCAGTTGCTAACCCCAAAACTTCGGCACCTAGGAGAAGGGAACATGCTAAGGGAAGTAAGAAGCCTAAGGAGTAAGGAACTTCTGAAGGGGAAGCAAGTTCCCATGGAGGGAACATTTTTTGTAGATTGAGTTTTAATGGTTCTAACTTTCAAGTCAAAACAATGTTATTGGACGGCATGCACAAAGCTAGTCAGTAGTTGTGCTTATGTTAGAATGAAACTCTATGCACAGAGCTGGTTACTTGTCTTTAATTATCATATTTTCTGGCTATGATTGAATCCAAACCTATCAGGGTAGGACATCAGAACGAACAATCTGCCCCTGCTAGATTCCAGAATTCAGTTACAAATTTATTTGCTACGAAGGACCTAACTTGTCAAGGACCTGGAAATTTGACTGACAGGGTAAGCCATTTCAAGGGCATGACGAAATCATAAAGAATATATTATCAGAGTTGCAGTTGAGCAACTTGCCTAATGCTCTCAAGAAGGGATGATCAAAATGACAGTTGATCATCAGCTACTTGGCCGTCCTCATTATGGAACTCATTAAGAGATGTTGAGATCCCAAAAGTTCTTGTACTTGGTGTTCTGAGGCCATTGTTCTTCTCACCATCTTCTCCAAATCCGGCCTCTTCAGCAATTGGAGAAGAAAAGTCCAGGCACATCCCTTGTATGACTTGTTCATAGGATTCTGAGAGATCCTGCGAGGTTATCTGGTGGTACTCCACAAGTTGGTGAAGACACTGATTTTCCCTTGTGAGGTTTGCATTCTCATTTGCTAATCTGGATTTCTCAGCAAGTAATACCTCTAGTTGAAGCCTCACCTGCTCAGTGACATTAGAGTCAATATATTGAATTTTCATCTTTCAGAATTCTGGTTAGTTTTTTCTCTTCATCATAGGAGAAACTAATTTCAATGGAAGTAGAGAGTTTTACCAGATCGTCTTCCTCAGGTCTTATCCCCTTCACGAATCCATCTCTAAGTCTCCTGTTTTCCTCTTCAAGCAATGCGCATCTCTCTTGCATAAAACTCACATCCGATTTGATTGCTTTTAGCTCTCTTGCAAGTGAAGCTGCTTTGCTAGCCATAGAAATTGCAAGCTGCGAAAACCCAAAAGACACATTAACAAACAACACAAACTTCACCATCAGCAATAATGTTGTAGAAGACTGACATTTTTGGCTTTCTTCAGCTTTGCCATATCAGGCCTCGGTTCATTGTACTTTGGGGCATCATCACTCTCATCGCCCTCCATTTCAAGCTTCCTTTTAAGTCCTCTCTTTCCTTGATCTGTTTCTTCTCTTTCTCGTTTTTCTTCTTCATCATCTTCTGATCCTGTTTTTGAGTCAACTTCATTTTCCACTCTATTCAAATTGGCATGAAAGATTTCTGTGAAAGTGGGTGGTTTAGCAAGATCTCTTGCTCCCTGTAAACATGGCAAGTGAAAGATTATAATCCAACACTAACACAATTTATCACAACTGTTCAATAAAATTTCCAATTGGATTAGAACCCATCTGTTGCAAGTACTCGTAGAAAACAAGACCAAAATTTAATGATGAAAAGAAAAGAGAGGAGGGGAAACAAACATTTGGTACTCTAGAAGTCCGATATATGTTGAATAAATATCCAAATAAAATCTTTCTGCCCACCGAAAAAAGAAAAAAGTTGAATTATAATCTGTCTGAGGCCAATACACACTCTGACCCAAAAATATGAAAATGAGAAGGGGAAAAAGAAGAACCAATACCCACCTAAATTAGAATAAATTTATAGCCGATACTCAAAATTCTAAACTAAAAACATATCCAAATATAAGGATTTTGAATAATGATTGATACCTGAAGTGCATTATCAAGATTACTTGTCAATTGAGACAAAGAATAGGCAACAGAGTCAAATCCTCTGAGCAGAAGCAGAGAATCTTCTTTCAATCTCTTTGCCCGATCTGAGCTTCTATTGTTCTACAGAACAAAATCCCACAACCCACAAGCCAATAAAGGTTTCTAAACACAGAAATCAATAATAATCGAAGAAAACATCATGATCTTACAATTTGGGTTTCAGAGGAATGATCAGGTTTTCTTCGATTTTCAAGAAAAACATCTACCCGATTGCGAAGAGCACTCCAAAATTGCTTATCTGGTGATGGGCTGAAAAGAGGAGAAGAACCCATCAAGCTTTTTGAATCCTGAAATGAAATCGAGAAGAATTTGCGAACTAAGAAAAAGAGGGTTTAGGAAAGGAATCTGAAAAACAGAATATTATAGGGTTTCCCTTTCAGAATGTGTAGGCCTGAGAGAATCGGTAGGTTAGGAAAAGAAAGAGTTAAAAAGATGAAAGAAGATACCTTGTTGAGATCTGGAGATGATGTGCTCACCGAAAGCGCCATTGAAGATCAGAAAGAGAGAGCGAGAGAGAGAGATGTGAATGTAACGGCTACTTTGAAGGCCACTTCGGACTTCAAAATGTTGTTTTATAGAGGATGAGCTCTCGAGCTGATCTTTCCAACGTTCTGATATCTGAATTTTGATGTGGGGCCTCTCCCTCTCCCTCTCTCTCCCTCTCCCCCCTCCCCCGGCCCCAGAAGTCAAAAATGTTTCAACGCTCACCGAGGCTGCGTAAAAAGGCAGATCCAGCGGCTGTTGTTGCCTGAGGATTGCATCCGTACATGGACAGAGGGTGAGGATCAAAGGTGGAGGGGCTCTGTTGAATTTGAATAGGTGATTTTGCTGTACAGTGGCGGAGAGAAGAGAGTGGCATGCGGATGCTTAGTAAACATCAGAAAATCATAATTCTAATTAAACGTAATTAATACAAGGTTGTTGAGGAGACGATGACCAAGTTAATGCAAGTAAATGTAAATTTGGCACTTAGTTCTTATGACAGCAAACCAACAAATTATAAATAAAGGTCACTGAACCAATATTCGATCGATTCAGTAGAAAAGAACACTAAAATTTCTTAATTATATATGAATTTGATCGTAGATTAATTCATATTAATCGAGATAAAATCTTAAATATTAGGTGATAGCTCTAGTTAGGATATTAAAAAAATAAATAAAGGTCACTGTTGTTGTAGGGGCATCTAAATATTTTCAAAATCAAGATTTAATGTTTGAATATTTATTTTTATTATTTTTATAACACTAAAAAATAAATGAAAGCCTCGGTTTTTTATTCATGGATATAAAGGTGAACTCTTAGCTAGACCATAGGCACTCTATTCATTATTCAAAGAGTTTCTAATTGGGTAGAATAAATTTGATATCTCTATAATCCGAACTTACATCTTGGCAAAATTACAGTTAGTGGTGATCAATTTTAATTTTAATCAGCAAAAAAATCTATAATTTCTCAAAATTACAATCATATTTCAAAAAATAAATTTTAAATGGAGATGGGCATCAAACTCTTGCCTTCCGAAATGAGTTTCTTAAAATAAGTTATTATGATTATTATTATCATATTGTCATCTTTGGAGTTGTCATTTACTATTTCCAATTCGATTTTCATAGCTTTTAAAAATATATATGTGGACCTTTGAACCAAAGTTAGACCAAGGGTCAACCAAAGGCACAACATCCTAGTCCGACCATATGTTATGATATCGTTATTATCTGCAAGAACAAAAATTGTTGGCTCTACTACGCTCAGAACCGATCAAAAACACCAACAGAGCTTAAAAACGGACACGATAATGGCTTCTACGCTCACCTCATCCTCTCTCCTCTTCCCATCTGCAACCTCCAACCTTCCATCATCCACTACTCCTCCACGTTTCTCTCTCTACTCTCCTCCCTTCTCTCCCTCTTGTTTTTCTTTCTCTTCTCTCTCCTCATCCTTCTCCATCTCTCCTTCCTTCCTCACTCCCAACAGTACCACATCCTCTAAACGCCTCTCTTTCTCTTCCTTCAAAGTTAAGGCCTCTTCAGAGAAGAAAAAAGTGATTATTGTTAATACCAACAGTGGAGGGCATGCAGTGATTGGCTTTTATTTTGCAAAAGAGCTTCTGGGTGCAGGCCATGAAGTCACAATTTTCACTGTTGGTGATGAGAGTTCTGATAAGATGAAGAAGCCCCCATTCAATAGATTCTCTGTAACATACGACTTTTACTCGAATTTTATGTTCCTATTCTTGCGCATTTGGTATAATTACTAGTGAGATTTTTCTTTGGTTAGGAAATTGTGAGTGCTGGTGGGAAGACAGTGTGGGGAGACCCAGGTGAAGTTGGTAAGGTAGTGGGAGGAGCTGAATTCGATGTGGTCTTGGATAACAATGGCAAGGATTTGGACACAGTGAAGTTTGTTCCTTTTCACACTCTTTTCATTTGTTTTTCTTAAAGAAAACATTTTAGACAGATACATGCTGCTTCTCATAGTTTCTCAGCCTTTATTTTCCTCTTAGACATATGTAGTCCAAGATTTAACAATTTCAAATAATTTGGAAAGACAAAAAATGTGGCATGACTGATGAAATGGCTAAAGAGGGTACAATTTAAGCCTAAGTCAACAAAATTTGATTTGTATAAGACGTTGAAGAACTGGTGCTTAAGTGCAAATAGCTAATGTCTACCTTGACAAACCTAGGCCTGTGGCAGAGTGGGCCAAAAGTTCCGGTGTAAAACAATTTCTGTACATTAGCAGTGCTGGAATCTATAAGCCTACTGAAGAGCCTCCTCATGTTGAAGGGGTATGTTTTACAACTATGATCCTAATCCTTCTTTCTATTTTGAGATTTTTGGCTTGAGACATATCGTAAGCCAAAAACTTAGTCTAATAGATTAACAATATAACAGGATATTGTCAAAGGCGATGCTAGTCATGTTGGAGCGGAGTCATACATCCAGGAGATCTTCAGTAGCTGGGCAATATTCCGTCCACAATACATGATTGGCTCGGGCAACAACAAAGATTGCGAGGAATGGTTCTTCGATCGTAAGTGTTATAGTCTCAAACTTTAGTATGATTTTGTTGTAAAAATACTAGGTCTTGAGGTGGTATGTAGTGATTGGCCGAGTCACAAAATAAAACGCCTCCAAAGATTGTCATTGCATGTCAATTGGTCTGGACAAAATCAGGGTTATTTTGGTTATGAGAAATAGCATTTTCCTTCTTGATACATAAGGTGAGACCACTCTTTGTCTTTGATTGATCTCCAAACCTGTGAAATCAGAAAGGAGGATACATTTGTATTATTTGTATTTCATGGTTCATGCCCTTCTTTGAGAACCAATTGTTAAGAATTTATAGTCAGATATTCATAAAGTTTTCTGTTAATTGGATCGTTGATAAGTTTGGTGATTGATTGGCAACAGGTATTGTTCGAGACAGGCCAATTCCAATACCTGGTTCTGGAATGCAGCTAACCAACATCGCCCATGTGAGGGACTTATCGTCCATGCTTACTCTAGCTGTGGAGAAACCAGACACAGCAAGTGGCAACATCTTTAACTGTGTAAGTGACCGTGCTGTGACTCTTGATGGAATGGCCAAACTCTGTGCTCAAGCTGCAGGTCGCTCGATCAAGATTGTGCATTATGATCCAAAAGCTGTTGGCATTGATGCAAAGAAAGCTTTCCCTTTCCGTAATATGGTAATTTAGATTCCTTGTCCTATATTATCAACAATATAATGGAGATCGTTCTGGTAGTACATTTAACCTTTTAAACTGCTGCAGCACTTCTATGCAGAGCCGAGAGCCGCCAAAACCATTTTGGGATGGCATAGCACCACAAATCTTGTTGAAGACTTGAAGGAGCGTTTTGAGGAGTATGTTAAGATTGGGAGAGACAAGAAGGAAATCAAATTCGAGTTAGACGATAAGATACTGGAGTCGCTTAAAGAGCCAGTGGCTGTGTGATCAGCTTGAAGGTATAGGTAACATTGCTGTTGTTCAGCATATGGAATTGAATTATCTGTACAGAACCTGCTTAATGAGATTGATCATTTTCCATTTTCTATTGCTAACATGCCGGTTTTGGGCAAGGGTTGATTGTACCCAGTTTTGTTCATCAGACACGAATGAAGCCTTCTCATGGACTTCTGTACAATGATGCTAAATGCTCCATCCTGTTTTCCAAAGAATAAAAGTATTCGTCAAATCATTTTGGAATCATTGACTTTCCCTCCAGCAAGAAAACTTAAGAAATGTATTTGCACTAGATAAAACCTAGAAGCTAACCCTTCATGTTTGTTTGCAAGTTGCCTTTCATTAGTGTCGAAGCATGGGAAATTCAAAATTTATTCCTACCCTTCCGAAGATAAGAGACTCTATATAGTAATAACCAAAACTAGTTCGCAGATTTGATTACCACGATGGAAGTGGAGGTGAACAATCAACAGGAGATACCCAAATCAGAAGCCAAGTTGGAATTTCATGGCCAGAAGAAATCCAGCTTAAGCCATCCAAGTAAGTACCATCCAGCAGCAAATGTAAACCATCATCAAGACGTAGGAAGGCAAGTATAGCGAACAGAGAATAGAAAAGACATGAAACTACATTCCAAATGCAACTGTAGTTGCTGGTACATCGACCTAATAAATTGTTGTAAGGTCAAACCTCCAAAGAGAAAAGACACAAGATATTTCAATCATAAAAAATGATCTCCAAATCCAAATCTAAGTTCTGATGGAAAATGAATCTGTTACATCAGACGTAACAGCGGCTAAAATAGAACATAAAATCAACTGGCTATCATGCATCACCAAATCAATTGCAAAGGAGTCTGATCCATTGCAACAAACCCAACAAGCAAGAAGTCCTAATCCTTCTGCTTGATTTCAAGATCCTTCAGTTTAGATCCCAATTCATCTTCATTATCACCACCACCTTCCTCCTCCTCCTCATCCTCCTCTCCCTCAGGGTCATTCTCATCTAGAGGCCCAAGGACATCAGGGGAGTCCTTAAAAATATCCCTCACCTCATCAATCCCCTCCTCTGATATATAATTTCCATTGATGTTGAGCAATTTGAACCCGGATTTATTCACAACAGCTTGTGCCAAACGCCTGGCTCCCACCCTTCTTATCATGTTCGTGCTCATATCAACTTCATGTAACTGGCTGTGACCCTCTTCCAGTGCCTTGGCAATCATAATTGCACCTTCATCCTTCAGTTCATTTTCACTCAAGCTTAACTTGTTGAGAGATTGTTTCACAGCTATCAAAGAAGCTAACTTATTAGCACCTTCAACTGTGATATCATTCCCAGCCATCTCCAAGACTTCAAGTGCAGAAGCAGACTCCTTCAAAGCATCAGCAATAGCAGCTGCTCCCTCATCCTCCAAGTTGAGGTAACTAAGGTAAACCTCAGTCAGATTGGCAAACATCACAAAAGTTCTACTAAGAGCAAGTCCAACTTCCACACCAAACATGTTGTCACGCAAATCAAGCTTCTTCATGTGGGAACACATTGCAAGTGCCTCAGCAAGCGCTCTCCCTCCTTCAGACCCCACCCTTGTTGAAGAACACCGAAAATCCACCAATGCAGGAGAACCTTTCACAATCTCAGCTATAGCCTGAGCCCCTTCATCCCCTGTCATGTTGTTGTGAAAATGAAGGACCCTGAGCTTGTCAGTAGAAGGAATCAACTCGCGCACAGCTTTTGCTGCTTCCTCTGAGATACCATCATTCATCAAGTAGACCTCCTCTAAATTATTTTGCGATCTTAGAAGTGTTGCAAATGCCTTTACACCCTTTTCACCCAAGGCATTGTTTGAAAGGTTTAAATACTTCAGTTTACAACCTTCAAGAGCTGAGGAAAATATTTGCATGACTTCAAGTGCTTCTTCTTCTGGCCTTCCGGCAATAAAATCAGACAAGTCCACTTCTGTCAATTGGTCATTGAGGGATCGTAATATTGGTTCAGCAACATGGGCTGCACTTAAGCCAAAACTTCGGTTGCTGAAACAAATCTTGGTATAGGAGTTCCCTGGCCTCCTCAGTGGATCCAGAAGCTCGCCAGCCTCCTCTGCATCAATGAAGGCACGCCGACCTCCAGATATATCGAAAAATGTTTGTTGGAGAGTGGCAACTCTTTCAGATTCAACAGCAACATCCTCCCTTAAGCTAGGACCTTTTTTGAGGACTTCAAGCATGAGTCTACTGGATTCTTTCGCATAAAGTTGGACCGCAGAACTCCCATCACCATCTGGTTCCTTTTCATGTAGTTGATTTGCAACATCAAAAGCAATATTCTCTATTTGCTTGGAGTGTTCCTCCGCTTCTTCTTTGCTCAAAAGGCCATACTTTCTAGAAAATATGGAGGGGGTTGTAAGGTTCTTTGTCATTCGTTCCACAAGCATTAACCTAGTACTCAGACTTGGAGGCCAAAGTTTAATTGACATCCTCCGAGGCTGCGAAACTTGAGCTTCGGAATCCATGTTACTAACCTAAGAGGACCGTGCATTGTAACTTCATTAATGCCATATAGCAAGACCAAGAATATTAATAAATGGCAATGTGAAGAAAAATTTATCACCAAGTGCAATAGCCAAAAAGAAAAATCTAGACCAACGTTTCATTGCTCTAGTGGGAAGAGCACTAGAACCCCATACCAAGTGCTCGAGTCCGATTGAGGATCTGGACTCCACCAGTGGCAAAAATAACGTTAGGAGACTCAAGCACTTAGCAGTGACAAAAAAGACGTTAGGAGAGCCCCCTCAAGCTCTTAGCAGTGGCAAAAAAGACGTTAGGAGAGCCCCCTCCGAATAAGGACCAGGCAGTAGCTCGCCCTAAATTAGTCGGAGCGAAACTCTGGATACTAGACGGTGGACTAGAACAAGCTAGTAGTATTAATTGAGAACTGAAAGAATCTTTCAACACAGGAAAAACACGAAATACAACATTTCATCATTAACATCCAAGCATTTGTCCATCTGGTGATTGGTGACTTCAACACTTGTTCTTTATGGAAAAAAGGAAACACGTGATAATAAAAAAAAATGGTTTAACCTAAAGCCAACTCGGATATGTCAATTTTCATTCAAAAGAAATGCTCAAGTATTAAATGAAGAGAATATATTACACTGAATAGTCACGGTCACACACAGTTACGAACGCTGAACAACTAAAGTTTTTAGTCACAAAACCCTCAAATAAATTCTATCCGATATTCACACTCCTTGGAACACTAACACCCATAGGCATTACGCAGAGGCATAAACCAAACAACATTAACAAACCCTAAAATTTCACATTTCTCGAACCAAATTCCACCAAAAACACAAACCCAACTTGTCACCATCCACTAATTTCCATAAAACATCCAAATATACCTAAGTATTTAAACAGGAGAAAAAGATGGCATCCAAAAAAAAATCAATCACACAATCAAATCTTCGAACACCTAATCTGCACATATTTATAGACAAAGGAGACCGTAAAATTAAATTTCAGAAAATATAATATACAAGAACCTTTAAAACTAAACAGAAAACAAAGCAAAGACGAATCCCATAAATCGGAAACATAAACCCCACAAGTTGAATCAGATTTAGTCGCCCCAAAAAAAAACAACTGTAAACACTTGACATGCGAAAAGAATAAATGAGAACACAACGACATTGTAAAGTTTCAATCAATTTTTACAAGTCAACAAGAGCAGATAAACAGTTTAAAAAGAAAAATGGACCGAGAGTTAACGAGAGATTGAGGGGGATTGAAATGAAATCAGAAACCCTAGTTTTAGGGTTTTTATAGAGCTTACCTGAAATGCGCGGAGAAGCAAAGGAAGAGAGAGAGAGAGAGAGAGAATTAGGTTTTTGAAATGGTGCGGGGGCTTGTGAGAGTGTGATGATGAGGAAAGTGACAGGGAAAGAAGGGCAAATTGGAGGGAATTCAAATGATTAACCACTTCTTTGAAAACAAATTTTGGGAGATTTGGATTCGAGAGAGAAGAGAACCGTCGTAAGTCGTAAATCGTAACCCTCCTCACATTTCGCTTCTTCCGAATTGACTAAATTACCCCTGTAGAAGTTACTGGGCAAGTGCTACACATTTGACACGTGGATGATCCTCTCTTCTCTAGAAGCTTCGTGGAGAAAGATTCATGCGATGCCAATACCACCCTTACGTGCCACGCAACAGTTTAATAATTTATAATCTAAGAGTTATAATTCTATTCTAATATGACAATTCTTAGTATAATAATAAAAAATATTTTAAATTTAATCAGAATTATAAATATAAAAATATTAATATATTATAAATTTTTGAGAAAAATAACTTCTATTTATAAAATCCTCCGTTTTTTTATTTTTGACAATCAAGGATGGGAAAATTCAAGTAATGCTTGAGGCGGAAATGCATGCTCCATATAATCAAGAATCTTATAAAAACATTCGTAAAAAAAAGTTTTGGAATTTGTAAATTTTTCGATGTTATAATGAAATTGCATGTCACTGTAATTGTTTTGATTTAAGTTAAATATTTAATAATAATTGAGAATTCAGATAATAATCTTAAAAGAATTTAAAATTTAGTATGTTGATTGCTTCTCCCCACTGCACCTTTCTTTTTCTTTAGTTAAAGAATAACGAGAAAACAATCAGACGTTGTTACTCAATTAAAATCCATCGTAGAATCTTTGTTTACCGTTGAAATTTATTTATTTATTTATTAAAAGGTCCGTAACATTAAAGCCATGCAAGTTGAATAACTCCCATATAAATACTAAATATACCATAATTATTAGCGTTTGAATCTATTTTTTCAAAAAAGTTATCAAATATATACTGTCAAATTATATTTTATTTAATTTTTACATTTAAAATCAATGACAGAAACTGTAATATATTTTAAAATTTTGAAAGATTCTGTAAATTATTCATACAAACAATTGTTTTCAAAAAATTTAAATTTAAAATGTTATTATGTTAAATTATTAATTATGATCGATTTTTTTTTATCATCGATATTTGAAATCATATTTCAATTAATTTGTTTTGAATGTCTATGGGAGTCCTATTTAAAAATCATTCCCCCAATATAATTTTTTTTTAATTTTTAATTATTAAATTTAAAATTTAATTAAAAAATTTAATATCTACCACATTACATCAACTATTTATTGGTCTTCCATGGGACCGTTGGTTTGATGTCTTATGGTAATGGGCCTAATCACGAATATCTGCAAACGTCCGAGTTCGGATCCGGCCGCATGAACATTCGTTTGGTTAGGGATCGGCCCATTACGTATAGGCATGGCCCTTGAATTTGGGATGGAATTCGGATACCGACCAAATTTTTCTTTTTTTTTTCTTTATATAATGAAACTCGAATTCGAATTTATTATAAAAAAAGAGAAAAAAATTCCACTTGAACTAAAGCTCATCGACTAAACTGCCCAAACTTCGGCACCTATCGAAGTTGCCGCTCAAAAATAGCAGTAGCCACCCACAAATACTTGGATAGGTAAAAAGAAAGATCACATGTTATAAATTATTCAAATTAACTAATAAATATATATTTACATAAATTTAGTTTTTAATTTATTAAAATTTTAAATTACACTGTAAGGTTTGAGTAATAAATTTTATAGTATATATAATTTGTAGATTATTGTTCATATCAATTTATTAGTCTAAAAACTAGTAAAAAAGCATTATTAACATTATTTGCAAAAAAAAAAAAAAGAAAGAAAGAAAGAAATAGTAAAGCAACCGATGATTTGCATAGATTATCATATTCCCTGTTAAAATGAGCCCAAATTTCTCCTTAATCTCCTCCTCCTCCTCCTCTTCCTCTCTCTCTCTTTTTCTCTCTCTCTTCACCAAATTGTACTAAGATTCAACTCATTGACAGAGATATCTTAGATGGCAAGCTAGATGAGGGACAGGTCCATTCCTCGTTGCCTGCGGTCCAATCTTATGGTCATGCTACCCCTTACCCTTTTTTCTTCGTGGGAGATGCATGCTGGCCCTTATTTCCATAAAATTATTCGCTCTTTGTCCTTCTTTACCAAAACCCTAATTTTATTTTTGGGTGAATGATGGAAAAAGAAAAGGGGTGGCTGTTATCTTATGGTGAATATTTTTTAATATGAGTTTAATGATAAAATATTAAATTTTTTTTTAATTAAAATTTTAAATTTAAATATTGAAAATAAAAAAACTAACATAAAAAGAATGAATTAATTGATTTTTTTTAAAAAAATTTTGGGTGTGCGCATCTGTATTTCTTTACGTTCTTTTTTCTCAGCAATCAACACGTATATAGAATAATGGTTTTTTTTTTCCTCATGAATTAAAAAAAATGTTAATAATTGGCGTTGGGCTCATTGGGAAATAACCTCTTCCCTGGGAGTTATTGATTCACAAACCGTAACATACTTTTTTTTTTTTGTTTATAATAACAAATTTAAACTTATTAATAGCTAAAATTTAGTTTAATTAAGAAAATCATACATTTATTTCTAGTAATTTTTTTTTTGTTTAATTAATAAATACAATAAATAGAAAATCTAAAAACCGAAGCATTTAAGAGCTTTTTTGAATTCTGTATGTCCTTCAAAACAAAATTTAAACAGGAAAAGAGAAAAAACAAAAAAATAAATAATAAATAAAAGAACCAATGAGAAGGCTCAAAACCCAAATACCGCCAAATGGACCTTGATGAAATGGTAATAAGTTTTGGGGCCAAACAGAAAATATGCGGACTAAATTGAAAGGAAACGCAATTACAGCGGATTTGGACACAGCGCATGTCGTTTCTGCCTTTTTATTCCTTTCCTTTTGCGTTTATATGTTTATTATTTTTTGAGTGATTATGCGAAAAGAAAATAAAAAAAAAAAAAAGAGTAAAAGACACAAAAGTGAAAGTGAATACTTGAGTATTAATTAACCTGGATTCTAACTTTTGAAATACAAGAAGATTTTTTCAAACAACAAATTTAGTACTCGTCAAGCTGATATAAAATTCTAACTTTTGTTTTTTTAGCTTTTACCGGAATAAATTTAAAGATTATGACCAAAATGGGTCTTAAATTATTCTTGGAGAGTTTAGTGTATTGACAAAGAAGCTGCAATGATATTTGCTTAGGGGGGAAAAATAAAAAAAACCAAAGAGGGAGAAGCTGCATGATCTCTGCTTTGATTATATTAATAATTTTATATTAAATTAGAGAGAGAGAGAGCTAGATGTCTCTTAACTACAGCTCAAACGATAGAATCTATCAACTTCTATCTTTCTTTCCTTCCTTAATTTAATATCGCTTGATTATATCTCTTTGTTAAAAAAATAAATAAATAAGAGAGAGAGCTGGATTCCACCTCCGCAATGTTTGACCTTGACGGATGGCGATAGCTCACTCTCCGCATTTTTTGTTGTTGTTGTAATGCAAATCGAACCCCCAGAAAGATCATTTTTTTTTATTATATCAAGAATTCAATTCTCAATCATGAAATCAGGAGAGAAGACTATTGTGATCTCCTTGGAAACATAAAGACCATTATTACGAGATATATCTCATACAATGTTACTCCGATTTTCCCTACTTTATTATACCACAAATTTTCATTCCTTGAAGCAACTAGTTTTCCTTGTCTAAACAACTAGAAACCCCAATATTTTATATAAATATATATATATATATATATTCTTTAAATACCAAAAACTATTTAGCCACAGTTTTTAAAATTATAACCTAAAACATAAAACTTAGTTTGCTTCTAATACAAGTTATTACTTTTGCCCTGCAAACAACCAAATATATAAACTGAATTTATATGTTAGCTCACCCACCCAAAATTAACGTTGGTTTGATGATATAAAAATAAGTAGGTGTAAACAAAAAATAAAAATAAAAATAAGTAGGTGGTGGGATTAAGTAAGATTCCCACATTCTTTTTTTTTTTTTTTTATCTCAGTATTGATATTTAGAGTCATATTATAATTAATTTGATTCAAAATTTACAGTGACTCATTTCGGAGACTATTTTCTTAATATAGATTTTTTCATTTTCAAAACTCAAAACTAAAATCTCAATTAAAAAATATAATATCACATCTTATTAGATTCACTGTGTATCGGATTCCATATCATGAAAAGGCTTAAAAAATGTGTGTATAATCTGCACCATCAATTTCCATGTCGAATTCATATTCCACCATCTATGGTTGCCTGTATAAGCCAAGTGTCACGGCACGCACTCTGGCACAATTACAGGCCACTTATAGCCCCGAACTTTATATTAAACTATATATATATATATATATATATATATATATATCATAAATTGCCCAAAAAAGATATGATCAAAAGCAATAAATATCGATGAAAATGATATTATGTAATCAACAGTTATTACAATGTCAAGCCATTTCAAAATAATGAAAAGTGATTGTTAAAATATTACATACATAATAACATTAAGATAAATCAAAATTTTGAATATATTTGTAATATTTTCTGATAATATATCAGAAATATTAGTAAAATAATATAATTAAAATGAACAATATAACATTAAGAATAAAAAATTGCTCCACAAGACAACAATCATTATTTATAATCTGAAAAATAATGGTTGTTATGAGAGATATTACAGAAATAATTTTTCAATTTTTGTGTCTAATACGAAAAAGAGAAAAATATTAAAAATCTTGTTAACAGTTTTAAGTTATTTGGGTTGCAATCAAGGTTGCATGGAAATGGAAATGAAAAAATAGAAATGAATACATAACGACTAGGAAAATGATATTTTGTAAAGATATAGACAACAGAAATATAATCAAATGTGTAAATATAAAAAAATATAAATTTTTTATATAAATATTAATTATTTTATAAAAATAATAGAATTATTATATCTTATAATAAAAATCTAAAATGATTAAATACGTAATTATTGATCAAAACAAAAATAATATAAAAAAATAAAAACTGTAATTAACTAAATCAATAATTTATTAAATATGAAAAAATATATATATATAAAATATAAAGATTTTTGTATAAATATTAATTAATTTAGCCTATTTAAGTATTTCAAAAACGATAAAATGTTAGTATTGAGAAAGTTTCATGCATTTCCAAATATATTTACTCTATAAAAAAAGAACCCAAAAGAAATTTGACTCGACTTAATGTAGATGGCTAAACTCTTTACAATTTAAGCCTCAGGTACTTTTTTTTTTTTTTAAATGACCATAGATATCTAAAAATCTAACTAATTTGATTCGAGTAATTGTGAGGTTAAATTTAAGAACTAACTATTTTGACATCTATTTTTTTATTTTCAAAATTCAAAATCAAAATTTTGGTTAAACGAGTTTAATGTCATATCACTAAACTAAAGAGTTGTTCTTCGTCATCATCATTCTTCTTCTTCTTCTTCCTCTTTCTCTCTCTCTCTCTCTCTCCCCCCCCCCCCCTCATTTAGCTCAAAGATGAAATGCTATAAGAACAAGTAATGTCAAATAATTAAGCCAATAATTCATTGAATATCTTAATAGCCTGCTAAAAAAAGGTTGTGCAGCGTTTAGATCAGGCTAATTAATTTTATGCGGCAAGCAAAGTAAGATCCATAATATATTTCTTATAAATCAAAATCAATTATTGAACTTTGAATAATTAGATATGTGCTTCTTGAATAAAATAATTCTTATTATAGAAATAAAGTAGATAATTAGTGTACTTTGATACAAAATTTCAATTTAATGGGAAATTAGAGAAAGTCTTTTCTCATCCTTCGTGCTAATCTCTCTCCTGTGATTCTTGAGTTGGATTTGATAGATCTAGTATTGGCTCTTACGAAAGAACTCAACGATCATCATCTCGTTTATGATATCCTTTGAGAAAATAACCAGTTAATTTAGCTGATAAGGGTTCATTCTGTTAAATTAATTCTAAAAGAAAGAAATACTTACGTTTCTTATAAATTTCATGAATTGATGTCTCTCCCCGGGAGGAATAGAGTTTCTATAATAAGAATGATATTAATGTCTACACATTTTCAACTGTGATAAATTCAAAACAATATTTATTAATTTATTAGTTGTGTTATAAGTAAACTTTCAAAATTATAATGACCGAATTCGTTATTAAAAAAATTTATAAATTAAATATTTTATTATGTTAACTTTGAAAATACCTATGATTTAATCATTAATATTAAATTTTAAAACAAATAATAAAAATTAAAATTCATGGGAAAAAATATTAATGAAACAAATCGTAAGTATATATGAGAGTTTTGGCAGAGAGAGAGAGAGAGACAGAGAGTCAAGGGATGTTCCAAATCGAATGTGAAATTGTGACTGCCGACACGACCTTCCACAACCAATACTATCAGCCAAAACCTAAAACAAATGATACGGAAGAATCCACCGCCAGAAGATTAATAAAATAAAATCTATATTAGAAAAAAAAAAAAAAAAAAAATGAGCCCACGTGAAAAAAGAATTTGGAGAGCGAGAGCGAGTTTCTCGCGGAATAAATAAAAGTTGCATCTTTCTGCTAAAAAAGTGCAGCAATGTAAGAGAGAGAGAGAGAGAGAGAGTTTTTATTTTTCCATTTCGGTGAGAGATGCTATCTCTACTCACAGTATCATCTTCGTGTCCCACTCCCACGCTCGCGTAATTCGAGAAGAAAGTAAGCTCTTCTCCTAGATCTCTCACTCTCTCTCTCACCATCAACATGTAAGTCTTCTCTCTCTGTCTTGCAATTCTTGCAACCCACTTTATGACGTTGTGTTTAATTTAATTCTGGGTTGTTGTTATTTTGTTTTATCAAACATTTTTCGTCTTACCGTTCTCTAATTAGTACCTACATTTTGTGAATTGAGTTTTCTTGGTTTGTTGGATTACATTACACCGTCAGACCTTTTTTCTTAAAAAAAGTATTTCTGCTGTCTGTTAGTTGCTTCAATGATGGACACATACTATACATGATTATTATCATTGTAATTCTTGACTTCAAGACCTGAATCTTTCTAGTACTCGTTTGATCTGTCTACTACATTGGTACCCTGGGTCGTGGGACTGTACTCTTCGAATTCTCTGTGTCTAATTGGATCTGAAAACCTAGTCCCATTATGTTTCCCAACATCTGGAGAGATTAGATGGTGACTTTTGTCCCAAAGGTCGCAGTTGATTATAGTTTTGAGTGTTGATTTGAGGTACCTTTATTGGATCAGACATGACATCTGTGTGTTTTCTTTTGTTTCCTTTGGTTCTGAAGGAGCTTGGGGATTTGGATACTTATCGGAGAACTTTTATTTATTTGTTGTAAGAGCATGTATGGAGTGAATGGCAAGTTTTGCATTTAGACAACAGATACTATTTTTAGTAATTTCTTGTCCCCCGAATGCATTGAAAATTCCATAATAACCTATTAAGTGAAAGAATATCTTTCATCTCTGTGCTGCATCTATTGTCAAAGTTAGAAATGTAAACAAAATGTATGGTTGTCAACAAAAAGAGAGAGCATTAACTTACTCCAATGAGAGACCATTTTTGCTTATCAAGAAAGACTGACAGGTCTGGATCTGAACCCTCTTTTGTGGTTGTTCTTGTCTTCTTCATTCATGAATATTTTTGAGATTAGTCAAGAGGCATCTATCCATTTGAGTGAAATAAGATTCACATTTTCTGATTTTTGTGACCCTTATTTTTGTTAATGAGTGATACCGTTCATTGTCCAGTTATTACACCCAACATATACTCACCGGCATGGTATTTCACATATATAAGCACATGGAGGTGGATACTTTGATTCACACCATGTAGGTCAGTGAGAGTAGCTTTTGGACCACAAAGTAATGTTATGAAAAGTTTGTGTTATTTTTATTTATTTATTTTTTTTTTAGTGGACATCATATAAATGCGGTTGAGCCTTTTAATTAGATAATTGTCAGATATATTCCTTTCTTGATGATGCATTTAAATACCATCTTTAGTCTTCGGTGTGCTTCTAAATCTTGAAGAATTACTAGAAGTCTCATGTTTCTGTAATTTATCAAGGTACATATCCAGACTGTTTGATAAGTAATGTCCTATTGGTGTTGGTGTGTTGCAGCCCTGTTTAACAATGGGAACTTTGGCACTTGATACTGAGATTGTGGAATCGGATATCTTCCTCACTTTAGGCCTTATAGACCTGGGCAAAGGAGGTGCAGGAACCCCCAGAGTTCTGTCACTTCTTTCCTCTCTTCTTGAGAGATCAGTACAGAAAAATGAGACGTTAATGGAGTCAGCACAGATTAAAGATGTTATTACCATATTTCATGGTTCCAGAGCACCAACACTTGGCATTCGACAGTATATTGATCGCATTTTCAAATATGCTGGCTGTAGTCCATCATGCTTTATTATTGCCCATATTTATATGGAAAGATTCCTGCAAAGAACGGATGTTTGTCTAACCTCCCTCAATGTTCACCGGCTTCTAATCACAAGCATAATGGTGGCAACAAAATTTGTTGATGATGCGTGAGTTCTCTAATTTCTTTAAGTGCATTTAAATTGCGTATGATCCTAAGTATCTTAAAAGCCGTATCTTATGCAGTTATTGTGTTGGATATCCACTATATTCAGGAAGTGCATTTTGTCATTGTGCCACACAGAATCGGCTAATTTTAGCTTTGACTAGAGAAGATTAGGGAATGTGACTGCACAGCTTTCCTGTTATTATATGTTTGAAAGGGTTTTCAGTTTTGACACCATGTATCAGAGCTTGATCTAAAAAGTTTAGGTCATAAATCAATTCGAATAGTGATTACTATTTTTTGTTTGACTGGAACCTCTAGAAAGAAGTCTAGCATGTTAATATCCTCTATCCATTGCATTTCCATATTATCATGCTTCCACTTTTGGGTAGATTTGCTTCATGGGCAAACTGCTAAAAGCATGCAGTTGTTATATGGTATGCAGATTCTTCAACAATGCATACTATGCCAAAGTGGGAGGAGTAAGCACAAGAGAGCTAAACTGGTTGGAGATGAAGTTTTTGTTCAGTCTAGATTTCAGACTTTATGTTAGCGTTGAGACATTTCTGAGATATTGTTCTCTGTTGCAAAAAGAAGCAGCCAGTGGGCTCCAGATCGAACGGCCACCAATTCAGGCTTGTAGGGTTAAAGACAATTGGCTGACCAAAGATGACTCTGCCTGTGCTTCAACAGTCACTAGATGACACGATGATATACGCATTTATAATGATTGCTAGAATAAGTACGCAAATGATTGTTTTCGGTTCTTAATACATTGCTCTTATACAACCCTGTAATGAGAGATTTGTGGATATAGGAGATGCTTTGCTTAATGAGTGTATTCTTGTGATGGAATCATTGATGGTCGTTGTAAACTATTCTTTTGTGTCCATAGCCTCTTTTCCTCTTTTGACATGTTGATCAGTTCAGGCTCCATCATTCTCATGCCTTTGCCGCTTGTGGGGGTCTTATATTTTCTATGCCTTCTCTGAGAAAACCTGTGTGATGATGGTACATGGTGGTACCAGACATGGTATTGCTTTCGGAAATCCTACCTCGGGAGCTTCATATATTAACATTGAGAAGGAAACGTTCGCAAAGATGAATTGGTTTCAGATGGTAAAACAGAAACAGAACGTAGGACAACATGAAACAATAATATTTGCTAAAAAGTACGAATCTGTTTCACAAACCATCTTTTTGGAAGTATCATTTTTGTCCAAATAAAATATATAAAAATATCTATTAAAGGATATCCAACTATTTCTCAATTTTTTTCATCCAAATTTCATGTTTTCAAATATTTCTTATTTTTTATTTAAAATCAAATTCGATACCCTTTTTTGCAGGTTACCACAACTCATTCAACAAGAAAATAGAGCCATTTCTTTTTTCCAATTTTTCTCCAATTGAACAAATTGCTTCTCTTGAACTTGGGAAGAAACACTCTCAAAGAACTACATATTTGATGAGAGCAACAAAGAGGTAAAGACCAAACTCACCAAGTTATCGATTGTCATTACATGTAAAGTATATTCGGTATGCTTACAAGCAAAAAGGCTATGAGAAACAAAAGCTTTTCTGAGATCCAAAATGACTGAAAATTTCCATCTTCTGTACAGCTACTTTGACAGGGAGTTGATGATTAAAAGCTGAAAAGTTTACACATTCTGCAACTCAGGCTGTGTAGCCCTATTCAGTGCATTAACAAAGAAATTGCGTATCTCTGGTATGATGCGGTGGATCAAGCAAGTATACCTGGATTCCTCGGACCAAGCATTTATTTCAGATCAAGCGGTTTAAACATACATGTTATTTACTAACTTGAAAATAAAAAGAAAGATAGACAGATGTAATGTACCATTGCATGGCACACAATTTATCGAACTGCTCCAAAATGAAAAAGATGCATGACCGCTGTAGTGACATGGCATTGAAAGCCTCCGACAATTCATACATCAGGGGCACATTCTCCACCGAGATGTCCTAAAGATAGGACCAAAACCTGTCAGAAACCGAGTACAAGATGCAGAAAGAATCATATACAGCTAACTTGCTAGCCTACCTGTGCAATTGTGCACTCACAGAGCCGCTTAAGCCCATCCAAGAGATACTGGTCAGCAGCTCTGAGCAGATCCTGTGCAATATCAAGATTGACATCCACAGATCCAGTGTATATGAATCTGCAGGAGCAGAAAGAATCAGTAAGTCATTCAATACTCATCGGAGCAGATTAGAAAGATTTTGTTCTGTCACACCTCATCATAATCTCGAAAACTTCCCATTTGATATTTGGTATCTCAATGTCCTTGGCATCTCGCTCCTTTAGAAAAGTGAACAATTAGGATGCAACATGTGAAGCAGAAAGATAAATGTGACTACATAGACCAGCTCAGTGAGATTTCATGTACCACAAGTGAGATTTCTCAGAAAATGCAACTGAAAACAAATGCAGACAAAAACGCTCATTTTATTTGTATATCATGTTAAGACAAAGTTGGTCCAGAAAATCCAGACGTTTCTGGTCCAGATGCTCCCAAAACCAATTAAAAAGTTTGAGCAAATTAGAAGTCAAAGAAAAGTTGATGAGAAGGTATTTGACGATGCTCAAATTTGGGAAAGAGATTATGGACTCTAGGTTTGAATCAAGAACTTAATTTTACTGCAGCATGTTTAAGCAAAAACCCTTTTCAAAGTTAGAAACCAGTTCTCAAAAGGAGGAATCCAATTCCAAAGGACCTATTTCACTAAAACCCTTTTCTTTAAAGCTTCAAACTTTGCTTAAAATATTTGCAGGAATTTCAAAATGTCTTTGTTGTTTAGAATAGAAACTACTTAGAAATCCAAGTTTTCAGAAGTCAACAAATAATGTTATGAAGAATCCTGTTAAAGAAGAATTTGGTAATTTTTGAATGATATTTATTTTTGAGAAAATTTCTGTCAGTGGATTACAAGATTTAGCAAAAGAGACATTTGATCTTTCTAAGCCAACTTCAGACTGAAGGGATTTTAGGGTAGGGCACTAGACAGCAAAAGTTAGAACTCACCCTATAACCACCGTCGAACATTGCCCTGAAGGCATCGGAAGAAGCCAGCAAACAGATCCTGTGAGCATGAAACCGCTTACCTGATTTCAGATGCACAGTAGAACATTCAGATCAATCAGTGTCCAGTAAAAAATCTTTCACAAATGTAAATAAAACTAGGTCTTGCAAATTATGCATTTTTTTCAGGGCAACAAACAAACCACCTTCAACAAGGAAAGTGACATCCGATAACATTGAATTGTTTACATACTGCTCACCCAAATATACCTGCAGACAACAGTTTTATCAGAAGCTACTCTATAAATGACAAAAATCCTGGATATTCACATACAAGTTAATCATTTCTATTATTATTGAGAGAAGATTTGACTTCTAGAAAATTGAGGCTTTACCATAATTTGTGACAACTTTATCACAAAAGCTAAAATTTGAATTGATAACTTTCTTGAAATTTGGATCCATAACCATGTTTTCTAACTTTTCTAACTTTTGCACTATATGTGTTTCTATTTCTATAACTTCTTTGATCCTTCAAAATTTACTCTCTTCCTATTCAGTGGTGCTGTGTTTTTTCTTTCTTTCCCCCCCCCTGCAAACGTGTTTGGCTTCTCTCTCCTTCTAGTTGGTACTCAACCAAAAGCATGTAAGTCTTTTCACGAAGAACAATCAACACCTAATAAACTCCCATGCATATATTGGTTAAATTTATAGAATCCACCTGCTGGTTTGGTGAAAGAGGAAAAGCATCTACAGTGGAGAGTGAAGCTGCTTTGGTGGCCAATTTGTACAAGGCCGTTGAAGCTTCTTGTTTCTGCCTTATGCCTGGAGATTCAAGAAGTCCTAAAAGCAACTCTAGTCCTGCATAAGCAAAATAAAATAAGCATAAAAAAAAAGGTGAGTGAGAAGATCCTGAATTGATCAAGACACTGGGAGGAATATTAATAAAAAGGCTTAAAAAAAACAATTGCAACTATATTTCTACCATTGTTATCCAGAAATATTTTCTTTTGATCAGTTGTGGAACAGAGATGAGCAAGAGCCAAAGCAACCCTTCTCTGGACAGTCCTATCTGCAACTCGCATAAGGTACAATAAATGGTTCAATACCTGTCAAGACATAGCATTAAGGAAATTAATTACAAGTGCCAACTAGTAGGGAATCTTTGGAAGAATGAACAGAACATAAGGGCAACTCTACTGTGCTTGATGGGGAGCAAAAAGAAAAAGCAGCCAGTATAGTAACAACAATAATAATTCAATGACTATCTCTTTCTTCTCTTTCCTTATGTTCCCTACTTTACTTTTTCTGCTGTTCAAATTTACTATGAGACATCAAGGCTCACAATTTACAAGGGAAAGCAGCCAGTGCAGAGAACTCACTCGTCCTTGAATCTTCTCCTCTAATCTCTTCAATGTCTTGGTTACACAATCTTTAGTTGGCTACAAGTAAAATTTTCACTTTCATATTAGAAAGGCACAAAATAATATATGAATCAAGGAAGGTATTATAAGCACAAAAACAAAAGAATTAGGTCAAGAAAGCTTAAGACAAAGACCATACTTGCATGACAAATTCTCCATCCAGAAGCTTTTGCACACCTCCAACCTTGATAAGATCTGAAATGTTATCCTGGAAAATCAATGTCACATGAGTTCTGCTGGCACTGCCAACATAAAATTCCAAAAGAATTGTACTGAAAGGAAACAGAGCAGGAAATTGCCTCATTATCTGCAAGTCCATATAGAGCAAAAGCAGCGTTATGCTGCAGTGATCCATTTCTTGAATCAAGAAGTTTTACTAGTGGTGTTATGCCTCCATAATATGCAATGCCTGCTTGATTGTGTGTGTCCTACAATCAAAACCCTTAGTACTTTTGGAGAATAGTCATAGCTTGAAATGAGATTCTCATCAATTGAAAAAATACAATCATCGTGCTTTGATCTCAATAACCAGAAGTTACTTTAACAACTAATCCAAAATCCAAATAATTAACAACGATATCAGTTATCACTCCACATGATCACTATCACTTCAAGAAGCAAACAAATATTAGCATCAAAATTAGAATCAGCAGTTGTAACTGATAATTGCTTCACATCATACCAAAACCAATTGAAAATAAAGAGCCAAATAATCACATTGAGATTACAAATTTGCCTTGACCTCCAAATAGGGGAGGCAATAAACATTGATATTTCTTTATCAATTAACTAAAAGTCTATCTTCAAAACAACAAAGAGGAGACCAATACTAGACATGACATTGATAAGGTTCAAATATTTAGTGCGATACTGCATTAATTTTCAACTCAAATAGAAATAAAGGATTGTCAGAAATAAAAACCTGTGCCAGCCGCCCAAGTGCAAAAGCTGCCATTTCTCCAAGCTGTTGATCCAGGGATTGAAGCATCTCAATTAATGGTGGTACTGCACCTCTCTGGACAATGTGCACCTGCAAGAACACCATGCTTTTAGAGGGAAGAGGTAAAGAGTAAAAAGTGGAGCATTCAAAAAGAAAAAGAGACACTCATGACATGATGATAACATAGCCAACAGAAATAGGTTATTTCTTGAGTAAGCAGGAAACCTCTACATTTAGAACTTAATCTTAATCACCTTGCAATCTGAATCGGTTGCGGCAAATTGCCCAAGTAATAAAGCAGCTTCCCTCTGGCTTTCTGAACAGCAGGACCTGCCATTAAGACGTGTAAGAATTTTGAAGGAGAAACAATACATCAGCAAAGAAATCAGAATTCAAAAACAAAAAAGATTTCAATTCAACCAAAAATTCTAAGGTAATTACTGCACCACAAAAAAATGAGAATGAGGAAGAGAGAAGCAAAGTTCTGAACACCTGAGCAGTCCAATCACTGGCTGTAGGGCCCCTGCAAGGAGAACTTCCTTCTTTATATTTGGGGATGAGTGAACAAGATTTCCTATCACACCAACCTAAAGAACCCACACAAAGCCATTTCAATATGATCAATTCAAACAAAGCTTGAGGAATGCTGAAGACACATATAACATTAAACAACTAGTTAGAAAATATTGTAGGACCACCTACCGCTTCATAATGCATGGCAGCATCCTCAGATCGAAGCATGAGAATCAGGTTAGGTAGAGCATTGCATTCAATGATCTGAACAATTGGCAAGCTATAATCAGGACTTTATCAAATATCACAAAAGTATATTTTAATCAAGGATCTCACAAACCTGATTTTTGTTTTCATCATTTTTGAATGCAAGGGTTCGAAGCGCCCCTGCTGCAGCTTTCTGCACTTTTGCATCAGTGGAATCAAGCAACTCAACAAGTGGTGGAATGCCACCTTCAATCCTGGAACCAGAAAAAATCTGTCACTGAGATGATATGCTGCTTTGGGAGTTACAGAAATGGTATTAAAATATGCGAATACCTAACAAATGTTTTGATGCCAAAATTATCATGAGCAAGATTGGTTATTGCATCAGCTGCTCTTCTAATGACACCATTTGCAGCTCGAGGATTTTGACCATTCGCATTTCTCTTCAGTAGACCTACAAGATAAGGAAGAGCTCCAGCATTGACGATGACTTCTTGATGCTCTGGCTGCAGACAATTTATCATGCAGAGCAACGGCAAGTAAATAATGCAGCTAGAGAATTGAGGGGGAAAATATTACTTCTTAAATCTGCAAACCAGAAAAGGCTCCATACCCTAGACAAAAGGTCATGAGAAGAGGGCATAACAGCACAACCTATTATAGCATTTTTAATTAACAGCTAAAAGGTGGCACATCCTTCACTCAAAGAAGAGACACATAACAATGCAGCAAAAGTGAATGCTGGTAACCTATAAATGACGCACTATGAGACCCAGTGAGTAGAAGAGCAATCTAGTGGACTCTGGTATATTAGAATATATTACCACAATCTTTTCAAGCAGCTGCATGTACATAAACTACCAAGCATAACAGTGCAAGGAAAAAAATAAAGAATGGACCATGAAAATGTGCTCTTTAATACACGCACCCACACCCACACACACACACACATCAACATATCTAAACTTTTTTTTTTCATTAATTGGAAAATCTGATATAAATTTCTTCTAGCTCCCAAAAAAGACCTCTTTTGATTTATTGTGGAATGAGTTAAAGCGCAATTGCATTCACATTTAAATAACAAATACCCCTTAGTTCAATCATCTGCAAATAATGGTTCGATGAATCATTCATGTGAGATCAAATAGTAAATGCAATGAAGCATATTTTGCATGTACAAGCATAATGTCATAACTAATATTGATGTCAAATATTTATATAATTGTTTTTGCAATTTATATAACGCCTAAATTAGATCAGAAAAAAAAATGGATAGAGTGAGCCAATAGCAAGAAAATAGCATAGTTAATTACTTACTCTAACAGCAAGAAGACCAAGAGTAAAAGCACTTCCTTTCTCAACCTCGTGCTCCAATGGTTTCAAACTGCTTTGGACATCATCCAACAATGGTGGTTCTTGCAGATGCTTCACCAGAGCCGGTACAGCTCCGCATTCAACTATCAAATTTACAACTTCCTCTGCAAAATTAACAAAGAAAAATGAGGGCTTACAGTGTTCAATTCAAGATAGAACGACAAAGAGTTTCTTGAAAACCGAAAATGCTCCTCTCTCTCTCTCTCCCTCGAATTGCATCTGCTTCTTTAGAACCGAATAGATCATCAAATTTTTATACTCGCTCAGTCAGAATTTCCTCTCTTTTTCTATCTCTATCCCCCTCTTTCATCAGTTGCATGCTTCAATAGAAGCGATAATCGCAACGTAATAATCTCAATCAATAAAAAAACTTTCATCTCTCTCTCTCTCTCTCAATATTCAGTACCGTTCTTGGCGAACTCGGAGAGAACGTGAAGGGCGTTCTTGGCAGCGAGACGATCGGATTCAATCCAAGAAAAGCTCGAGTTGAGAACATGAATCTGCAAAATCACTTGTTCATGAATCAGATCATAAGCAGATTTCGGAGATTCGACCACGACTCTCCGATCCTCCACAACTTCCTCCTCCAATTTTCTCTTCAAACACCTCTTCGAGCTGTTGTTCTGTTCGTGTCCCCTCTTTCGTTCCATTGCAAATTCCACGGGACGAAAGAGAAGGGTAGTTTCGGAAATGTGAGCCTTTGTTATTTTCTTTCAATCGCTCTCTCTTTCTTGTTAGGGTACGTGGGGAAAAAATGTGTGGGGATTGGTCTGGTGGGTTGCATATAAGGCCCGTGAACGCCCGCCATTATTTGCGTTTCCAAAATTTTTGCTATCGTGCGCTCCCGCCGAATGTACCCATTATGAAATTCGGATACGAAAAGAATTAATAACTCTGCGCATACCAGCGCCTTCACGCTTTTTGGCATTTTTCAATTTTTTCTTCGTTCCGGGCTTTTGTGAAAAAAAAAAATCATTTACATAATTGTAAATATTTTTTTATATTATATTTTTCCATAAAATTTTGGATAAAATATAAATTATTATCAATAGTTTCAAACTAATTGTGCTGTCACCTATGGACTTTATATTTTTAGTTTATAACTTTGAACAATATTTTTTACTTGTTAATGTTGACTAATTCTAACCTGGTAAAGTATTTTTGATTTTTTTAATTATTTCTTTATTTTAGTTTTCTATAAAAGAAATAATTTTCAAGCAACAATTAGAAAGTCCTAATATTTTTTTCATGATCAAAACAAAAACTTTTCTCTTGTTTTTCAACAAAAATAAATAGTAATTTCATAATCTCTTTTAATATAATAAATTAGAATTTTATTATAACTATTTGTGTCACATGAAAATAGAAATAGAAAAATGAAAATGGATACAAAGAAATATGAGAAAATGACATTTTATATAATATAGCAAACAGAAATATAGATAAATACAAACAACAACAATGTGGATTTTAATCTCAAATTTTAGGATCGGTTATGAGAGTTAAATATCGGAGAGATAAAAAGAAATATTGATTTAATTTGTGTAAATTCTCCTACACCACTCATTCCTATAAAAAATCATATATTTAACTAAACTCTTAATTATTATATTTTTATAAATAATTTACATCCAAATTTTTAATGATTTATCTCTACATTTTACTAAATCTCTTATAATTAAGTTATCGATTCTTCTCATTAATACATTTTTTTATCTTTATTACACATTCTCAAATTATCACAAACGATATTAATGCATTTTATCCATAATTGAACTAATTGCTGATTTATTACGTGTCTCTTCATTTCTAATTTTATCATTTTTAGTTTTGTCACATATCCATTTAAATATTTTTATTTCAATTATAATCATTTTATACTCTTGTTATTGTTTAATAATCCAACACTTTGTGTCATATAATAATATAGATCTTATTGTAATTTTATAAAACTTTCCCTTTAAATACAATGGTATTATGTGATCGCAAATAATTTCATATACAAAAAATGTAGACACATTGTAAATATTAAAATAATATAAAATTTTGTATATAAATATTAATTATTTTATGTAAATAATAAAAATAATAAAATAATTATATTTTATAATAAAAATCTAAAATGATAAGACATGTAATTACTAATCATAAAATAAATAATATAATAGATAAAAATTATAAATAAATCATTAAATAAAAAAAAATGTGTGAATATATGAAATATAAAATTTTTTTTATAAATATTAATTAATTTAATGTGTACAAATATTTTGAATCTGGGATCACCGAGTGGGATAAGTTTTTATATATCATAAATAACAATGGAGTAATATCCAAAATAAATAGTTTAATGATTATATTCTCTCTTCCCTAATTCTGAAATTCAGAATTCAAATTACTATAGAATAAAAAAATAATATAAAAAATTATAATTATATTAAACACATTAAACCATATCTCAATTCTAAATCTAAAACATTCTTAAGTACCAAAACCTTATTAATCACATTAAATAATTGAATAACTAGCCAAATACAAATCCAATGCATAAAACACATTAAAAAAATTTATAAATAAGGTGGGTAGTTTTTTTTTGTAAAATTTGAACCGGTGAGTATTACAAAAATTAAGATAATATTAATATTATAATTCTATCAACTATCAAGTTAGATAAACAGGGAATTCCAACTTAATTTGGACCCATATTTATACTGATACATCTATGTCCAAAATTTACGTCATAAATATTAAATGTTATATAGTTTCACTTAATGGGTACAAATTAAATAATTACTAAATTAAGATAAATTATCATCTTAATTATCACAGTATCATACATAATAATATTAACAAAAATATTTCAAAATATTGTTATTCATTTGTGTATTTGAAAAGAAATTAACTTTGTTGTAACATCATTAGTGTATTTTAAAATTCTATATATTGTTGAAGGTAATGTGAACAAATTAATATTGTTGGTATTAAAAAAATAAAATGGAATATAATTTCGCTCAAAGAGTATTATATTATTTTTTTCTTTGGCCCTTTTTCTTTCTTGTTTTTCCGTCGGGGGAAGGGTTTCAGGCATGAAACGACATCGTCCTGTCAGGCGCTTGATTCAAGGTATCCGTACCTAACCCTATTCGAACGTCGAGTTGTCAAATTCGAAGCTCTGCGGATTTTGATTCAGGTATCTCTCTCGTCAAATTAAGAACATCAAATGCAATTGTGCTTTTTGTCTCACTGAAAGATTGTTTGTTGCTTGTCATGTTCCTGTGTTTGGTACGTTTGTGGCCCGTCATGAACTTGTTTTTGGTATTTTCTTTTTATAAGCGTTCACTTTTATTGCCTTTCCAGAGTTAAGGTTCTCTGCAATTAGGTTTTTACAAGGTTGATTAGGGTTTGCGCTCTCATCATGTACCTGAAGAAAACTGTTGTATGTTGAGGTGTCTGGTGGATTTTTCTCAAATAATGAACACCACATGTTTGCCAAAATGCGCGTGCGTGCGTGCGTGCGTGTGTAATTAAGGGAGAAGGAGAAAGTGCAGTAAAGGAGAAGACATCCTCTAAGACACAACATGAAAGCTTAAACAGTGACGTAAGAAAAAAGAGAAGTCAGCAAGACAAATTAAGAGTTGGGTGTTAAGGGCCCTAATATTTTGGAATGGGGTGATCTCCAATTTATATAAAGCAGCTTCAAACCAACAAATATATAAGCTCTAATTTTCATTTTTCTAGTCTGAACCGTATCAATTAATTGTCACTTTAGCCTCAGCAGCTCAATTGGACCAAATTTTGTATTTATGTACATAAAACTAGTTTCATATTCCAAAGGCCCAACCAAGGTCTGAAGGTTTATTCCTTTCACTGATTTTGCCAGAAGAAACATCCTCAGCAGTTCTTAAGGATATAAGGACCAAATTTTTGAGAAGGCAATGTTTATCTCCCTGATAAGTTTCATGTGACATTTCAAAAAAAAGTTTACTTGATGATACTTTTAGTTTATACCTTTGTAGAGGAGGTGTATTACTTCCATCCACCAGGGTGCTTAACCACGTCACATATATCAGTTAAATTAGTTGGTGTCGCTTATTGAAATCTATTTCTCCTAAAATTAATTTCTCCTATATCAAAATATGGAAAACATAATTCTTATTTAAAGTATTTAGTTTGGTTTGCTCTTCGGTCTAGACTTTCTCCAGAACTGTCCAATGATAATACAGGGATCAAATGTTTGAACAATTTCAGTGGATTTTTTTTTTCCCCATGTACATGTTCCTTACAAATTTGGTGTAGAGCTTTGTTTCGAGGTTGATGGAGTTTAGAGTTTGTTACCAAGCAATATGTTTTTCGATGTTGAACATAGTTGCTTAGTCATCATTCTAGTTGTGAGCTGGGTATTTTCCTGGTTTTTACCCATTTCAAGATGGGCAATGTACTTTCCTCCTTTTCTTAAGAAGAGATTGATTCCGGGAACTGAACCAAGCACTTTGTTATAGATGAAAGCAACTTTACTCTCAAAAATTTACCTGGGTTCACATGAAAAAAAGTTTTTGTATTTAGTTAATATACATATCAACATACACAGATTATAAGCACATAGATGCATACACATGAAAGTGGTCAATAAATGACCAAAGCTAGCAGTTCATTGGTCTTGGTGTGTTGAATATACTGTGATGGAAAAGTGGCTGCCAAAGTTCTCTTTGCAAAACAAACAGATTCTGTTTTAGTCTGCATGCACTGGCATAATAATTTGAGTTTTGAAGCAGAAATATTCTGTATTTTTCTATCCTGTGGGGAGGTCTGTACAGTGATAGATGAACCATTATCCAGAAAGAAATTTTCCTGTCAACAAAGAAAGAATAGTTTCATTGCTTTACGTATACATACAATTGTTCTGTGCATCCCTTCTGCCAAATAAATGCAGATACACGTACACAGAGAGACAGAAACAGAAGAGCTGCTTGCTTTGTTGACTGAAATAGGAGTGTAGTGCCATAGCGATTAGGTTAATCAAGTATGGTGTTCATTTTTGTTTTTCCTGTTGCTTCAGAAGGCGAAGGATCATGGTGGGATTCAAAAATAGGTACATGGTTATGGAGATCTTCTTGGATCCTAATAGGGAATTCATGGGGGATGATCCCATCATTGTTACACAGTTTAATGTGAAAAGGGCAATTGACGACAGCATTCTTGTAAATTTTGGGGAGTGTGGTCTGGCATCATCTCATGGATCATTTCTAGGCAAGTCCTGTTGCTTCAAATTTTTTGTTTAAGGTTGAACTCGGTTCATGTTTTTCCTTTGTCTCCTTTGGCTTTAACTTTACCTTTATTTTGTTTTTTAATTTTTATATTTGTAGTCAAGTATGTGAACCCAATTACGAAGCTCTGCATCATTAGAGTCTCAAGAGACGATTATCGGAAAGTTTGGGCAGCCATTACCATGGTCAGGAGTATAGGGAACTGTCCAGTGGTATTCAATTTATTGGACCTTAGTGGTGAGTTAAATAGCTGCAATTTAAACTTTTAATGTCTAACAAGCTATATGCTTTTATCCCACTTTCAAGTTTATTCTATTGAGTCTCTTGAAGATGGTTTTGGAAATGGCTTTAGTATGGCCTTTGTTAGATATCATAGAAGTCTAATTTTGGGATACACAAAAGGAAAATTGGATGACTTCATTTTGAAAAATGATATTTGAATATTTTCACTTCTATGATATCTTAGGATGATAGGCATATCAATTTTGGCCATTTCATCTTACACTCTGAAGTGTTTTTGTCATGATTGATATGCTTAATTGATAGCCATGGCTCTTTTTAGTAGCACAAACGCTAGTTCTAGAGCTTAGGATCAAATGGAATCGACTCTCTTGCAGTCAGATTGAGCATGGCCTTTCTAAGTTTCCTGTATGACTGGATAAGTCCAGTTCTGGGAGATATTTTATGCCCTGAACGAAAATTGGATGACTCCATGTATCAACAATGACTTGTGAATATTCGCACTTCTATGATATTATATGATAATAGGCAATTAGTTTTGGCCATTTCTTGTTACTCTCAGAAATGTTTTTGTCATGTTTGGATATTGTTAATTGATGGCTAAAGCTCTATTTAGTAGCACAAGTAGGTAGTTCTAAAGCATGGGATCAAATGAAATTTGACTCTTTTGCTGTCAAATTGCAGAAACTGGAAAATAAACTTGTGTTAGTTCAATTATATTGACAAATTTTAGTGATCATTTTCTTATTGATAGTAGTGGGTTTACCATTGTGGATGTCAATTAAGCTACACCCATGTGGCCACAACTTTCTTTTCTACTTACTCCTTCAACAATGTACTTATTAACAATTCTTCGCACCAGGAAGCATCAAGGCTTGTAAGAATGCAGCTTTGAAATGCGAGGAACTGAAAATTGAAAACTACAAGCTTTCTGTTGGAGGGACCTTAAAAGCCGATGTTGATCAGCAACTTCAAAATTGTCTTGAAAAGATAAAGGTGTTGGAGCACTGAAAGTATTGCATCACTGTAGGTTTCTTCTTCCCTTTTATGTTTGCATTTACTGGGTTTGAAGTTAAAACCTCTGCCCTAGGATACTGAAATTACTCCCCACTGGTGTGGAGTACCCCGAAAAGAGCTGAACAGAAAGCTTGCTTAATGTATATTTGAAAGGAGGCACCGTCCAAGTTAATAAATATGCTATTGCAACCTTTTGCTGTTCCTCCCCCCCCCCCCATCTTCCTTGACTTGTTCATGTTAAACATCTGTGTTAATGCTTCCTAATGCAGCTGACTTTTAGTTACGTGCTCTTTGAAAATATGTATAAATTCCATTCTTCTAAGATATTTAGACGTAGGAATCCAACTACAAGGTACTTTGTAGCATGTAGAAATGGTTTCTCCGAGGTTGCTAAGCACTGATATGAGCAATAATCCACAAGATGGATGAAACCATACCATAGTACAGTCAAGAAGAAATAAAGACGGACAGCAAGTATAACCCCATTTAACCTTGTATTGCTGGTTTTGGGGTGGGATGCAGCTGAAAACTTACATGGTTATGACAGGGTATTTTAATAAAGCTAGAGAATATACCTTTTGATCAGGCATTTCCTCTGGCCAATAGAGATGCTTGTTGCAGATTCCTACCTGATTTCTTTTTGAGAGAGGGATATATATAATTTGTAAGGAAATTAGGTTATTGATTCCAGAAATATTTTGTCCTTTAAATCTCACCGTGCAAATTTTACTAAGCTATTATTAATAAATTCGGAACTAAAATAGGATGCATCCCATTCTACATAACCATGTGTGTTAAGACCTTGTCAAACAGATTGTGCCCAGGACAGCAGTATGAATAGCATTTCTTCAATCATATCCTCATCATGCTCATAATGTTCCTGGAACAGTTCACATAAGATGGTTTACAATATTTCCTTTTTCTTCATAAAAAAATGTTTCTGTTTCCATTTCATTTTGCGGGAAAGATGGTATAGCACAAGAGAAGAAGACTTCAACAAGGTTTTGTGTGATAAATTCATCTAAGAAATGGGAGTTCAATAAACAATGAGTATTTATCTTCATGGCTTTCTCCAATATGGCTTGTATTCCACAGCCTCAAAGGTATTTTGTTTCTGGACTAAGCTGACACCATGGGCTTTGGTTTTAGTACCAGATAATGGCATGTTGTTGCTGCCCATTCTCCCCCCCCCCCTCCCTTTTATCTGTAGCAATATTTTTGTAGTATCCATCTTATCCTGATCACGGTATCATTAACTACACCTTTATGACTTAGTAATGCGCACCAGGTGGTGAGAACAGTGATGTGCTTGAGATGGAGAACTTTCATATTTGTTCATATAGAAAAATTATAGGTAATGGATCAATGACTATTTTTACTTTTTTTTTAGAAAATGTATTCAGTCTTTGATCTAATTATTTGACATGGGGGAGCAAATTTTCCTTTTAATGTTTTGATAGGAGATATATGAATAAACATGTGAGAGAGACAACCCTCCTTCCCTTAATCACATTATGCATGTGTCGCATTTTCTTTGAGTTTCTCTGGCGTGTATCCATTATCACTCTCATTAGTTTAATTATTTAAAGAACAGCAAAAGAAAATTCTTTTCAAACAATGCTCATGTCCCAACACAGATACACGAGGACTAATTTTTGTAGGCACATATTTGCATATTGGATGCACCAATCAACCAGTTCCTCCCTTATAGTCCTTCCTCTAAGACCAAAGCATTTAACTAGAGATACAAACTATGTTTGATTGGTACTATGTTCCAATTTTATTGGATTTCCCCGAAGGAACATGTTTGACCTGTCCTATAATTCATGTCTCGAATGTTAAACTTACTTTGGCCTCAAATGTATGAATTTGATTTGGTCATTCCTAGTTTTAGTTCAATTAGGAGCAAGGGGCAGTCACGTCTGGTTTACATAGATGA